>CM008344.1:46615364-46633086 GCA_002525835.2 Ipomoea batatas
CTAGTTAGTGTAGTTCAAGAACTCGGGCAACTCAATTTGTTTTTAGGTGATACATTATGGGTAATGACGCAGGATCGAACGCTAGCTAGATAGCTTAAGCCTGTTAGAACTCATAACTTACAATTTTAAAGAATCTTTTATAATTTTTTATGAAATTAATAATATGATAAAAATTATACACTCGATCTTATGGATTTCCCTATTATTTAGTTTTACTTCAGCTATAACACGAGTACACGACATGAATAAATATATTTGTGCCGCCACAGATCAGCAAACTTTTCATTAAAAGTTGTTCGGTGTTATTTTTATTTTAAATTTTGTATTAACTTATATCGTTACTAAGCAAGAGTTTAATTTGTATGAAATGAAGTTTCATCTCTTCGGTCTTGGACTCTAGGGTTTCACCAATCTTCTAAGTTGAACCTTTTAGCCATGTAGAAGGCGAGGTTTCTATGAGTTATGGTGGTTTCTATGATTCATAAATGTCCAGCACTGGAATCTGTCAAGTCACAGTATTGGCCAGTGGTATGGAGAGTTAAGTCCAGCATCCTACTATCCAAACATGACTCTAAATGCTTTTTAAGTGGGAGGTCATGGGTTCGAGCCTCAGTGGGGACAATGTTGACTTTGTTGGGCTTCAGTAGGTTGAAAAAGTATATGTACAGATATTACATGTAACAGGGTCAATAGTATTCAAAAAAAAAAAATTTGACAATAGTTATTAGAGTAGGTTACTGATTTACTGACTACTAAACAAGTATAACAGACACACGACACCCATCTATCCAGACAAGCTATGGACCCAATCTACTTCAATAATATGCAATTCTATATAAATTGTTGTGTATATATAAATAATGCAGGAGAGAAATTGTTAAATGAGGAAATGATACACATTTTTTGGTTTGTACGAGGTAGGTGTAGCAGAGATCAGAGTAGGATCAAGAAATTAGCAATCAAGAAGCTGATAACAGCTCATCTAAAAGCTCAGGACCCAAATCCTCTAAAACCAAAACCTTATCCAACTCGATTCCCCGTTTGTTGTTACCTCCGAACATGGACGTGCTACTCCGCCTCTTGTAACTCTCCTTCAACGTCGCCACCGGCGATGACGCCGCCTCGTCGCCGCCGCCGCACCGCATTCCTTTCAGCGAGTCACGAACCGTGGCGAGCGGCAAGTTTAGAAAAGTCGCCGGGCCTCGCATGAGCAGCGCAGCTTGGTCATAAGCCAACGCCGCCTCCTCGGCACTGTCGAAAGTCCCCAACCACACCCTCAACCCATTCCTCGTCGAATCCCTAATCTCGGCGGCGTATTTCCCCCACGGCCGTTTCCGAACTCCGACGTACTGTCTTTCTTTCTTGGCCGAGGAATCTACAACAGCTTTGCAAGTCATGATTCTTGCGTTTCATTTCTCTGAACATTTCAGTTGCGCATAAGATTTAAAGAACAGAGAATTCAACCGTGAAGAATAATAAAATGATTTATACTATATAGCATCCGTCACCCTGACACTACTAAATTTTGTTATGATTTATTTTAATCATGGGTAGACAATGACGAATTATGTAATATGTGAAATAGACAAACCGTATATGCAATATAATATGCGAACCATAAGGGAGGATTAGACGGGGCTTGGTAGAATTGAAGTTTTGAAATTGATTATTGGGTTGTCAAAATTTAATTTAATTTCTAAGTTAATACATACTTTGGTATTACACAATTTTTTAAATGTTCAGTCAATTTCAGTTCATTTTTCTGTTGCTTGCCATAATTGATTGGATTTGCTGACTTTTGCTATCAGTCTCTCCTTCCAGGAAAGGTACACAGATTAAAATAAATCATAACAAAATTTCAATTAAACTAGTTTCACAAAAGTCATTCAAACTTTTTTATTTTAAATTCAAAATTAGTTAAATTTAACTTTTGCTACTTAAAAATTGTATCAATTTTTGTCCTTTTTCAAACTAATTAAGAAGACAAACAAACAAAATTTGAATCAGAATGGTAATGGTAATGGTAATCAAATATTTGGTAATCGTAATGAGTTTGAGTAAAATGAATCACTTTGTTTGGTAATAAACAGGAATGCAAATCAAAACAAATTTTATATATAATAATAATAATAATAATAATAATAATAATAATAATAATAATAATATAGATACACATACATACATGTGTATATATATTAAAATTCCATATTTAATGCATGGACAATGACCTTTTACTTTTTTCATTTTTTCTTACTTATTTTTTATTCCATTGTTTAAAAGCACATGAATAAAAGGGTAATGAGTTTTGTAATTACTAAAGGATTTGATTTCAATAGTTGGATAACAAAAATAAGCAAATAAACATGGTAATAGCCTAATAGGTATCA
The DNA here is from genome assembly GCA_002525835.2 of Ipomoea batatas. Lineage (NCBI taxonomy): Eukaryota > Viridiplantae > Streptophyta > Magnoliopsida > Solanales > Convolvulaceae > Ipomoea > Ipomoea batatas. The sequence continues at coordinate 46,617,752 of CM008344.1, forward strand.
AAACACATAGTAGGGTGCAAAAGTTCCAACTAAACTCACCCTATATTAATCCGCTTTAAATGTACATGTCTAATATCTCAATCAATCAAGTTCTGAATAACATCGATTATATTAGAAAATATGTCACATTAGTTCGTTAGATTGCAAGCAAAGAATCACTTTTCATAACAATGTCAATTTTAAATTTAACATAAAACTGACAATAATATGTTAGGGTCGAATTATAGATTCATTAATAGTTTTAATTAATGGGTCACACTTGTGTGAGACCGTCTCACGGATCCTTATTCGTGAGACGGGTCGGGTCGGGTCAAAGCACCATGCAAATGTCATACTTATATGTGCAAATCTCATACTTATATGCTCAAATATAACACTAATTAAAAATACAATTTTTGTTACTTATAAGAGAAAATGTAATACATTTTTCATAATAAGTAATGTTGACAAGCGTCTCTCACTTATAAGGGCAAATATAATACTTTGAGGAAAAATGTAATACTTTTAAATCGAAATGTAAAAGTATTGCATTTTCCCTTAAAAGTATTACATTTACCCTAATAAGTAACAAAAATTTTATATTTGATTAGTATTACATTTGAGCATATAAGTATGGCATTTGTGCTTATAAGTGTTACATTTGCATCTTGACTCAACCCGACCCGACCCGTCTCATGGTGAGACGGTCTCACACAAGTTTTTGCCTTAATTAATTAATTAATTAATTATTACACTTCATTATTTCAAATTTATAGAATATATTTTCTCACTAATAGCTTTAAGTTTTAGTTTAAATAAAAGATATTTTCCAATTCAGTATTATTAGAGCATACAAATTAAATTACAATGTCTTTTTTTTTTTTCAATTCACAGATAAAGTTTATTAGTTTAACATGCATGTTAGGTTTGTGTTAATAAGAGATGCTAGGCGCATGCCACACCCAGGAATCGATCCCTGGACCTCGCGCACTGTTCACCCAAAACACTGTTCATCTGTGTATCCATTCCTCCATTTGGAGAATGGATCTTGTGGTTCAGTGGCATCAAACATTTTCTTTATACGGGAGGTGGTGGGTTCGAGCTTCAGTGGAGTCAACACTGCTTCAATAGGTTGAGAGAGTAGTTATGAACAGATACAAAGGGGTGGTGGAATTTTTTTCACCGTATATGTTGGTATGGAGGTTATTAATAGCACCATACATGTCATTATAACATAATTAACTTGCAAAATTTTCTATTATTTTGTACAAGTTATATATGGTTAACATCATGCAAACTAATTGACAAAGTAATCGAATTCAATTTATAACATTACGTGTTAACGTGTGTGTATATATATAAGAGATCAAATAAAAAGAGTTGTGTAAGAAAAAAAAAACAGAGGTTAAATCTTTGTCATTGATTTAGTCCATATCAACCGTCTAGAATGAAAAAAAATATAATCAAATTGTTGTATCATTTTGATAATATTGTGCACATGTTTATGTTTTCGAGTGCACAATTTTAGCCTTCGAGTACACATCTTTAATTTATGCATTCGAGCGCATAATTTTGACCTTCGAGTACATATTTTTGTGTCTTCAAGTGCACAATTTTGGACCAATGGACAACTTTGGTCTTGGAGTGCACAATTTTGATCTTCGAGTTCACATTTGTATGCCTTCAAGTGAACATTTTGTAGATTAGAAGTGTAGAATATATTTTTAGAGCCGTTGATATGTACAAATTAACGGTTCAGATTTATCCACATATTTTACATGAGCGCCTCTTCGCACATTGCATGATCCTAAGCCCATGTGTGTGTGTATAACATCTATATTTGCCCTGCGTTTGGTTCACATAATAAGATTGAATGGAATGACGCTCCTTAGAATACCCCTATTCCTTCACCAAACCAAACACTTTTTTTTTTTTTTTTGTAACACATGGTTTCCATGGTCCGACGCAGTAATAACATTCTTAAACTCTATTCTTTGAGAACCAAATAATATAACACAATTCATATTATATTCTCTGTATATTCCATTAGAATAAACTAACATTCCTATTTACTTAAAATTCATTTCATGAGTCCTGATGGTAATTATTTAATAATCAGTAAACTTTATACATGAAAAACATACAAACACAATTATTGAACTTAATTAACATATCAAGCTCACTAGATTAAGCCTTAAAATCTTTTATCACATCTTCATCATCTCAATTATTATGTTGTCGTTTTTATTTACATCGTCTTCTTCTCAGTCCTGCTTGATACGTCAAAATACAAATCAAATGGAATTGAAAATGATATAATCATAACTTTTCTCATGATCAATATCATGCAGGAAATCTGTTTCTCTCTCTATCAACTGGCCTATATTAATTACGAAATATCTTTTAAAATGGCCATTCCGTTGCTTTCAGTATTCAACTAATTCGTTAATTATAGATTTATAGATTAATAAAAGCAGAACTAATCAATTCCCCTACCCTATTGGAACTTAGCCATTTAGGTACCAAATAATGCAACATTTTAAAGGATTGCAACAATACTAATATTATACACTTTCTACCCTAAATACAATCATATACTAATATATTCACCAGTTTGGGCATTTTGTGGTGGTCATTCGCTTTAATTAATTTATTTAATTAGTATTTAAGTGTTTCCCATATGTTTTGAATATGATATCACAGTCTTGGGTTTCACCACAGGGCGTTGTCGTCTTCCGTCGGCGGATATATGGTCCATGCATGGCGTACGGTTATTCATAAAAAGACAGCAGGTAAAACCGCTCATTGGCTCATCATCTTCTTCAATTCTTCTCCTATTTGCCCACCATAATATTCTTTAATTTCTTATTTCATTTTACTACACTCTTTCCTAGTTCAACCATGACTGACTAAAACCCCCCAAAACATTTAATTTAATTTCGGGTTAGTATATGTTCAATGTTGCGTATGACACCACAAAATCACGCCGACCAACAAAAAAAACTAATATTATATTTACGACGACTATAACAAGGCGTTTGGTTGAGAGTAAAAAATTAGAAAAATAATTAATTGTAATTCCTGTGAAAAAAGAATAAGATGGAGTAAAGTGAATTCAAATAACATTATTTGCTATAGGTAGGAATAGAATTATTGGGAAAGAAGACTTGATAAATACTCAGTAGTTTCTCTCTCAAATTGCTTTTAGCAATATATCACAATGAGTCATTTCCATTTTTGGTNAATTCTTGCGTTTCATTTCTCTGAACATTTCAGTTGCGCATAAGATTTAAAGAACAGAGAATTCAACGGTGAAGAATAATAAAATGATTTATACTATATAGCATCCGTCACCCTGACACTACTAAATTTTGTTATGATTTATTTTAATCATGGGTAGACAATGACGAATTATGTAATATGTGAAATAGACAAACCGTATATGCAATATAATATGCGAACCATAAGGGAGGATTAGACGGGGCTTGGTAGAATTGAAGTTTTGAAAGTGATTATTGGGTTGTCAAAATTTAATTTAATTTATAAGTTAATACATATTTTGGTATTACGCAATTTTTAAAATGTTCAGTCAATTTCAGTTCATTTTTCTGTTGCTTGCCATAATTGATTGGATTTGCTGACTTTTGCTATCAGTCTCTCCTTCCAGGAAAGGTACACAGATTAAAATAAATCATAACAAAATTTCAATTAAACTAGTTTCACAAAAGTCATTCAAACTTTTTTATTTTAAATTCAAAATTAGTTAAATTTAACTTTTGCCACATAAAAATTGTGCCCATCTTTGTCCTTTTTCTGTTTTTCAAACAAAGACAACAAACAAAATTGGAATCAGAATGGTAATGAGAATCAAATACTTAATAATTGTAATCAGTATGAGTAAATAATCACTTTATTTGGTAATAAATATGAATGGAAATCAAAACAAATAATATGCGTGTGTATATTAAAATTTCATATTCAATGCATGGAAAATGACATTTTTTTTATTTTTTTCTCTCTTATTTTTGATTCAATTGTTCAAAAGTAGGGGAATAAAAAGGTAATGAATTTTGTAATTACTAAAGGATTTGATTCTAATAGGATAACAAAAATAAGCAAACAAACATGGTGATGGGTATCAAAACACATAGTAGAGTGCAAAAGTTCTCAGCCACCCCCTATATTAATCCGCTTTATTGTGGATATACTTAAATTTACATGTCTAATCTCAATCAATCAAGTCCTGATGAATAGCATCGATTATATTGGAAAATATGTCACATTAATCACCTATCACCTTAGTTCGTTAGATTGCAAGCAAAGAATCACTTTTCATAACAATGTCAATTTTAAATTTAAAATAAAACTGACAATAATATGTTACGGTCGAATTTATAGATTCATTAACAGTTTTAATTAATTATCAATCAATTAATTAATTAATTATTACACTTCATTATTTCAAATTTATGGAATATATTTTCTCACTAATAGCTTTATTTTTAGTTTAAATAAAAGATATTTTCCAATTCAGTATTATTAGAGCAGACAAATTAAATTCTAATGTCTTTTTTATTTTTCAATTCACAAATAAAGTTTATTAGTTTAACATGTTAGGTTTGTGTTAATATTTTGTTCGGGGTAGTGAAATTTTTTTCACCGTATATGGTGGTATGGAGGTTATTAATAGCACTATACATGTCATTATAACATATTTAACTTGCAAAATTTTCTATTATTTTGTACAAGTTATATATGGTTAACATCATGCAAACTAATTGACAAAGTAATCGAATTCAATTTATAATAACATTACGTGTTAACGTGTGTGTATATATATAACAGATCAAATAAAAAGAGTTGCTTAAGAAAAAAAAAAAGAAGAAAAAAAAGAGGTTAAATGTTTGCCATTGATTTAGTCCAGATCAACCTTCTAGAATGAAAAAAAAAAAAGAAAAATTTTACTCAAATTGTTGTATCATTTTCATAATATTGTGCACATGTTTGTGTTTTCGAATGTACAATTTTGGCCTTTGAGTACAAATCTTTATGCCTTCGAGTGCATAATTTTGACCATCGAGTACACATTTTTGTGTCTTCGAATGCACAATTTTGGCCTTCGAGTACACATCTTTATGCCTTCGAGTACATATTTTTGTGTCTTCAAGTGCACAATTTTGGACCAGTGAACAATTTTGGCCTTGGAGTGCATAATTTTGATCTTCGAGTTCACATTTTTATGCCTTCAAGTGCACATTTTGTATATTAGAAGTGCAGAATATTTTTTAGAGCTGTTGATATGTACAAATTAACGACTCAGATTTATCCACATATTTTACATGAGCGCCTCTTCGCACTTGATCCTAAGCCCGTGTGTGTGTGTAACATCCATATTGACCGCACGTTTTGTTCACGTAATAGGTTTGGAATGAAATGACGTTCCCTGGAAATAGCCATATTCCTTTGCAAACCAAACACCTTTTTTTTTTTTTTTTTGTAACAAATGGTTTCCATGGTCATTCGCAGTAATAACATTCTTAAATTCTATTCTTTCGGATAACCAAATAATATAATACAATTCATATTATATTCTATGTATATTTCATTTCCGGGAAAATAACATTCATATTTACTTAAAATTCATTTCATGAGCTATGATGTTAATTATTTAATAATCAGTAAACTTTATACATGAAAAACATACAAACTCAATTATTGAACTTAATTAACATGTCAAGCTCCCTAGATTAAGCCTTAAAATCTTTCATTGTAATCTTTTATCACATTTTCATAATCTCAATTATTATGTTGTCGTTTTTATTTACATCGTCTTCTTCTCAGTCCTGCTTGATACGTCAAAATACAAATCAAATGGAATTGAAAATGATATAATCATAACTTTTCTCATGATCAATATCATGCAGGAAATCTGTTTCTCTCTCTATCAACTGGCCTATATTAATTACGAAATATCTTTTAAAATGGCCATTCCGTTGCTTTCAGTATTCAACTAATTCGTTAATTATAGATTAATAAAAGCAGAACTGATCAATTCCCCTACCCTATTGGAACTTAGCCATTTATGTACCAATAATGCAACATTTTAAAGGATTGCAACAATAATAATATTATACACTTTCTACCCTAAATACAATCATATACTAATATATTCACCAGTTTGGGCATTTTGTGGTGGTCATTCGCTTTAATTAATTTATTTAATTAGTATATAAGTGTTTCCCATATGTTTTGAATATGATATCACAGTCTTGGGTTTCACCACAGGGCGTTGTCGTCTTCCGTCGGCGGATATATGGTCCATGCATGGCGTACGGTTATTCATAAAAAGATAACAGGTAAAAGCTCTCATTGGCTGATCATCTTCTTCGATTCTTCTCCTATTTGCCCACCATAATATTCTTTAATTTCTTATTTCATTTTACTACACTCTTTCCTAGTTCAACCATGACTGACTAAAACCCCCCAAACATTTAATTTAATTTGGGGTTAGTATATGTTCAATGTTGCGTATGACACCACAAAATCACGCCGACCAACAAAAAAACTAATATTATATTTACGACGACTATAACAAGGCGTTTGGTTGAGAGTAGAAAATTAGAAAAATAATTAATTGTAATTCCTGTCGAAAAAGAATAAGGTGGAGTAAAGTGAATTCAAATGACATTATTTGCTATAGGTAGGAATAGAATTATTGGGAATGAAGACTTGATAAATACTCAGTAGTTTCTCTCTCAAATTGCTTTTAGCAATATATCACAATGAGTCATTTCCATTTTTGGTCCTATTGTTATTGGGGCATTGCCAATTTTAGTCCACTTCATTAATTTTTGCCACAATGTGGCCAATCTTATTTAGTTCTTGCCACTTTTAGTCCATCGTTAAAATTTTCGTCAAATGGACATCCAAAACAGGGGTATCTTTGGTCTTTTCATGCTGTGGTCATCTCCTTGACCCTTTGCAGTGGTTTTCCTTACACATTTTCATCCAATGAAGAGGTCCGACGAAAGCCATGTGAGCCACATTACAAACCCATGGCTTTCGCCGGAACTCTTCATTGGATGAAAATGTGTAAGGAAAACCACTACAAAGGGTAGAGGAGGTTATCAAAGCATGAAAAGACAAAAATACCCTTGTTTTGGACGGTTATTTGACAAAAATTTTAACGGTGGACTAAAAGTGGCAAGGACTAAATAAGACTGGCCGTAGTGTGGCAAAAATTAATAAAGTGGACTAAAATTGACAATGCCCTAATAACAGTAGGACCAAAAATGAAAATGACTCTATCACAATATATCAATTTTCTTGCATCTTGTTTTAAGAAAGTGTAGTCCTCCTTTATAGAAGAGGATTAGTGAGTGCCAACTTAAAATTTGAATTTGATTGTGGTCACTCAGCAAATATAATGGTAGTCGTCCAAAAGCTACCACAATCCCTAAAATTCATTACGAAATCTTTTTCTTGAGCAGCTTAAGAACTATAGGATAAAGACCGTTTATCTTTTCTACTTATGACCAATTTTATTCATTCCTCGTAAAATGAAATGAACTTCTTTCAAAGTTTATACAAATGTCTTTTAAATATTTTTTTTTCCGGCTAAGTCTCTTTTTTCATTCCTCATAAAATGAAATGAACTTCTTTCAAAGTTTATACAAATGTCTTTGAAAGTTTTTTTTTTTTTCCGGCTAAGTGCAATTGTTCTGGTTATGTACTTAGAAAGTTAAGTATATAATCTTTGCATTATCAAAATCTATAAACAACTATTGACCTACTAACGTGAATGAAGATAAGAATGACTTTCTAAACCTATTGGAGCACAAAGGATCAACAGTCGCCTTCACTGAGATTCAAATCCACTCCCTTCCATGTAGGTGTGTAAACCGGGTGCCACTAAACCACAAAGTATATGGTATTAAGACTTAGGTTTATGATCATATAGAACAAATATTATGAACATAGTATGTTTGTGGTGAATAAATCGATACACAAAATAGAATTTAATTTAGAAAATTAATTCCAACCAAAATTTTGGTACGAAACCAAAATAATTATTAATTTATCGAAAATTAATCCCACCAAACTTGGTACGAAATCAAGAATTTATTTATATAAAATAAATAAAAAGGGTTTTTAAATCTGATAATTTAAACCCAACGAAAGAAAGCAAGATCCAAGTTGTGTGTAATAACACACAATTTTCTTAAAATCGATTCACTACTTCCCAAGGGTGCTAGGAGCATTGTAGCGCCAGTCTTCCAAGATAAAATAGATCACGACTTTAAGTTTGAGCACTTAAACAAAAGGTCCGACGAACTAGAACAATAGGCGAGAACTCCATACAGTTATGAAAGTGTTTGGCAGAATTTTCTTTGAAGAAAACGATTTTGAGAGAGGAAGAGAGAAAACAAAGATTTTTAGAGTTTTTAAAAATAATTAATAGCGTTAATCAACTGAATTAAATCATATTTGTAACCCCTCATAACAGTGGAATTCAACATGGCTGTTACGATGCACTCGGACTCCGTGCTAGCAGGTGCCGGCAAGCTCTTTTGGGACTTGATTTGCACTCCCTGCGCGCGAGAAAACCTCTATACTATATAATTCAACACGCCTCTAAAAGGCTCTTGTATACATATTGGTGCAAACCCACTTCTCAAATCAATGTGAGATAAGTTACAAAGCTTTTCCACCTTCATTTCCAACTCAAATGAGTTTTATTTGAAAATCAATTTCACATTGACCCATTATCCATTTTGAGCGTACAATATATCAATTTCTTCATCTTACTACGAATAACCCGAATCCACTTCAACCCGACCCAAATTGGAAGTATGACCTCACATATATTTGTACCACAAAATAGCCATTTTCTATGTCATTTTATGCTAAAATTCCAACATAGTACAAGATGAATGTTATTAAACATGACGCACAAGTAATTCAACTTTATGTACATTAAGTTTTGTTTTTATCAACAAGACATATTATCAACCTACTACTACATGCTATAGAGCAAATTGAAATAAATATGATGTACCTGTAGTTTAGCGTTGATATAATTAAGCGATAGATTTATGATCATATAAAACAAATTAAACATTATGAACATAGTGTCTGATGAATGTTATTAAACACGATGCGTATGTAATGTTATTTTTATGAACATTAACATTTGCTTTTATAAACATATAAAATGAATATTATGAATTTATCATAGAGTGACTTGGAATTCATATATGATGTACATGCAATTTAGTGTTTAAATACAATAAAGTTTATGTTTATAAACATATAAAACAAATATTAAACATGATACANCAATTGACACTTAATATAAAATAACATCGTTTAATATTAGAGTTCATAATGCAAGATTGATTTTGATCCACAATATTATTTGCCCTAATCTTTTATAGCCATGGTCTATTCAACCGCAAATTTGTTGACAGATTTTTAGATAATTGAATACCGTTGTTATTAAACAATATAGTAATATATCTGGTGATAAATAAATTTAAAGCGATGTGCACGCTTAAGCCACTACAAACCAACATGGATCTAAATATATGTTTCCTTGTCTGAATTCAACCTCGACACAGAAGGGATAAGACTAGGAAGTTTCCCTATGTCTGTGACGATGGTTAGTTGCCGTAGTATTTGTAAGAATGCGAATGTTTGAACGAAATTAAAGTCAACACTTTGAAGAAAGAAAGTGTGTTGCCAGGCCAGGTCTGAATTCATATATTTGATAGTTAAATGGCACATTTATGTTTATATATATTATATGTTTAACACGTTCCTTTATCTGTGCGGACTAATTATATTTTTTATGGGCTCCAAGCAATACGTGGACCATAGCGACGTGGCCAATTATTCTTTGATGAGATTGATTTTAATACCAAACTAAAACATGTGTTGCATCTCAACTAAAAATTTAAGCTGATAGTTGAATTATACATTTATATTTAAATGTTATATATGCTCAACATCTTCGAGACGTACGGAAGGGAGCTGAGCAGGAAATTTCCACATGCTTTGATTTCTAATGATCCCAAAGGAAAAATATTTTTAAAAAAATAAGGAGAAATTCATATCCGATTCATACATATATGGTGCACATATGTAACTAAATGTAGCGCATTTGCGTGGCACCTTTGTGGTTTTCCTTAAGAGAACGTCACAGGATCAGATTTCGGTGGTGGAGTATTGACTCTTTGAACTGCAACAAATAGAGAAAGTATAGAACATATACTACTTTGTAATACGGTTTATAGTACTAAAAAATGCATCTCATTTCTGATGGGTAGTGTTCACGCCACTTTCATCAAATATTAAAATCTGATATGATCGACCACCTAATTAAAAACAGAAAATGACACTACATGCAAGATAATGTCATTCTTAATTGTCTTTGGAACATTTCCAATAACGTTATAGGGGAGGGGGGGCATACATGAACTGTATAAATGAATTTATTTATCATTATATAATTAAATATAAGAACGTACAATCAAGGCCGGCGAGCCGGTCGTCTGACAAGAGGGAACATATATGAATGGTTTTGCATCATTGTTCTTGCTGCCTTGCTGCGGGAGTTTTATGTTTGATCACTTGTGATATAATGGAGCTTAATTATGTTTTGCTACTTTCTACTTTGATATGGTAGTTTGAGCCTTTGAGGATAGCGTCTTTATAAAATTCTCTTTCTTTAATTTACAGGGAATGGGAGTATTTATCGTTATTCTAAGGTGTGTTTTGGTGAAGCAACTTTGTGATCTAACTGGCGCACAATCACATGTAAAATTTCATATTTTACCTAGTATACCCAAAAATAAAATTCAAATATTATTTTCCAAAATCTAAATTTTCGTGACTATCAAAATAATAATAATAATAAATTCAAAAAAAAAAAAAAAAAAAAAAAAAAAAAATTTTTAAAAAAAAAAAAAATAAAAAATTAAAAAAAAAAAAAAAAAAAAAAAAAACTCGTTATTATGAAACGAAAATGGAATATTCTGAAGAAAAATGTCATCCAAAATTTGCACTCAAATTTTTATTTTTTTTGAATTTCACTCTCACGCTGAATAGAGTCCAATTGTTATACCGTGGATCAGGATCCCTGTAGACCTAGGTCCTAAATGACGTAGTTTTGAATTTTAGTTTTGACAATAACAGTTTATCGTTAAATTCATGTTACAAGTTTTTTTTTCTTTTACTGTAAAGCATGTGTATGTGTCTTGTGTTATGCGTTTCGGTGTCTCATGTTATGCAATTCTTTACCTTAAGTGTATGGATTCTGTACTTGAAATTATAAAGTAAATATAACATGCGCCTTTTTTGTCTTGAGTTATGCGTTTTTGTGTTTTATGTTATGTAATTTTATACCTTAAAATATTAACTTTGTACCTGAACTAAAGTAAATATACAACATGTATATGTGGCTTGTGTTATGCGTTTCTGTGTCTCATGTTATGCAATTTTGTATAGATTAGTAATTGTGAAACACTCAACATATTGTGTCTTATTTTACGAATTTATGTCTTGTATTATGAAATTATGTGCCTATAGAACATATATTTACATAAATCATATTTGAGAATAAGTAAATATATAACATGTGTATATGTCTTGTGTTGTGAATTTTTGTGTCTCGTGTTAATTTTATACCTTAAGAGTATTGATTCTATACCTAGAATAAATTAAAATTTGTATTGACACATGAGAAACGGCAAACTACAGCATCTGTTAAAGCTTAAATATCAAAATGAGGTCATTTTGATCCAAAGCTCACAATGCCAATGATATAAATTGCCAACAGACTCTTTCCCAATCTCTAAAAAGTGGTGTCAAATTCAACCCACCATATGCCAAAGACCTTGTGGTATAGTGGCATCTAGTTGCACCCTACATGAGAGAGGTGAGTCCGAGCCTCAGTGGAGGCGATATTATAGCTCTTTTTACTTCATTTGATTGAGAAAGTAACTTTGAACAGATACTACATTGTAACAGAGTCAATAGTACTAAAAAAAAAAAATCAACCCACCATATACTTAGTTAGTATTTGAATTGGACCAAGTTAGCCCAGATAAAATTCATGTTAGATTGAACAAGTCAAATACTCTATTTAAATTATTTTTTTTTACAAAAAAAAATAATAACAAAAAAAATTGTGTGAGACCGTATCACAAGTCTCAATCTGTGATTAATGAAGTCTGTGATTAATGAAGTCAAAGATCTGACCCATATCATTACAATGTAGTATCTGTAGACTAAAACCTATGACCTTCCATTTGGGATAAGCAATGCGTGCCACTAGCCTATTTAGTGTCACTAGCCTATTTAAATAATTCCAAGTTTAGAGTTAAGCAATTAATTAAACAAGCCATCGGCAAATTATTCTGTGAATTCGGGTTCACTTATAATATGGATCCAGATTCAAAAATACACAATTTGTATACTGAATGTTCACAATTTACATACTGAATAATGTTTACAATTTTATAAACTAAATGTTCACAATCTACATACTGATTACAATTTAAATTGCGAACATTCAATATATAAATTGTGAACATTTAGTATATAAATTGTGTATTTTGACCCGAGTCCATGGCATAACTGTGCAAATCCTCATACATATCATAATATTACTTATTACTTGCTGGATCCATTGCATATATATATTCTTTAATTATTTGTAATTGATTTTTATTCATATAAAAAATTAAACTATAAACAAAAAGAACTTTTTTTCAGTTTTGTCAAACACCATAAAATATTTTTTTAAAAAAAATTGAAAAATGAGTATGCTCCCAAAAATCATATTTTAAAATTTTCAAACAAACCATTATTCAATTGTAGGAAATGGAAAATTGGGTAAGTGACTAAGTGTTACTTCGCATGATCTTTTAAATTATCTTATTTTCAAATTCTTGAATCTTAATCCTTTCCCCAAATAAATAAATAAATACAGTTAAAATCACTTACTAATATTTAATTATCAAAATAAAACCCATTAAATTATTTTGAATTAATTAAACTTTACCGAAGTTGGTACCTAATATATCACTTATAACTTGTTGGATCCATGTTTTAAAATATTTTTTTAAAAAAATATCACTTATAACTTGTTGGATCCATGTTTTAAAAAAAAAAAGGTAGGAAGACTAACAATAATTCAGTAAAATCTCGACCTAACTGTATTGGCAAAATAGTATATATTGACATGCACCTAATTAGCTTATTGGTTACTATTTGGATGAGAGACTAATGTTCAAAATACGGCAACTAGAGATTATGCTTAAAGTAAACATAGTAGACTGATTTTTATTGCTGAGCAATTGAGTTATGGTGATTTACATCATTTCACATACTCTGTCTAATCGAAGTGTGGAGATTCAATCTTTCGAGAGAAGAATAATACTAACTAGAGCATTATTATTGAGTACAACATTATTCTTATCCTTAACAATACTTTCTACACTAATTAGCTAAAACATTTTTCCAAAAAAAAAAGCTAAAACATTATGATATTATATATTATCATTTTCCTTAAATATAATATTCTAACAACTGCATGTGTACAAGTACCAAATTAAAGCAGCATCTGATCTCTGGTTGAACCCGACCAGCAGAATAAATTAATTAAGCAGCGGCCATGGATGATGAAGTCAAGAGCTCCTCTAAAAGCTCAGCTCCCAAATCCTCAAAAACCAGAACTGAACCACTCTCATCGTCACCGTTCATCACTTTCTTATTCTTCTTCTTCTTCTTCTTCTTCTTCCTCTGAAGTTTTCTTCTCCTCATCGTCAGTTTGTTCGTCGCCTTGAGCGTGGCCACCGGAGACGAACCCTCCTCGCACCAATACTTCATGTTATCCAGCGATTCCTGCACTTTCTCCGTCGGAAAATTGAGCAACGCCGATTTCCCGCGCGTCGATAGCGCGGCTTGATCGTACGCCAACGCCGCCTCTTCCGCGGTGTCGAATGTCCCCAGCCAAACTCGGGTTCCGTTCCGGGTCGAATCCCTAATCTCCGCCGCGAATTTCCCCCACGGCCGCTTTCTCACCCCTCTGTAACGCTTTTCATCTCTCAATTTATCGTCGGAGGAGGTGAGACGCGGCGGGGATGATGAGAACTCCATTGCTGATCGAGCGAGGGACTTCAATCGCATTTGATCGAATAATTGATAATTGTTTGTTTGTTTGTTTATATCCCCTTGAGGCCGTGAATTAAGAATTTTGAAATTCTGGGACACTTGAAATGGGAGTAGCATGAGCTTTGAATTTTTCCATGTTTTGAGAGAGACAGATAGGGATTTGATTGTGAAAGACGGGAAGATTGAAGGCTTGAACAAAGGAAGCTGTCAAGTCAAGTCTTGTACTCCGTATAAAGTAAGCTTTATAGTATGAGCTGTGAAAGCCTGAAAGGGACTACAAGATTATGAGAGGAAAAAGCTAGGAAGATCCTCAATAGTTTGAGGATTTTTGTGGGTTTTCGCAAGTGTAAAATCTAATAAGAAAATAAATAACAAAGATGTTGATTAACATGTTTGTACTGCACTCGTTCGATTGGACGTTGAATGTGCGCCAAATGCGCACAACAGCATCACCCTTCTCTTGCGGGACCTACAAAAACCTTGAGTTTTGTAGGAGAAGGTCTAGCCAAAAATCATGTTCTTCATTTGGGTAAAAACGTATATTATATCTTGATTTTTTCTTCCTAAAAAATTAAGTACAAATCACTATTGTTGTTGCTCTAAGGGACTACAAGAATTAAATAACAAATACTAAGAAAATTTCATTCATCTAAGAATAGTATGTATGTTTCCCTTCTAAATTTACTTTTTAGAATGATATTTGCCTTGTGTGGTAAATAAATCTTTAGAATATATCTTTCGGCTTCAAGTCAATAACTTATATAGATATTCGGTAAAGATCCAGTTCTACTACATATACGCAAATTATACTCTGGACCATGATCATGACTGATACTGCAGTTATGTTGAAATGATACTGCACTTGTGAACTAACATAATTTTATGATTCCTTCCCCTCATTTTATGATTTTTTAAACTGAAATATTTTTATTTTACTTAAAATTTAATGTGTTTGTTTATGAAAATTAGTAAATAATTTTTTTATTAAATGTTACTTAATTTTAATTTTTATTGTTATAAAACATATAATTATATAAAGATATTTTCATTTAAATGTAATAATTAATAAATTATTGTTATAAAATAAATTCATATCTTTAAAAAGTCATTTTACATGTTATTAGTAAAAGTTAACAACCAATTTTATCAAACACTTTTACTAGTTTGTCAAATTAGTT
>CM008344.1:46724488-46735791 GCA_002525835.2 Ipomoea batatas
CTGATTGAATACTAGGATAGTGGCATTTAAGAAATGCCAATATCTCTTGCATCTTGAAAATTGCCTTCAAATAGTATGTATAGTAAAGCTCACTTGTGTTGCAACAATTATCATACTCCCACAAGTGATGTCAAAACCTGCAAAGCCAAAGAAAATGCCAGCCGTTACTTTGTGAATTAAGCAAGCAATAGTTACGGTATAACAAACTTTTTCTTATATTATATGCAGCATCTGATTGATCAAATGGAAACCAAGATGCATCATACCCATTTGACAAGTTCAAATTTTACTTGGCCTCAGTTTAATTTGTTTTTTACTGACCAAAACACAATCAGAGCAGCAATGGCAGCATATCAACTAAAGTTCATGAACACAGTGACAAAATAAGAAAGAGAGACTGTCTCAGATTAACCTTCCTGGCTAAATGAGAAAACCCTTACCTCAAAAAGTGCAATGGGTTACAATGCTTATTAACATCATTTTCATCCCCTCCCATCTGGTAAAGAACTCAGCAATAGTGTTCTCCATCCAATAAGTAATACAGCAGTGCTCCTCATGGTAGCCGTGATAATGTTGGCTGACGGTATGTGACCGTCTGTTGTTGCCCTAATAATTAAACCCAACTGCCAGAGAAGAAAAACAGAAAATAATTTATGTTATAACACTTATCCATTTTCAGTTGCAAAAAGGTCCACACGCACCTTAATTCCCATGGCACTCCAGCATACAATTCCACTTTCTTCAATTCAGAATATAGAGAGTCTAATTCTAGCTTTACTTTTCACTTTTCTAAATGCCTAAATTCACTTAGTCTATGTCTAGTATTTGTAGGCTTGTAGCTTGTATGTGAGAATTAGAACTTCAACTATGCAAGTGTCCGTAACTCTCCAGGTTGTCTATTTATCTAAGATACTGCATACTAAACAACTGTTGCAACAGAGGCAATGTCAATATAACCTTGCACAACATGTTCGTGAGAAAATTATTCGTAAAAACTGAATTGGCAGGATCAGTAAAATGGTAAACCACCAATTCCCAGAAATGGTTTGATGAAACGAGCTAAAATGTTTTCCATCTTCAACAAGTACTCCAGAGTATTCAATTTCAAAGAGGGCATTGAAGTACACATTTCTAAAGTTATGAGGACCAGTATTATTTTTGGGCATCTAAATCATATTATCAAATGAATTATCAATTTTCAACTTGCAGGATATGTAATCACCCAAGCTCTCTATAGCAACATAACTGATGAGCAAACAGATTCTAACAGAAATCAATCAACACTCGTAAAGATTAACTAGTAAACTGAAAATTATGTAAAGGAAAGGAACTTACTGGGATACCTAAAGACCAAGTCTTTGTTGCAGCAATAAACCCCTTGAACAGACCATTCATTCCTAGACCATCCTCTGCATATCCCCCAAGAAAATATGCACTAAAAAACCAGCCTATTAACACAGCATAAATAAACAACTCAGACATGTCCATTCATTCAAACATGCATTCTTAAGCTTTATAAAGTGAAAGCATCCAAAGTAAGTATTTAGTTAATGCCCATACCAGCAGTAAAAGGGTCAGCTGTTCGCAATGTCTCTGAGTGCAAGACCGGCAATCCCTGAGTGAACCTTCCAATTGCTGAGAACAACAGCAAAGCCACTACATCCCCTCCAGCTAACAATGCCACTTTACTAAACTTGCCAATTTAAAGTTAAAAAAAAAAAACGTTATTCACACAAATCGAATTTTAATAATAAATCTAATTTTAATCATGACATAAGAAAAATAAAACAAGAATTACCTCCATTTGCCAATGCGAGAAGAAGAATTAGGGTTCTGGAATTGGATTACACCTTCAGGAGGAACCTTATCTTGGGTGATCAGAGAGATTACATCATCACCGGCGGCATTGAAGTGAGAGCCTAGAGTTGAACTGGGCGGTGTGACGGTGGCAGAGGGCCGGGAAGCTCCCGGGTTAGCGGCAGCAAGACTGGGGAGTTTGGGGTGAGTTTGCGGCCTTTGAGTGGGGTTGCAATTGCAACGCCCGGGGCGGCGGTTAGAGAAGAGCGGAGGAATTGGGTGAGTGAATTTCAAAGCGCACCGATCAGAAGAGCACAGGGAGGCCCTTCCGCCGCCTCCGCTTGGCAGCAAATTCATTGTTCACTCTTCTTCTTGCCTTCTGATTATGAAGGAGAACGCTCGATAGTTGCGGCCACTGTACAATGGATGATTATATCACTTCTGGGCTTCAATTTCTGAATTGAATTCTACGGCGTAGAGAGCCATGGAAGGCTTGTGGACTGTGTCTTGTCTGGAGATTGGAGAACACAACAAACCAACGAGATTCAAAGATTTTGCTGGAAAACTCAGAACCAAAGAAAATACAAAAATTGGACTCCAAAGTCCAAATTAAGATTTAAGACCGCGACCTTTTATTCGGGTATGGGTCATCCATCGATTGCGATTGGCAACGGGTCGGATCCTTAAGGTCCATATACAATACTCCATGGACACCAAATCAAAGACTAATTTGTTAATTACTACCATATATTTCTTTTAAAAAATATCTAATAAATTCTTTTGGAATCTTATTAGTTATTACAATAGGGAGTATTTATCTCTATACTGCAATGTCATCGGGTCATATTCACAACTTACAATAAAATTATAAGAGAGTTTTGTGACACTTATTCATGATCACCACCACTTACCTACCTACCTTACCTAATAATCCGCAGTTGTTTCACCATGATGTATGCCTTGGTTCCCGGACTTGTTCTTGCCAACAATGCTCTGATATCCAATACTGACATTTCTAAGAGTGTGAACTCCACTTTGAACTGTCAGATTTTGCTGCATTCTCCATCCCCATCACAATGGATGTATTCATACGTGTGTATGAACATAGCTCATAACTGTGAGTAGAAGTAGCAGAATGGGGTTGGATTTGGCCCATTAAACACCCCAAACAACACACATCATTATCCAACAGCAACCCATAAGCCCATTTAACGCTTACCTATCTCTAGTACATGGGCCTATTGTCCTCATTTCCTTATTACAACACTAATTCAGCCATTAGATCATGCTCCAAGCTCCATATTGTAACGTATAAAACAGTGAAAATGAAGATACTATATATATATAACCGCAGGAGACACCTTTCAACTTGTATCATACTCATACTAATCCACATTCACACCGGATGGTCCAATTAAGGAGCAAATTACTAGTCAGATTGATTTTTCCATACGAGATGGGGTTCGAATTCTCGAGCTCTATTAAAAGACAAAAATGCACGGTTACCCACACCAACTAAGCTGGTTATATATATGTTAATAGTTGATATTGCATTGCAAATTATATTCCGTGATATAATTATTGGGAGTTATTTAACATAGTACATATTAAAAAAAAAATCAATTATATAACATTAGAGTTATATTAACAATCCACTTACCAACTACTCCAATTATGCAATAATGGCATTTTATTTGATAGGTTTGGAGGACCATCTTCTACTACTCATTTGTTTATTTACTTTGAGAAGAAAATAATAACTCATTACTTATATTAATTTTAAAAAGAATCACAGAACTCGAGAATTTATCTAATATTAATTAAATATGGTTGAATAGGTTGGTTTAACCAACGACGGTTATGCCAAACCTCGAGATGCCTCAACAACATGCATGCTTAATTAGCTTAATTTAATTCCTTAATCATATAGTGAAGTGAAATAATGGTAAAATGTAAAGTATGAGAATGGAAGGAAGGGAAAACTTTGTAGCAGGCAAGCAACCAGCATTTCAACATATAATTTTCTCAATATATTTAATATTATTTTTAATGTATTACAAGTTTATTTATAATATATTAATATAGATACTGAAAATGTAATAAAGATGATTATTTTTTAATTCATCAATGTATAATAGTGAGATATTGGAATAGTAAATGCTTATTTGGAAGAGTGAAAAATATGAGAGAGAGAGAAATAGGCGTGCCAGACAGCAGCATAAATTATATATATATTTTTTTGATTTTCAGTTTTGTTTTGTTTTTTTATTCATCCCTCCCCATTTTTTATTTCCTAATCACACTTACAAAAACTTCTCAATAACCGCGAATATCCCCACTGATAAGGATGCTCTAACATATCATGGAGACATCATGGTGAAAACCTTTGAAGTTTATTTAGAGATCACCATAAAATTATCTTTAAAATAAAAGTAAAAGCTTGAAATCCCCTACATTGATGATCAAATTATTTGAGGTTAGATACCCTTCAACGAATTCATATAACCAAAATACTCATTATAACCAAAATATTAAATTTAAATTTGATATATTAATTTTTGTGTGTTTACAATTACAAATTTATTTACAATAAATTATTTAGAATCATGAACATTTAGCATATTAGAAATAAAGATATGAATTATGTTGTACATATAATTTGTTGGCAGGCAAGGCTGAGTCAATCCCGATATCTTGTCACATGACAGGCCTTAGGACCAAAGCAAAGAATTAGGATTTCTTCCACTTTTTTTAATTCACCGGTCGTATGCGTGCGAATATTCGATAATTGCGTCCAATGTTTTGTTATTCATCATTAATCTAATCAACACCCATGTGCCTTAATCTTCGTAAACATACCAACTGGGTTTTTCTATATTAAAATGTAAATATTTGTTAAATATGCTCACGATTGTCATAGTTATTCTATATTTTTATTAAATAATAATTACATCTTATAATTATTTTTTATACAATAAAAAGTGAATAAAATTACATAAATAAATTTCAACTAAATAATGGTCTTCTTTATGAACACGTATGGTTTGCCAAGTCCAATTTATATTTGAAGTTTCCTAACCACTCAATCTTATGAATAGTTATAAATGAGTTACTCTCATAAATCACTCATAAGCCTTTTCAAAAGTAATACGGAGTACTAATTTTTTTTTTTTAATGAGTGATTAAGTAGTACACGATTTTCCTATACTGTTTGAAAATTACAAATTCAATTATTTTTTATATTATATTGATCAATTCCGTTGCATAAGATATTCTTGTGCACAGTTTATCTCTCTTGTATGATTTGCAAGTTACTATACAATAATTGATTTTACATAGTGCAAACTCTATAATAGTGACTACAAGTTTTTGTCATCAGTCAAAAGTACGAAGAGTTTAAACCTAGTAATAATAGGTTTAAATTATGTTACAATTTGTAATTTTTATGCTAGTCAAAAAGACATCAAACATTTAAATTAAATTGAAAATATTTGATACTTGCATGAAATTTTTTCTTTAATTATATTTGTGGTCCAAATAGGGTCTAGGGCTTTGAGCCAGGATTACAAATTCCAACTAGTAGTAATTAATTAATTTAATATAATAATTAAATTAGTATAACTAACTGGATTTAGCATGTTGGAATTTGATCCAAAAGGGACTTAAAATCTTTTTATGCATCTCATCCTCTGGGCCGTGGGCTTGATTGAATCCAGGTAAGGTTGGTCTAGAAAGCATCGCCCGCAACGTCGCCGTCACGTGCCATGTGGCACGCTACGTCATCATTTCCAATGCACATATATAATTCTTTGTTTTTTTTTTTTTGCGATTTGCATGATGAACGGCTGGATCTTGTTTGGTGAGCCATGCGATTTTTCTCATTATTTGTTTGTATTATAAAATAATATTTTAATTAAATAATGATCTTTGACCACGATGATGCTTCTTCATCCACATCATCCTCTTCCTTGTACATTTACAGGGCGTTTGGTTGGGAGAACGGAATTAGGGTGGAAAAGAATTGTAATTCTGTGGAATTGCAATTCAATGAATAAAGTAGGAATTGAAATTACAGTGTTTGGTATGCAGAAATAGAAGTACAGGGAATTGAAATGTAAAAAGTGACAAAATGACTAAAATGCCCTTATGTTGTAATAGTATTAGTAGTAGTAGTAGTAGTAATAATAATAATAATAATAATAATAATAATTCTTTCAAAAAATAATAATAACTCATTCAAATAATAATAATAATAATAATAATTCTTTCAAAATAATAATAATAATTATTATTATTATTATTATTATTTCATATTAAAAAAAAAAAAGACAAATGAGTATAGGAGGAGGGGCAAAATTGTCTTTACAACAACAAATTGCCCCTCCTCTCCACCGAATTGCAATTCATGGGGGTACGCCATGAATTGCAATTCATCATTTGGAGGGAATTGCAATTCTGCGGAATTGCAATTCCCTCCAACCAAACATTGCAGTTTGGGAATTCACTGAATTGCAATTTAGTGAATTGTAATTCCCCTCAAATTACGTCCAACCAAACAGGCCATTAAAGGTTAAAAAAAAGAAGTAAATATAACAAAGTAACATGAGACACACTTGTTATATAGCATATTTTAGTAGTAATTTTATTTTATTTTTTTGTGAAATTTTATTTATAATTTTAGATTATCATTCTTCAATATTAATATATTAACTTTAAAATATTTGGTGAATTTTCATCAAACATTATATGAAATTTCTTACCATTTTTAATCATGTTGGAGTGTTTTCTAAGCTAACATAAGCTGAATTAACTGTATTTTGGCATGTTTTTCTTGTGATGTTAATTCAAGAAATGTTAGGTTTATTAAAAAAAAAAAAAAAATCTCCAAAAGAATTTAATTCAAAGTCAAACGAAAAAAAATAAAAAATGATAATTGATAATTATAAGTAGAAATGTCACAAAAAAATGAATGATTAAAAATGAAAAATACCCTAACATCATGGATTTATATCATGGTGATTGATTTTCGTGTCGATAACTTATGATACGAGAACAATTTGTCACTATGAGGATTCAAATTGGATAAACTCCACAAAGGCTCGAGCGTGATAGATTCGATCGAGGAATATTGATAAAAATTAAATTTGTAATTTTTTTATTTGAGAATCTTACTCAACTCACTCGACTATTCTTTAATAACTAAATATATTATAATTAATTATATTAAGTACCATCAATACCGCAGTGTCAAATACTTGGTAGAACCATATATATTGTTGCCTTGGATACTATAAAAACCATATTATAAAAGAAATATTATAAAATAATGTTGTAAGGTTCACGCTGGTTGGGTTAGGTTGAGTCTGAAAACATTGAAAGACAGCCCTAGCTAGGGCCTAACAAGAAGACACCCAACTTGATGCACACCTAAAGTACACCAACCTACAACTAGCTTAAGGGCTGGCATGCAATCACTCTTTTATTACCCTTCAACAATCAACATTTTTATTCTTCTTGTACTTTTTTTTTCCTTATTTTATTACCATGTTATATTATCTACGGAGTAAATTTCTTTATACTCCGTATCTTCTTTATGTTAGCATGAAATTAAGATTAAAAAAAAAAAGGTTGATGAGACATGCCTTTGGGATTAGACATGCTAGCTTCTTTCTTGTCCATTGCTACATAGTACTGTACTTCTTCTACTTTACCAAGTCCTAAAAATAATTTCTTTGTTTTTCTCTCTGCCATCCACGACACCCTATTACTCCATGGGTTTATTGTTCTTTTTTGGTTTTCTAAATAAAATTATTATTATTAATGCTGCAATAATTTTTTGTTTAATTATTTTGTGTAATAAACAATTATGCAATAATTACTTGTTTCCAAGTCGTCGGTCCAAGCACAAACCTGGGTTTATGTATTTCCCAATGTGTAAGGTAAGGTTATATAGTAGTTGTAGGCTCTGTTTGTGTATAAACTTTCTTTGTATTTTTCCAATACATTTTCTTGGAAACTCAATCTGCATGTAGTATAGGTATTTTTTTTAAAATATATTATTTTATAATTGTGTTTTTATATTTTTTAAGGTTTGAATTGATCAAATTTGTTTTTTTTTTAAATAAAATTTATTGAGAGTTTTTAATTTCTTATAACTAATAAAGGACTAGTATACAGTAGTGGTTGTAGTAGAATTTCACTAGAGGGTGTTGGAACTTTGGAGATTCTGTCCTTCCTCTCAAAAGTCCAATCAAATCTAGGGTACTGCAGGTAGTAGTAGTGTATGGAAAATGATTTACTTGATAAAATTCTCATGTTACTTTATTCGTTTTATTTTATTGTTATTTCATTTTTTACTCTATTGACGTCTTGAATTGTGATAAATCAAAAAATAGGAGTGAATCGTAATATGTTTTTCAAATTATTATCTTCTCATAAAATAATAATAAAAAAATTTCACTAGAGTTTTACTCCATAAAGATAGTACACTTATTACTATTTTCCTTGATGTACCTCCATTATTGGAGCTTGCTGCCCACCCAACATCCTTTTAATTTTCCTCCTGCTCTCCAACCTTATCTTTTGTCCCTATCTATCACTTATATGAAATCAACAAACATAATCAAGAAATTTGACGGTGGAGATTTAATTGATTTATTTATATCATACAAGCAAACCCTAAAAAATTATAACTAAAGGTCACTGACTGGATATATATATAATATTATTTTCATATGAAAAATTTAGAAATTTTATTATTGTCAGTCCTCTTTTAATTGAACTTATTGCAATGGTCTTTTTAGTGTGGCTTACAAACTATTATGTAAAAATGTGATATTTTTAATACAGATTCGGATAGTGAATTCAAATTTCATTCGCTCGTTACATTTAAAAAACAAAACTTAACATAGGCATTTTATGTATTGATGTAATCATATATTGATGTTACTAAATTTTATGAACTTAACTCAGAGAAAACATTTGGTTTAAATTATATCTCAAAATTTTTAAAATGTGAATATTGTAATACCATATCTTTATGTTCGGTTCAAAGGGATGTAATATAATGTTACACATCAAATGTGATATTTTCAAACTCTTTCTATTTTGTTTTATTTATATAAATTTCTTGAAAATCGCATGTTACTCACATTCTTAGTGTTCGTAAAATTTAGAAAATTGTAATATTAATTCAAAATATCACTATCTTTATAAAAAAATTCAAAATATCACTTAAACCAATCACCCTAACTATTACCTTTTGGGTTGTACAGTTAGAGCATGATTTAAAAGTGCAAAACATTTTGTCGTAAAATATATGTATATATATACTTCTACTATTGATGATCATATTTAATAATTAATGATGATATGTGACAAGTCCACTTTTAAATAATTTTTTCCTGGTGATTGCGCATGGCTTGAAATTTGAAAGAGACTTAACACCCAGCACACAATTATTGGTTACTTTCATTTAAAACCCATACCATGAAAACCACCAAAAAAAAAAAAAAGAAAAAAGAAAAAAAGAAGAGAGACTATATATGTGTGTGTTGATCTAATAAGAACGATATCATAAAAGAGAAATAAGAATCAATTTTAGTCTTACATTTGTAAAATTCAACGGATCATATCAAAATTTTAAAAACTGGGGTGATATTTTTTAATGATAATCAACTTCATTATGCAAATTTAAACACTTAAATAGACAATCTTTAACAACTAAATATGCAAACATGGTAAATTTTATAAAATCAACGAAAAGATATATTTTAAATCTAAACGGTAAATGTAGACCCTAAGCAGTAAAAAGTGAACCATTACATCAAATTAAAAAAAAACTCAGTTATAAACTCTAAAATTGAAACCCTAAGTTTAATGCACTTTCGCATTTTTTCAAGTGCAATATTTTAATATAAAATGTGCAAAATGCTAATACTAATTGTGTAATATGTTAATACTAAATGTGTAAACTTGAAAATTTTTGAAAAATGCATATTTCAGTGTTCAAGTTTGCATAATAAAGTTTGTGATAATTACAAAAATACCATCGCATTTTTTTTAAAAAAAATTGATTTAGTCCACCCAATTTTTTTATAGATTTAAGACGAGATGGTTATTATGTTTCTCATAAGAACTTGTTCTCATTTGATCCAATACATACATATATTTATATATATTCTAGGTAGATACATCATGCATTGGTTTTTAACGGTCGTGATGCACTCATGAGATATGTTCGTAGAGTCTCTCCTAGTCAACTTTATCACGATACCATTTGGCATACAAGAGAATGATGATAACGTAGAATATAGTGTACGTAATTGTTTAAATTAATACGGAGTAGTTTTTACATTTAACTTTTCAACTTTTGATAGCGTAATTAAATTTAAATATACAAATATTACGGTACATTTTATTAACTGATGACGGTTTTGACATGGTAATTATTAACTAGATGTTCATTATCAATTGATCTGACCAATTATGACAAACAATTCACAGTCATTACTTAATGGCTGGTGTACACATGACAAACTTTGTTATCATATAATAGTTGATATCATAATCATGTTTTACCTAATTGACCACCATTTAAGATAATACTAATCAAGTAATTTTGTTTACTTTAACGTAGTAGAGAATATAATACAGCGTGATTTTAAAAATGTTTGTCGTCTAAGTACAATTATAATGAAAATGACCATTCATGCAACACTCACAGCAAGAACGAAAGTGATACCCATTCGTACTCTTTCTGTCTCTCTCTCTCTTTGTTTTTTTTTTTAATGTATATCTTGGAGGAAAAGTTGCAAGTGCAAGAGAGAAGCATATCTTTTTGGTTGAAATAATATTTAAAATGATTATCCAGAAATACGTTGCTCTTGGACATAAAAAGTAAATTCATTGAAAAACGCCCATTTCGAATCCTCCCTCCCATATTTAAGGCTCAGAAAGAAGATAAAGATTGTACATTGGCCCTCGCGAATAATATCAAACTCACCCTCATCTCACCCAAGTGCCCCACCCAACAATGCATTCAAGTGAAAGCATCCTATTTACCAGATTGATTTGAGCTAATGATCATTGATAAGTAATTTATACGTAGTATTAGTTTATCAAATTAAATTTGAATTGATAAGCTATGACTGGTTTACTTTTATCAATTAATTAAGTCACAAGACAGGTGTATCCCGTGTACATTCTCAGATAGTAATTATCGATAATAGAGTCCATAGTACTAAAAAAAAAGACAATGTATATATAGTGGGACAGACTTCAAAAATTGTTGATTATGTGGTTCAATTCTTATGAATGAGGGTTACGTACTTGTAAACAATTGAGATACATCCAACAATTTATATCTTCCATTAAAGTGAAATGAGGGTATATCTGAATATACCTGAAGACTGTTGAAACATATCCCGCCTTTTTTCTCTTCCACTAAGGTATGTAAACGGTTGAAACACATCTCAATTAAGGCTTATATATCCTCTCTTCCAGGG
>CM008344.1:46829392-46844926 GCA_002525835.2 Ipomoea batatas
CCTCCTCTCATGCATGTATGTATGCACTATTGGTCCTGAAGGGCTACAATAACCTTATCTCCATTTTCTTGTTTTGGTCCCCTCGTAGGAGCCTTTCGACATATATCATTAATTTGAAAATTCATGAGTGTTTTGTATATAAATTAAAAAAAAAATCTTGTATAAAATCGTCTTACATAAAATTAAAGCATTTGCTCCATCTCAACTAAAAGCCTAAGCTGATAGTTGGACTGCACATATTATATTTATACTCACACATAAAATATGTAATATCTTTTTTAACTTAGAATTTAATATGATTTTAACCAATATGGTTGGCGTGGTGGTTGAGCACCTTGTCCCTTAAGCATGAGGTTGGGGGTTTGATCCCCACCCATGTGAATGGAGCAAACCATTTGGCCAATCCCCTACCACTAAGTGTGCTGACCGTTGGGACGGGAGGAGTCCTTTGGCTGCCGGCCGAAGGACGATTTTATAAATCTATAAAAACGTTACGTACATTTTAATTATGTAAGATGTTTTCACACAAGATTTACTAATCAGTAAAAGGTATGGTGCAGGAATTGCTGGATCTGTACATTTCATGCAACTAGTTAACGTACAGCGGTGGTGAAGTGATCTATCCTTCCAACATTTTCATGCTCGTCGTGTTGCATCAGTTAATGTTGTGTCCCTACGACTGAAATGGATATAACGCACAGCATATCTTACTCCTCGTATTCCCACCAGATTTGGTTCGATACTCTTTAGTCTTTGCCCAAACAAATTTGATGTTGTACATGGACACACCACATCCAATATAATGCTGCCGACTTCAAAATTAACTTTAGATTACGTATAATTGTGTACATACATACGGTAATAGAAGAATGAATTGGGTGATATGGTGATGGTTTATTTTGTTTCCAACTTATCATATAATTGGGTGATTAAAGTACGAAGAGTGTAAATGGAGAAGGTAGGAATTGATATTTAATTGAAATCGATGTCAAGCCCCTAATTAATAAGTGAATAGATTTGTATAATTACGAGATTTATCATAGCGATGTATAATTGTTTGAGAAAAAAAAAACACGAAAATAACCTGCCTAGAGGGCGCATCGGGTGCACCATTTGTTTTTTTCATCTTCTTTTCCTTGCAAGTCCCACAAAACCACATATACTTCAATGACATTATTATCCCGGCCTTCTTTCTCCTACATTTCTCCCTTCCAATTCAGCTCTTGCCCCACCACACACATAGACAAAACTCAAAAAATCCTTATGGAGTTGCTCTAAATTACAAGTAGAAATTACTTTGAACTACTTCAATTCGATCGGATACATTTGAGTCACTAGTACTAAATTACAAGTAGAGATTACTTTGAACTATTTCAGATAAATTTGCTTTAAACGCACCTAGGTACAGTTCGTTAAGGCTGTGTTAATTGCACCCTTGTGCCTTTATACATTCCACTATTGATTCAGACACTTTATCTTTTAAACATGGGTCTTATATATTGACTTCATTGAATATGTGAATTGATAACTTATGATTACAATTGAGTTATTTTTTCCATTTTTTGGGGCCTAACGTTGCTTCTTTTATGAAATGGTCATGGCTACCGACCAAAAAGGGCCAAATTTTAAAGGATTAATTAACATTTTCTAATTATGGCCTAAACTTTTTTAATAAGAAACTCTCTCTTTTTCTCTCTTTTTTTCTTCAAACAAATATTATGTTATTATTTGTCCTCATTTCAATGTGAACATGAAAGGAAGAAAAAGTTTCTGGACGCATCCAAGTGTCACCTAGTGCTTAGCCTTAAGTTTGGTCCATATCAAAAAAGCTGCCCTAAACTCATCATCCATAGAGTCACCAACTGCCACCCATAGTGCTCGTTGACTAGACTTTAATTGTTTTTAGCCTTTTAATTAATATTAATAGACAGTTAATATTTCAAAATTACAACTATCAACTACTAATAATAAAGTAATAACTATAATCTATTTTACTACAAAAGTAATTGACGGCTGACCAACACAACTGATAAAAAAAATGTAATGCTATAAAGAATCAGAAAAAATAATATGTTGTTATTGCTTAAAGTGAAAATATTGTGAACTCTTTACAAGTCATTTTCAAAGTATTTATACAATTCAAATATCAATTAAGGTACTCAAACCAAATAAGAAAAATAAATGCTTTAAAAAAAGTAAATCTCACAAATCAACGGCATTAATCGCAAGTTGATTTTCTAAAATGTAAATAAAGCAATCTCCTAAATTATAAAGAAAATAATCTCCTAAAATTGGTCTAAAATATCCTAATTTACCTCCAAGTTTCAGGCAGCAGCAGGTTTGTTCTTACCTCAAATTATATGATGGATCTAGGTCCACTCTGCGCATTTTGAATTCTGGTTCAAATATGTACATGCAATCAACATATTATTATAACATGTGCATAATCTATTAATTGAATGCACATAATATGAATCGGGACCTTGGTCAGTGATATAATAATTATGTTCCGATCACATGGCCCAAGTCGATCTAACAGTTTGGCAAATTATTGTGTGAATCACGATCCAAAAAAACTTTGTTTTTATGTTAAATTTTTTTTGCTCCGCGAACGTGTTAGAATAATGAATATTTTGGAGTAAGATAATGTATTTTATGAGTTAAAATAATATACTTTATGTGTGTTAGAATAGTGAAATTTATGAGGTAAAATAATGTATTTTATGGGTTAGAATAACGTATTTTATGAGTTAGAATAATGTATAATGTACTTTATGTGTTAAAATAACAAAATTTTTGAGATAAAATAATGTATTTTATGCGTTAAAATAATATACTTTATGTTTTTTTGAATCAGTGTTCCACCCAATAATGATTGTTACTATTTGGACTAATAGATCAAATACTGGACCGCGGATATCCAACCCACCAATATTAATACAATTATTTTTGTCCTTTTGAAAATGCTAACAAATTTTAATTCAAATAATTAAACATTTAGTAATTTTATATCTACGAATTATAAAGCAGCAGACTCTAATATATATATATATATATATATATATATATATATATATATATAATATTTTTAAATACTCCATGGTTTGTGATAAGAGATATTATTTAATGTCTTTCAATTGGTGCGATTAGTTAGTATTAGACTAATAGTCACTTGTAGCATTATTTGTCTTTTATTATTGAGTAATAATAATAATTAATAAAAGATACTTCGTATTTAATTACTTGATAATAATAGGTTAGGTACAACATATCTTTTGGTGTCATAGCTCATCATCATTATTGTTTATTATTATATCAATATTATTTTGTATTATTTAATTCCACGTATACAATGCAAATGAATACTGCATGATAAATTGATAATTTTAAATATAAAAGAAAGAATTTATGTCTTCTTTTCTATCTAACTAAAAAAAAAAAAGTTAAACCACCTCCTAGTATTGTATAGGAAAACTACCTGACAAAAAATGACAAATTATAATTAACAATAGATTTAATTGAAATATAATTTGAAATTAGTAATTAAATTTTATCACGGTAAAAGTAATATAATTAGATGGAAGAATACTTTTATGAAATATAGAAAAATAAAATGACTGCTTTCATCATTAAATTATTTACCAATTTTAAAAAATAGTTTGAGGACAAAATTCATCAATTTTTTCAATATAATATATATAATATCTTACCTAGAATTTTTGGAAAAAGGAAAAAGGAAAAAANTTGAAAGCGAGTCAGGGAAAAGCTCCATGCCTCCATCGAATAGTGAACCTTCCACGCACGCGTTTAAAGAGAAGGCTTCCAGTTCTCACGTGCTAGCCGGACTGGGATTTTCGAGTACGGTCGTGCACGTGTCCAAACTTCTCCCAATGCTCTAATCCAGGTGTTCTTCCTATCCCTCTTTCTCCCCTCTTTCTCTCTTACAATATTTTTACTTTTCTGTTCGATCTCCAACCGGTTTTCCACGGAGGCTTCTCCTTAGTCCTTCCCCTATAGCTACTACTAGGCGGAGATCGTTTTCAGCTTTTATTTTCCGGGAGATTTTATTCGCCGGAATCAAATAACCGGTACCGGTGGTTGATGAAGTTGAGCAACTTCCGCGGAATGGAAACGGAGGTTCAATCGAATTACACTTATATGGGACGAAGCTTCAGCGATCTCAGCATCAACGATGATTCTTCGGCTTTCAGCGACTGCAACAGTGATAGATCCGGCGAGTTCCCGACGGCTTCTTCGCAGAGTCGTCGGCTATTGCTGGCTTGCGCCACCGATAACTCCGACGAATTGATTCCTCAGCTTGTCTCCGATCTCGATTCGAGCTCAATCGATGCGATTAAGCAGGCAGCAATGGAACTCCGGCTCCTTGCGAAGAACAAGCCGGAGAACAGAATCAAAATCGCCAGAGCCGGAGCAATCAAACCGCTTATTTCACTAATTTCGTCCACCGATCCTCAGCTTCTAGAATATGGCGTTACCGCAATTCTCAACCTCTCGCTCTGCGACGAGAACAAGCAGCTCATCGCGGCTTCTGGAGCAATCAAGCCGCTCGTTAGGGCTCTTAAAGTAGGCACCCCCGTTGCCAAAGAGAACGCCGCTTGCGCTCTTCTCCGCCTCTCGCAAATTGAAGAGAGCAAAGTAGCAATTGGACGGTCCGGCGCGATTCCGCCGCTAGTAAGCCTTCTAGAAAACGGAAATTTACGCGGCAAAAAGGACGCATCAACGGCTCTATACTCGATTTGTTCAGTCAAAGAAAACAAAGTCAGGGCTGTGCAAGCCGGAATAATGAAGCCTCTAGTGGAATTAATGGCTGATTTTAGTTCAAACATGGTGGATAAGTCGGCGTTCGTTGTGAGCGTCCTGGCGTCGGCGGCGGAGGCGAGGGCGGCGCTTGTTGAGGAAGGCGGAATTCCGGTACTGGTTGAGATCGTGGAGGTGGGGTCGCAGCGACAGAAGGAGATTGCGGTGGCGATACTGTTGCAACTATGTGAGGACAGCGTGCCATATCGTACCCTGGTGGCCCGCGAAGGTGCGATTCCTCCTTTGGTCGCTTTGTCGCAATCCGGCACAAGTCGCGCCAAACAAAAGGTAAAAAATTAATCATCGACTGCAGAGCATAAATCATTTTTTATTGCTATGCCAAATCCATTCATTTAGTTTGATCTGATGAACGAACGAAAATGAAAAAAAAGCCAGATCAGTTTATCATTTGATTCCTTGATTGGTCGGTAAGTTAAGTGGCACCGGCATTCACTTAAACAAATCCCCAACCCTAATTATTTAAATAATAATGCCTTAAATTAACATTAGCAATTGATTATTGTGCTGTATGTAATAAATGACTCGTGCGTTTCTGTCGTTTTTGGTGGCTTGATCTGTGGACAGGCGGAATCACTGATTCAACTTCTACGGCAGCCGAGAACAGCCAGCGCCGCTGCTCGCGGAGCCTCTGATCATTCAGTCTGAGACGGCGCCCACACACGCCGCCATTGCAATCAAACAGTAGAAAAGAAAGGGAGAGAACAGCAAGATAGAGAAAAAACCAAAACCTAAACTGTAAATAGTCTTCCAATGCCTGTAACTTGTAACGCAACTTTGCTTGTAAATTTTCGCTTTGCCTTCAAATTTGGTTTTCTTGCGATTTTGGGTTTGTTAATCGGTGCGTGTCAATGTGTGGATACATTTTTTTTCCTCTTTAACGTAATTATGATTCTGTTTTTTCTTTTCAGATGAAAACGTACGCAAAAGTAAATGTACTATGTAACGTGGTCATCATGAAACGCTCCGTATGTGTTATATTCATCATACGGATATAAAATCATTACTTTTTTCCCAAATATTGTTTACATATAACAGTTGACGATTCAGTAATTACTTAATTTTAAATTCAATTTTCAGTAAAAAGTGATTTTTTAACTTTCTTGATTTAAATTTTGAACTAATTAATTGTGAGTAATCTAAAAAATTACCTACTTATGACCTGTTAATTTACAAGATAGATTTTATTTATAATATATATTCAAGTAGTGACAACAAACTTAACAATGCGGTAAATTTTTTTATAATTAAAATAATTAAAATCATATTATTATTTGTGCACTAAAAATAAACAGGAAACCCTTTGGCACGACAGGGAGAGCGACGTTCCACATAACATAAGTGACATCATGTTAGATTGTTATCTATGAAAAATTGATTGGCAAATCTTGCTCCACTTGTAAACAATCACCCTTGAGCCTACGGAACACATTGCAGATGTGATATCTCTATTCAAACAATAAAGGGATGGGTTTCGCATCGGTGGATTTTAGCCTTGGGATTCTTATCGCTATACACATATACATATACTATTATTAATTTTTTAAATACTGCATATTACATATTACAATATTTTTGTTCAAAAAAAAAAGGAGATATTTTTGTAACATTAAATAGCTTTGTTTTTGTTTTGCTTTTTCATTTTTCCTATTTCCTCTTTTTAATTATTAAAATAAAAAACTAACATGAAATTAATGTAAACTATGCAAGATTACACGTACGCCATCGGACCAGGTGAGCAAGATGATCCACATTTTTTAAAGAGAAAAATGTAATTTTAATCCCTCAATTGTTTTTTGTTAGTGACAGAGTAATCAGGCTAGCAGCATCTGACCCGGAACCATTGGCATGACCTTATCAAGATAGTTGCCGTTCAAACTACCCAAGACACCTCACTCCTCAGCATCAATGCGCAACGGTCCAACTCCTCAGCATTAATGATCAACGTTCAGCTCCTCAGCATTCAGATCCTCAGGCATTGATGCCCAACGTTCAACTCCTCAGCATTGATGCCCAACGTTCAACTAACGTTCAACTCCTCATTAATGCTCTGTTACTAAGCTGAAAGGGATAAAAAGACTCACGACCATGTAGTGAGGGACGACACTTCTTACTAGACAGAACAACACTCAACTCATTTTGTACACTGAGCACGACACTCAACACTGTATTCAAATACTTGACAACATTCAAATAATACTGAAATAATATCCGGTAACACATTATTACCGTCAGTTAGTGATTTTAATTCCTAATAACTTTTTACCATTGCAATATACACAACTAATTCTTCAAAAAAAAGTTGCAGAAGATAATAAAATTTTAGGAGCGTAACAACCTTAAACAAGGCTGCTCTAATCCTGAATCTATATTTCAGAAAAAAGAATGTTACAATAATGTGTTCCTCCTCAGATCTACAGTACAGTACACACACAAAAACATATCGGATGCAGATTCGTTCTCCTCAACAGACAAAACTCGCCGTCTGCAGCGAACATCGTTGGCAGGGCGCATGATTTTCACACATCACATGTGCATTGCCCTCTCATGTGCCTCTTTCAATATTTTAAATTTTCTGTGTTTTTTCGCATCTCTCTCGCCCCAGCCAATGTATGAACACAACAATTGTGTCATTTTTTTAAAAAATCAAACGTCAAGAGTTCGATCATTAGTTTTGGATATGTAGCATTCTTAAATATTCAAGTCAGTTGTCTCAACCAATAAAAATATCTACAATTCAGTGATGAAATTAGTTGTATCTGGAATAAAAATCTTGAGCTACACCCAAAAAAAACATTGTCACGTTTGCCTTTCTTGATTGTCAACCTCACGCGCGTGAAGTTCTTGTTTTGACGGAAACAGAACGGAATAAATGTATAAATGACAATTGATGTTAACGTTTGCCAATATAAACTCATTTCGCATTCGAGCCTAGAGCACACGAAAGCAGGTTTCTTACTTGTATTAATTAATGTGCAATCACATATAAAAATAATTATGATACTTAAAAAAGGTCAAATTAAAAATCAAACAATCTCATAAATTTTAAAATGCTACAATCAATTAAACACATAAATGCCTAGATTTTATGCAATTAAACTGACAATTTGTGAAAGATAAAAACTATTTCACCACACTCATATTTCTTATTTTAAATTAACACTCAAAAACCATTTATTTTTACGAAACAATAAATTCCATAATTACTTCATTGCAGTTTTTTTCAAAGTTCATTTTTAAAATTTTTATTTTTTCATTACCCAAAAAAAAAATCATTACAAACGTTCGAAATTCCCTTATATATCTTAAGCCCAAACAATAAAATTGACCCAAAAGTGTATATATGTATTTGTAAATAATTTAATCATAGCCCGAATATCTTCTATGTGGTAAGCCCAAAATCAATAATCTTGGCCCAAGTATAAAATGCTAGTTTCAGACATCCCCAGACCACAGCTTACCTTTTCTCTGCTTTCTGTCTCAACGCTCTCTCATCTCTCTTTTCGGATTCTAATTTCACTTCAATTTCCTTCAATCCAATGGCACACCCAACCCTAAATTCGGACAATCAATACCACAGCCCCTCTTCTCTCCCATTTCATCTCCTTTATGTCTGGATGCACTACTCTCTCTCTCTCTCTCTGTACCTATGATTTCAGAGGGTTTGTAGAGCGAAATGAAGGACTGGTCTAAATTGGCAAGTTTGTATAGTATTCACAAGGTGCACATTTAACACACGGTTTAATTGTTCTGGTATAATTAAGTTTTTCTAAGTAGAGATTATACTTTGATCATATAGTTGATAAGGATTTGTTAATTGAAAATATTCTTTTTTGGTTTCTAGGTGGCTGCTGGTCTTTCCTTCTTACTACTTTGGATACACACTCTGCCAGTTAACTCACTCTGATCTCATTTTTTCTCAGATAAATATAATGCATGTCTGTTAGGTTGTTGTTAATGATGGAACTAATAATATATAATATGTGGTTTGGTTTTATGACAGACTTACAGGTCAATTTCATACTTATTAACTCTGCTAAAATTGGAAAGGATTCACTGACCACAACTACCTGGGCTCAACTCATTCAGGTAGGTTCAACAACTCCCTCTTTTGTTTTCCCCTTTGGGTTTAGATGATGGGCTCAAAATAGGGTTATTAGACAGTTTGAACAAAAAGTCTAACTTAGAACCTTAGAACCTTATAGTTACTAAGTCAACTATCTTGATAACTTGATTAATGAATAAGTGGAGTCTCCAATGTTAATGGGAGGACAACTCTTTTAGAATGTTATTATATATATGTAATAATGTATCAATAATATTTAATTAAAAAAAAATCTTGGTATGGTTTGTTACAGAAGGTTAATTAAATAATAATACAAAATTTCAACAGCTGAATACATAATTTGCAGGGTCACAAGGTAGGCTGCAGCATCTTCTGATAGTGGCCAATGTCCATTCCATTGTAGGCAATTGGAGCATACATCCACATATCATCTGAGCTTAATAACTGCAACACCACACCATAACTTTTTCAGTTTAATTTATATACCGAATCGAAAAAAAAAAATGCTTCTCGCAATAAATAGATGAATATATATGTGCACAAGTATATAGTATGTAAGTATAGTGTGATATTGTTCAATCTGTTACCTTAATTTGAAGCTGTAGGAACTTGACATAGTGAACAGCCTCCTCAAGCATAGTACTAATGTCAACCTTTGTTCCATTGGGTACAAGGTTCTGCAATATTCTCAATCTTTCATTTATTTTTTCCCTTCTTCTCTGCAAGATATCATCAGCCAACAACATTTGTAAGCTTATGAATCACACATTCATAGAATTACTTTCTGAAATAATGTTATTCTATATTTATATATACCCTTGCATATAAGCTTTGAGGATCTGTAGCAGCTCCTCTGCTGGCCCTTGATTTTCCTTTGGACTCTGAGTTCTCCATCCCACCATTCAACAACTCCTGAGAAGCATTAGATTCATCATCAATGCTGCTACAGCTTGAGCTCTGTGTATTCTGCCCACCATTGATCTCCTCTCCTCCTTCAGTGCTGTTGTGACTAATCTTCTGGTTTCTCTTCGGCTTTGACACTGCCTTCCTCTTGTTCTTCTGTGGCTGTAACCAGCAAATATCACCCTTAAGAAACCTGATATAAAATTGTTGTTGCAGAATGTTTGAAATCTGAAGTACTTACCTCTCTTGAAGCCTGAGGCTTTTTCCTGGGATTTTGAGCTGAATCATCCTTAAATGTTTGCTGTTCTTCTATTCTCTCCAACTTCCTCTTCAAGCTAATAACTTCTCCAGGTTCAGAAACAGGATCTAGGTTACAATTATCTGCATTTTTCTGGTCCATGCACTCAGACTGAACAGTATTGTTCTCAGAATTGGGATCAATAAGGAAACCACCATTGCCACTTTCTTGAGAAAAATACTGCACATTATTAGTGTTGATGATCATCGGAGCATCAGAACAGTTAGCAGAGAAAAAACCCTCTGTTACATTGATCAGCTTGTTAGCTTCAACAGCTTGCCAGAACGACAATGGAGCTTCGTTTTCATGATCATTCAAGAAAAAGTTATCATCTTGGAGGTGAACGAGAAAATCAATGTTTTCAGTAGAGAACATCTTGCTCAAAGAATCCCATTCTTCATCAAAGAAAGCAGCTCCTTCAAGCTCCATTATAATGTTTGTTTGTTTTTTTTGAGTGATAAAATATGTTTTTTGGTACTGAAGAAAACAGGAAGGTGGAGACATATTTATACCCAGAACCAGAAGGCCAGAATGCCAGAAGGGTCTGGGAAGAATTGAGAGATTATTGTTAATTAATACAATTAAGTGAGCATTTGACTTGATTTGTATAATTATTAATTTTATACACTCCAAATGATTATTTTAAGAGGGAAAAGGTCCTAAATTTTTATAATTAATTGAAGAAGTCAACTGTGGGGCCAACAACCAGGCAAAGTACAACTCATAGGGGAGCCAAGTTCAGGCAATGATGTAATCAAATATATGAAAATAAATTGTATAATATTAATTAAATGAGTTTTTGACTAAACTGAATAATTATATAATTTATTCTTTTATAAATTACTAATACTATTTCCAAACGTTATGCACTTACGTGGTAAATTTGATTCTTGGTAACATGGCTAAGTTTACCATACGGGATTGTTCTAATACAATTTACTTTTCTTGTGTGGTATACATACTATTACATAAAAGTAAAATCTATCATGTATGCACCATCATATAGTGATTGCAGGTTTTTACGTACAAAAAAAAAAAAAACATAAAATATATAGTCCATTAAATGGCCCAAACAGTTAGTTAACTTGGCTTAATAAGCATTATGTTAAGACTGTTGGTTAAGTGTCTCAATCTAATCATTAGATCGTCATGTTTAGCATGACTAATCCATGGTCGACAACCAATTTTAGTTTAATTATTAGGAATATAATTACTTATTTTGTCACATTTTATATGTTTAATTTAACTAATAAAACTTAATTAAAATTATTTACAATGTTCATAATTAAAGAAATTGTGTTAAAAGTTGCATCAAATTTAAAAAGTACTCAAAAATTTATTTATAATGTTCAATTCCTCAAGATTTTACCTTTCTTGGGTAAGGAACTCCAAGAACATTATCTGTAAGAATCTTGAATTATATAAACGTGAAATTTTATTAAATAACTAATTATAGAAGGAGGTGATCTCATTGCTCTTATATATACTTAAAAGTCACAAGTTTCAATTATGCTTTCTTAAAACACATCTCATGACAAAGTCTTCTTAATGCACGATTTATCACTCCGTGAAATTTGGAGACTATTATACATAAGTATATTGAGAGCTATGATTTATCTTGTACATGCCTTCAAGTAATGAGTACGATTATTAAAATAGATAGATTAATTAACTTAAACAATATGAAGATGTTGTTTGGTAGAACAGTGAGAGATGCGGGTATTGCAGTAATGGAATTGAGAAAACGCGGTATGTATATGTTATGTTAATATTGAATACTAAGAGAAGAAAAACGAGAGAGAAGGAGGGGCGCGCATGATCGTGGAGATGAGTATGCATGACGACTTCATCCCGACATAGCAACACCATTGCCTCAATACCTAACAACCGTCAACTTCCAACCACCGAACTTGTTTAAGTACAAACTGTCATCATAAGTATCAGCTACCTAACTAACCCTAAAACTGGCTGCAACGTAACCCACCACCCCGCAACTCATTCTAACTCTTCCCAATCACCAAATATATGCATGCAGATGACAAGTGTTGGGCGGAGACCCGTGATTCCGTGAATGGTTAAGCTCACCATTCTCTCTCGAAGAATGTGATAGCAGTATATAAGGAAATAAAGTTGTACATTCGTTGCGATTTTAACAAGTGATATTAGAATCTAGTTATGAAAATTTGTTGTGAGTTATAACTTTTGACATAGTAATACAGACTCTCATGGCAATGACCAGTGAACGCAGGCCAGACAGCAATCCAATAAACAAACTACCTAATATAATTATGTAAGTGTTCTTGGGAAGCAGGAAAAATCCATAAGTGGCAGAACCAAAACGCAGCTGTGATATCAGTAATTTTATTACATTTAATAATTAATTTTTATTCTTTAAAAAAATGTCATCATTATCCGATCCATATATGAATGAACCCTAGCTAGAAAGCAGTACTAGCTTAGAGATTCAGATAAGCTGAACTTAGTCGCTAATTTGCTCATTCATTCCTTTGATTCCGCCGAAGCTCCCGCATGAATCAACATATTTTAGCACGAAAGGAAACTAAGTATATAGTACAACCACAAGTACACGTAAATCAATCATTAAACAAAATGGATTGGTGCTGTTAGTTGGTTTCTGCCTTTCTGGTACTTTTGAAATTTTAGAAATTGAATATAATGATTTTACACCGCCCATGGCACGATCTTAAATTCTTGAAAAATTAAAAGAAGATGGAAATAATACTGTACTTTAGAAAAAGGAATTTTTTTTTTTTTTTAATTTTGGAAAATGGAATAAGAGATTTGTACAACTCTTCAAGAAATCAGATATTGTTCTCTTGGAATGGCCGGCTTTGCACGACTGATTAGTTTAATTTATCACTCATTCCATTTTTCCCATTCTTGCCTGACGAAGTTTCCTTGCTCGCACCATCCTACACCCCAACTCGACATAATAATTTCCTCAATTATTTACTTTCTTTAGATGCCCATGTAAAGGAGTAGTATATAACAGATTCTTGTCATGCTTAGTTTAGTGGTTAGACTTTGTTTGCTTCTGTTAGAGTTAGTCTGCGTGTAATTAGTGTAGGAGTTAGTTTTGCA
This sequence comes from Ipomoea batatas, assembly GCA_002525835.2. Lineage (NCBI taxonomy): Eukaryota > Viridiplantae > Streptophyta > Magnoliopsida > Solanales > Convolvulaceae > Ipomoea > Ipomoea batatas. Next base: position 46,842,598 of record CM008344.1, read on the forward strand.
GGGCTATTTAAACCATCCTGGTGCTTCATAATAAATAATCATTCCTCCCATCTCTATAGCCCACACTCCAACCCGACAGTTTGTGAAAAGATAAATCTGATCAGACTCAAATTACTCAATTGATTAACAAAGGCTAAATTTTTATTTGATTGTAGTGCGTACATGAACTCCTTAATTTTGACAGGTTATTCTTACATTATCACGGATGAGATTCAATCATTTACCTATGTGACTAGTTCAGTTATTTATGTGTGCTAAATTTATTTTCTTATTTGGCTGAAAGCTCGTGTATAAATATCTTAAAGAAAAGTGTGAGAGCGAGGGGTTTACAATTTTTGCAGTCTAAGGCAATGATAACAATTCAGGCACTCGTTCCCACTGTTCTAATTCTTTCCTTCATTTTCTCCGATCCCAAGTAAAATTGATTGTGTGAGCTTAGCCGACAACCACTTAAAGTTCGTAACTAACAACAACCATTTCCACTAAGTAATATGTTTAATTGGAAGCCTTGAGAATGAATAAGAATGAAACGTGACAGCTAATGACTTAATAAACTACATGCGACAACCATTACAAAACACGTGGCACTTTAGTATCAAGATTCAATTAAGATGCATGCATGTCTGTTCAGACGGTTAATTAACGAATTAATATCCTTCAAGGGCTTACCTGAGGACGGTTAATTGTTTAAATGACAGGTATACAGAGATTTAGTTCAGAGCAAGATCGAATCAATTCAGAAACCCAGTAAAAACACAATGGAAACACGTTGATATTCTGTACTCGTAGGTAAATCTACCGTCTCCTTAAAGGCATCGAAATCGTTACATCCTGGAAATGGAATATAGTACCTGCCATTTCAATGAGAATGTTGTGTTCTACTGATAGTTAACTTACTCGTTTAATTTTGTATTATATGCACAATACCATGATAATATGTACTTTTTCATTGGAGGATATTGTCCTTTGCAGGGTAATTATTATTTTATTAAATGTAATTTAGGATATTCATCGTCACACACTCCTTTGTTGAATTGTTGGAACTTCTACGAATGGATAGTTAACATGAAAAATTTAAGTCTGCTTCATATACTCTATATTTGAACCCAAATTTAAGATTTTTGATAAAAATTATTCATCGACGAACCATAGACTAACCATCCGAATTAAGGGTCTAACACAAGGGAAGATGGGCCTTTTGTTTTTGGGCCACAAAGCTAGAGGCGTCCATTATAGATAAGACTCCAGCCCAATTTTTAAGGCCCAACTGCATTTCTTAAACGTTAATAATCAGACACGCAGCATAAGAGATTAGGAGGAGAGGAATATTGGAGATGTACGAAAAATATTTTAAAAAATAATAAGTGGATTTTAAAAATATAAAAATTTTTATCCACGATAAAATGGAATAAAAAAATGACGTGAAGTGAAGAAGATAATTGTATGGATTCTCAAAAAAAAAAATGTCTTGTTGTGATCTGGTACCGATAAAAACCTACGGCTGATAGGCACCTCAGTCAGTCGTCATCGGCCCGGCCATATGAGCTCCCTCGTGTCAAAAAAAGCTAATATCAAAAGTACAAAACAAAGGACAAAATGAGTCATCGTCCAAGAAAAATCCATATCCAACGGTACCCATTGGGAAACTAAAGTCGCGGAAACTCGGAACAGCTCGCACCCAGAATTTGGAAGCAAAAGCAAATATTAAAGCTATGCTTTGATTATGACCTTCACCAACCCCACTACCCACCCATATTTTTATGTCACGCCCACAGAATTTGACTCTTATCAGAATTTTTAACCTCGTACAAATTAAATTAATTCCACTTACTGATTTTAAAAAATTTTAATCTAAAACTCTTTAACGTGACGTCACGAAAGAACAAACATATTTTTTTTTTTTTAATGTTTTTTGGGTTGGATAGAGGGGTATAGCCAACCAAACACTCACTTGACTATGGTTACTTTTTTGTATTAATAAATTTGAGAGAGGAGAGGTCCCTCTTTCACAAGTGTGGGGAAGAAAGGGATTTGAGGGAGTGGGGAAAAATGAGCTGCAATGGTTGTAGGGTGCTGCGAAGAGGGTGCGGTGTGAACTGCATCCTTAGGCCGTGTTTGGAGGAGATTGATAACGCTCAAGCTCAGGCTAACGCCACTCTTTTCGTCTCCAAATTCTTTGGCCGGAGCGACCTCATGTCCTTCATCTCCTCCGTCCCCATCACCCGAAGACCTGGTACCACTCTTTTCCCCGTTTGTTTTTCCGTTAGTTCACCGTTTTTTTTTTTTTTTTGATTTATTGTTTTGGTTTGTTGGCCAAAAATAAAAAAAA
>CM008344.1:46859840-46873346 GCA_002525835.2 Ipomoea batatas
GAATGTCAGCTCGCATGGTCTTCTCAGTTTACTACTACACATAAAATAGCTAGCTTGTTGGCATCTCATCCGTGTAGTGTACTTGTTTGGGAATGCCTCGTTTACATTCAAGCTGCATGCCGTTTGTTTCAGTGTGTAACATCGTACTTTGCTATGGAATTATGTTGTGAATCTGGTCTATTATATAGTTGATGATGATATCTGCTTTGTTCTTCTCTTTCTTGTTTATTATTTCTTCTCTCTCATTGTACTACCTTCCATTTTCCGGTGGCAATATTGCGGGTAAATACATGAATTAATCCCCCGGCATTGCCATACAGAAATGGAAGAGGTGAAAAGAAATGAGAAGAAAATAAGGAAAGCATACACTAGCCATTGAAAGTGTGTTTGTGTATTTTCATGTCTCTAACTTTCCAGAAAGGTCTAAACTCTAAAGCATTATAGTTTCCACGTGGTCGAATCTTAGCTGTTTTAATTGGCAACAATGGAAACCTCTCAGATACTACCCATTATAGCATAGTTTCCTGCAAACCTGAACCAGATTTGCCATTTGTACGTTTCAATGCTTCGGTAGGTAATGGGGCGGCTCCTCAGTCCTCAATGAGTCAATAAGTGATCAATGCCTCCCATTTCACCTAACATTACCTAAAATTTTTATTTTTATAAAAAAAAATGTCATGAATTCACATCTAATATCTTATTTCTCAACGTTCTTACTACAATTCTTTTTTTCAATCTTTATATAAATTAGGGATTAGGGATACTATCAAACTCACTCCTTTTCCAACTGTAAAATGGCATGGAATAATTAAAGGCACCTATATATCTGGACTCCACTATTTATGTATTCAATTACTGGTATTAATTGTGTTTGGAAATGAAAGTGGTTTTCTCCCATATTCACCTAACCTTATTCCATTTCCCTTTTGCCTTATAAATACCCTTCCAACTCAACTCTCATACATATAATTCAATACCATACTTTCATTACCATCTTCCTCAATCTTTAGTACTATATATAATTTCCGCTTGTTTAATTACTACATATATAAATATAGCCACTTCATGTTTGTAAAAATGAAGGTAGTTTTTGCAGCATTGCTTCTTGCCACGCTTGTTCTTACTTCATCTTTCATCAACCCCACCCATGCTGATTCAGGTAATCCATCACCTTAATTAATTTCCACTTTGATTCCTTAATCATATGAACAGATTTTACTTGAGACGTAACACATTATTTAATTGTTATTAATTATATTTTCTTAATTTGTTTGAAAATATTATTTAGATTTTTGCGATTCCAAGTGCAAGGTGAGGTGCTCAAAGGCAGGGATGATGGACAGATGCTTAAAGTACTGTGGACTATGCTGTGAAGAATGCAACTGCGTGCCTTCAGGGACCTATGGGAACAAGGACGAGTGCCCTTGTTACAGGGACAAGAAGAACTCTAAGGGCAACCCCAAATGCCCTTAATTCACCCTTAAACCATCTTTAGCCCTGCCCTTCAATTCATCCCCGCCGCCTTATAAAAAACATAACATCGTACCACAACGAAATATAATATAATATATCATCATATGTATTTATATTTTGATTTCAAAGGATGTGTTGTTGTAATATAATAATAACATGGCAGGGCTGAAATTATTAATGTATATTCTGTCTACATATACGTATCAAATTGATCAAAACACAGCGAATATGATTACTATTAGTGCAGAACCAATTGATCCATGAAAAAGAAAAAAAAAATAAAGTTCCAACCAGGCACAGCTAAGCAGAAGCAGAATAATTTAATATAAAGTTTATTCTGAATCGATGACAAATTTCTGTCTGAACCAATTGTTGCATGTCTGATGTCACGTCGATCGAGAATAAAGCTTTAAAGTACATTGGAGGTAGGCCCTTTTTTTGGAATCAACCATGAACCATTGGCAATATATAGGTTTAATTTAATTTGCAACTTGATCTCCTAGGTTAATGTCCCAAATTAAAGATTCTTAATACAAGAAAATGACAAATGAAATGGCCCTACGCTCAACAATGAGATTCAGATCTGAGAAAGAGTGGTCACCATCTCAGATCGGGGAGAACATTTAGCAACGAGAGGGGTAAGTTTAGCAGCAATGAATCCACTGCTATCAGTCTTGTCAATCGTCTCCTTGCTAGGGTTTTCCCAGTCAAAGCATTGTAACAGTAACCCTAACGCCAATTCAACGACCCGAATCGCCAGATTTTCGCCCGGGCAGCTCCTCCTGCCCGATCCAAACGGCATGAATTTGAACGCGTGATCTTTGCTGCTTTTAAAGCTTTCGAATCTCTCCGGGTTGAAGGTTTCAGGGTCCTCCCATACCTTGGGGTCACGCTGTATTCCCCACGCGTTCACTAACACGATTGTTCCTTTTGGCACGCGGTAGCCTCCCACGTGGCACTCATCCCCGGAGAAATGTGGGACAAGCAGCGGCGCCGCCGGCTGCAACCGTAAGGTCTCGTTCACGATGCACCGGATGTATGGAAGTTTGCCCATGTCGGATTCCTCAACCAGGCGGCTGTGCCCAACTTGTTGGTCAATTTCGGTTTTGGCCTTCTTCATGATTCTTGGATTCTCTAGCAGGTATGAGAAGGCCCACTCTAGGGTTGTCGCCGAGGTTTCAGATCCTGCATGAAGTAGGACCTGCAAGTGTAAAAGTAATTGGCTCGCACACATGAGGGGACATTAATATATAATATATAAACATAAATGTACAGTTAACTATCAGCTTTTAGTTAAGATGGAGCACATGCTTTAATTGTTATAGCATACCATACCATGAAAGAGATGAGATGAAGAGATTTAGGATTTGTTTGCTTACATACAAGAGGCTGATGATGTTTTCATCTGAATAGTAATCAGCGTCAGTTTCCTGGAGACCTAATAAAACTTCCAAAATTGTCTTACTATTCTTTTCTCCATTCTCCCCAGCGCCATTGCTCTTCGTTTTCTGGCGATGTTGCTCTATTATATTATGCATGAATTGATTCCTCCTCTCCTGCATTTTCTTCATCTCCTTCACAATTCCTTTGTATCCAATCCACTTCAGCACTGGGAAGTAATCCAAAACGCCGCTCTGAATAACCAGCCTTGTGGTTTCATCTCCAATTTCTTTGTAAAGCTTGGCTTCATCCGCGTTCTCCACTTTCTCCCCAAAAAACCTTTTCCCAGTAACCATCCGCGTGATGACGTTGAACGTGTAATCATAAACCGCAGATTTCACTTCCACCATGTTGTCTGAAGTATTCTGGGAGGATCTGAAGAGTCTCCGGATGAGAGATTTGGCTTCATCGGTTCGGATCTCGGATAAAACCTGAATCCTGTGGGCCGATAAAACTTCCATGGTTGAAAGTTTCCGGAGATTTCTCCAGTGCTCGCCATAAGAGGACCAAGCAAGGCTGGTGTATTCATAGCCAAAGATCTTCCCACCGAGAAACTTGGGCCGGTTCGCTAGAACGACATCGTTTTTGGTAAAACATTCCTCGGCCGCCGAGGGAGATGAAACGAGGAGGACAGGGCGAGAGCCGAACTTGAGAAGGAGGACAGGGCCGTACCTGTTTGAGATTTTGATCAAAGCTCGGTGGAAAGGTTGGCTTAAGAGATGGAAATGGCCGATGATTGGCAAGGCGGGGAAAGGGCTGGGCGGATGATTTCTAAGCTTGTGGAAGAAATGGTAACTGATAACATAAAAGGCTAAGAACAAAAACGGAGCGCAGAGGATTTGCAGGGCGTCCATGGCGGATCTCTCTAATAATTTCTCACCTTACGGTTATGTTATTGGGCGTAAGAAGAGATTTATTCGATTAAACAATGGAAAATTATTGCAGCCGTCTGAATAAATTAAAGCACTCTATATGCTTCCAAGTATGTCCGGATAAGGATAAGAACACAATCGAATCAACTTAGTTGACCTTCTCTCATCTGCCCTGTTTTTCTATATCAGAGAAAAAGCTGCCATTTTTCTTCTGCTGAACGCCATTGATGAATTGATGGTGTTATTATATCATATGCGTGATTTTCGATTGGTAATTGAAAGACTGTTGGCTTTTGAGGGGTTTTCGGTATCGGTCCAACACAATTCCTCATCCACCGTGTTTTTCTCCACAATTTTTTGTTTTGTTCCCCAAAGGGTTGACAACGATGGAAAGTGATAAATGCACTTCAATGGAGTAAATATCTTGATTTTATTGGAAGAAAATTAAAAGAATGTAATGAAAATTATGGTTGATATTCTTTTAAATGAATCACAGAGTGACAGGTAAATATGAAATAGAAATTGGGAGGTAAATATAAGAGCAAATTGTCATTTTGGTCCACTGACTATAGGGGTCCTGTTAATTGCAGTCCACGACTTTTAAAAGTGTTAATTTCGTACCTTAACTATTCAATTTCTATCAATTTCGGTCACTCCGGTCAATTTACCGGCCAAATCTTACCGGAAAATAGTAAAGGCTAAAATAATGGGGGTATTTTAGTCATTTCATATCTGTTTCTTCTTCTCGGGGAACACACACCTTTCTCCGGTGCAAATCTGATTTTCCGGTAATTTAATTGGTTTGAAAATCGCCCCCCATCTGTACAAATCTGGTAACATATTAGCGGCCAAATTACCGGCGAAGTAGAGGAGGAGCTGCTTTCATCCAGGTTCCGGCCAAAACTGATTGCGTCGATTTTGGACCGCGAGCACGCCGGAAAGCGCTTTCCTCACCGCCGCTAAAACTGATTTCGGATTTGCAAAGTTCAGGGAAGGCATCAGAAAGTGCAATGTTTTCAACTTTGGCATTCTTTTACTAGAGCTCGCTAGTGGCAAGAAATTGATAGAGAAGGTGAGTACACAATCACAGATTGGACCCTACCTTTGACTTGCGAAAGAAAATTCAGCAAACTTAACTTAATTCAAACTACGTGGGTGGAGGCTAAGTTGAGAGAGGGAGAGGATAGGAGGAAATGGTGAGTGGAGGCTGCCATTGACCATTTTGCTCGCCGGAGAAAAGTGTGGGTTCGCCGGAGAAGAAGAAACAGATATAAAATGACTAAAATACCCCTATTATTTTACCCTTAACTATTTTCCGGTAAGATTTGGCCGGTAAATTGACCGGAGTGACCGAAATTTATAGAAATTGAATAGTTAAGGTACGAAGTTAACACTTTTGAAAGTCGTGGACTGCAATTAACAGGACCCCTATAGTCAGTGGACCAAAATGACAATTTGCTCTAAATATAAAATAGAAAATAGAAAATAGAGTAGAATGTGAGAATCTGTGTAATATTAGTCAACAACAATTGCTCGGACTCCACGCTTAGTCTCGGGATCGGGACTACCATCCAGCATGGGCGGTGGAAGAAGGTTGAAATTGGGGTGGAATCATATTGGCAGTTACAAATTTAAAAGTAATTTCCGTTTCTTAATTAATTATTTAATTGATAAAGCCTTGTTTAATGCCTTAATTACCCTAGAAGAGTTATACCGATTACACTGTATGGCACAATAATGTGCACTGATTGAACCCTTGATTTGGAAGTCTATTTTAACTAAGTTATTTTAACTAAGATGATATCATATCCGTAGTTAAAAATGTGCACTTTATGACATATTAATTTCTATATTATTATAGGCTTCTTTAAAAAATTGTTTTGTAACTTAGTTAAAATAGACTTCTTGAGTAATTGTTATAAAATAATTTTTTAAAGAAGCCTATAATATTATTTTTATGAACTTAATATTTAACCAAAAAAAAAAAAACAAAAACAAATTCCATCTTATTCACATTTCACGGATAGTTCATAATTTACAATACAGATTGCAATTTCACTTTTTTTTTTCGTAAATCAAAAGTAATTGATAATATAATTTTATATAATACTATTAGTCAAACCACGCGAGGTTACAATCTCTTTCAACTATATTCTTAATTGATTGGTCATACCTTTAAAAACAATGAAAATATTGGATAGATTAAAACGACGGATGCTCCACCCATCTTAAAAGGACAAAATAATTTAGGTTTTTTTAAAACATTATATTGTCATTGTATAAAAATCTAAATACAAATTGTTAAACATGATGACGAAAGACTAAGCATAGCCACACAATCCGGCCTCTAGTGGGTAAATATTTTGATTGGCTTTAATTTTCAAATCGCTAATATTTTAAGGGACTAATTTGATAAATATTTTTTGATAAAATGTTTAAACTTGTTAAATTGTTAAGGGACTTATTTGATAAATATTTTTTGATAAAATGTTTAAACTTTTTGGTTGGCTTTAATTTTCAAATCGCTAATATATGTGTATGATAAATAGTTTTTGAAGTCAACTTTTTTTGATTTTTTAAAAACAAGTTGATGACAATTGTTACCATTCTAAATGTGTGGTCATAGTATTGAACTTTTTTTTTGCTCGTATGGATAGCTCAACTGGTCATAAGGGTGAAGTTTGGACAAAAAGACCAGGGATCGAGTCTCACCAGCAGCACCAGAGCTGCTGCCCAAGCAATTCACATAGCATGTCTTTATAAACTCATGTACAACACTTCGGATTTTCAAAAAAAGTGTCGTGAAGAAAAATATAGCATTTGTAACTGTTTTTTTTTTTTTTTTTTTGGGAAAGCTTTTAACTGTCTTTTTTTTTTTTTTAAAGATTTTAACTGTCTTGATTACCGTTTGTTACTGTTAAGAATTGCTAATTAAAATCAATCTGTATCATATGGGCTAAAGTGTATTAAACTTTAGAGAAATGAGGGTAAGAGAAACTTGGATTGTTAGTTTTTCAAGGCTTAAGCCTTTAAGCCTGCATGGATCAATGGGTACAAGCTAGTTCATTGCTGATGCCATTGTTGCATTTTTTTATTTGACTTGATCAGATGTAACCGTTTTTTAAGTTCTCTTTATCTCAGTTTAATTATTTTGATGGATGATAATTTAGATATTATTTCCTCTAACAAGATTCATGTGATGGTGATGGGTGCTACTATCTATGGGTTTTCCTCTAGATTTTTTTTTTATAAAGATTATAGTTAAATAATTTTAAAATAAAGAATCAATGAAGACATAATTATAGAGAGCGAACAAGTTTGACTTTTGTTCTAATTTTATTAAATGCGAAGACGTCATAGCTTAGCTATGTAATCCTATCACTTCTACCGTTCTACTCTTCCATTTTTACAATATTCTATACCATTGTTGACAATTTGATCATTGTAATATATTTTTTTTCCCGAAGAAAGTGGGATTTCAGTGTTACTCTGATTCTTCCATGAGAGCATATTTCAATTTTTGTCCTTGGTTGATTATTAACTATATTTTTACAAGTACAGAGAAAAATAGACCCTTCTTCAAAACTAAAACAGAGTAATTAATTAGGTATACTAATAGCAGAGCTCTTAGCAAAAGACATGTGAGCCGCCATGTTTTTAGATCTTCTAGACTCCAGTCTGAGAAAGCAGATGGGCGACGAAAGGTCGCGTCTTGCAGATCGCCGTCAACGGCGAGGCTTTGGGCATAGTTATTCCAAGTCCTTCAGTCATATCCACCATTTCACTGCCAATTCTTTCCCAATCAAAGCATTGGATCAATGATCCCAAAGACAGCCCAACCATACGCAACGCTAGGCCTTCTCCGGGGCAGCTTCTCCTTCCAGATCCAAAAGGCATCATCTTGTACCCATCTCTCATCACTCCTTCTAAGCCTTCAAACCTCTCCGGCCTGAACTTTTCCGGGTCGTCCCAGTTCTTGGGGTCCCTTTGGATAGAGTACACGTTGATCATCAGCATTGTGCCGGCGGGGACACGGTAGCCGGCGACGGTGCACTCTTCTGAGGACTCGTGGGGGATTAACAGAGGGCCAACAGGGTACATTCTCATTGTTTCCTTGATTATACAGTTCAGGTAAGGGAGATTGGCCAAATCTGACTCCTCCAGTAGCCGCTCCTGTCCGACCCGCTCGTCAATCTCCCTTTGCACCTTCTTCAAGACTTGTGGGTGGTTTAGCAGAAGTGATAGCGCCCACTCTAGAGTCCCAGATGATGTATCTGTTCCCGCTGCTAACATAACCTGTGCATAAAAAGACAAGATTTACAGGATTCAGCAATGTAATTAGGTGGTTACAATCAATATATTTTGACTACTACTGACTATATTATAACTCACCGACATGAGGCCTCTGATAATTTCATCCTGGTAATATTCAGGTTCGTTTTCTTGGAGTGTGAGCAGCACTTTAACAAATGATTTCTTCTTCTTCTTATTCTTCCCGGCAGGCTCCGTAGAATCCGCAGTACTGATGTTTTCTGCAATTTGTTTCCGGCACTCTTCGATCAAGTCCTGCATAAAAGCGTCTCTATTCCGTTGCACATTCACAAACCTCTTCTCCAAGCTCCGGAACACCGTCTTCAACGACGGCACGAAGTCTCCCACGTTGCTTGCCCCACTGATGGCTAAAATCTCTGAAAGGATCTCCCTGAACCGGTTTGCCTCTTTCAGATCCTCCACGTTCTCGCCGAAATACCGTTTCCCGGCGATCATCCTCATCATGAGGTTCAACATCAGCTCGAAAAACACGGTCTTCATTTCGGCCGGAGCTCCGGCTTTGGACGACGAATCGAGCTTTCTTATCATGAAATTCACCTCGTCGGCGCGAATTTCGTGGAGCATCTGGAGGCGATGGGTGGAGAGGATTTCGATGGCGGCGATCCTGCGGAGGTTCCGCCAGTGGTCGTTGTAGGAGGTCCACGCTAGGGAAGTGTAGTTGCAGCCTATGTACTTTCCGGCCATCAGACGGGGCCGGTTTGCGAAAACGACGTCGTGCTTCGACAGACACTCCTCCGCCGCGGAAGGGGAGGAGACCAACAGGACTTTCCGGGAGCCGAACTCGAGGAGGAGAACCGAGCCATGGCGGTTTGAGATATTGGTCAAGGCTCGGTGGAGAGGTTTCTTGAAGAGGTAGAGATGACCGAGGAGGGGGAGAGTGAGGAACGGCGCCGGTGGATGGTTCTTGAATTTCCGGTGAAAGTGTTTGGAGATTAGGTACAAGGTTAAGAAGAGGACAAGATACAATAATGGATTAAGAATGTAATCCATGGATAGTAGGCTCCAAGATTTTTGGTGGGAGTGATCTAGTGTTGGGCTGAAATGGTTGGGACATGATCAGGGAAATTTATATACATTTTTTTTAATGAAAAATGAAAAATATATTTTATGGAATTATGGAGAATAGCTTTAAGTAAATGTTTTAATTTTATTAGAGAACAAAATGAATATTATGCAATCACAACACGATACATTATTACAAAATGGACTTAATATAAAATTACTTTGAGTTAATTATCAAAATGATTTCTTGACTATATAGCGAGATTTTTAACTTGTCCTTTATTTTTTTGACCAATTAAGTCTCTAAACTTTAAAAATTTTAATCAATTTAGCCTTATGTTTGTTTTGCCGTTAGATATCCGTTAACTTGAGACGAAATTGGTCGCTATAGTTAAGGACCATTTCAAATAATTAATTTTTCGAAACAAATGGTGCATGTAATGATCGGAATGATCACTTGACTATAGCAAAATTATCAATTTGGTTCAAAGTTAACGGATGTCTAACTGCAAAGCAAACGAATGAGCAACTTGGTTAAGATTTTTAAAATTGAGAGACACAATTGGTCAAAAAATTTGTCAAGAATCAAATCAGCAATTTCATTATAGTTAATGAACCATTTCGGTAATTAATTCAATTACTCTTTTTGACATTCACAAATCACGACTTTAGTTCGCAAGTTAAGGAATTAATACCCGATTTGGTCCCTCTACTACTAGAATTTTAATACTTTGATAGTCGACTTCTAAACTTGTTCAATTCCATCTTCAATTATGTAATTAATAATCAAAATTATCTAATCAGAAATATTTTAGTTTGGACAGAGAACTATTTTAAATAAAAAATTAAATAATTAAGATAGAATTAAACAAATTTAAAAGTTAAAAGACTAAAAGCGTTCAAATCAAGTATTAACTCCGTGTCAGAAATGTTTTCCCAATCTAGAAGACAGAATGGTCCCAGAATAGAAAATCAAAATCAAAATCATAGAAAATCATCTATTCGAGGTAGGAAATTTCCACGGGCTTGGAAAACAAAAACTTTTACCTATCAACTTGGACCAAGGAATAATCATAGAAAATTGAAAAGTAAGATATGCTACTATTTACTCTCATTAGATTGATTAGTCCATCAGATTTAACTTATTTTTAAAGGAAAATGTTACATCTATTTCTAAAGGGTGTTGCTATTCCTACCACCCATGGTGCAAATAACATTGAAATTAACAAAAAATTACAAATTTCAATAACTTTATAGGTGGTAGAAATAGAAATAAGGTATACATATGGCTATTTACACCACCATGGTCAACTTTATTAATTACACAAAAAAAAATGTGTTGGAATTAGAGTTTTCAAAAAAAAAGGTGTTGGAATTAGAGTTTTCAAAAAAAAAAAGGTATTGAAATGGGATGAATATTATTTAAACAAAATTAAATTGAATAACAATTTAAAATTTTATATATATATATATATATATATATATATATATATATAAACAAAAAAAATAAAACAGAGCAACCCCTCGCCGGAGGGGTTGCTCCGTTTTTGTTTTGTTATTTTTTTTGTTATTTTTTTAATTTTTAAATAGTTATTTAATTTAATTTAATTAAATAATATTTCTAATTTCAATACCTTTTTTTAAATTCTAATTTCAATACCTGATATTTTGTCTAATTAAATTTCAGTCAACATTGTTATTTGTAAGATGAAACAATTGGTACTTTTGGGCGGCATAGAATACTAACTGAACCCATATGACTCTATATATATGTGTCTTTTTTGTATATGTATCACACATGAGAATGTTATATTGGATTGAAATGAGTATGTACGTTCTAATTGTACTCATGAGAATGTTATATTGGATTGAAATGGAATGAAAATTTTCTTTTTTTTTTATTTTATTGTGATGTTAATGTGTTTTTATTGTTTTTAGCTATTGAAAATTAATTTATTATATTATTATAATAAAGTAAAATAATGCATACAAAAAATTTGAGTTATAAAGAATATCATGAAAATTTATTAAACATTAGATACTACAAAAAGTAATTAAAAATTATTATACACAACATTATTATACTATCACAATTTAAAATAATAATAAAAATAAATATTTTAAATATTTAATTACAAAATATTATAGACAAAATTATTATTCTATCACAATTAAAAATATAAATAAATAAAATAAATAAATAAATAATAAATAATAAATATTTTAAATAGAAAACATAATATTTGACCAACTTTAATGAATGTGGTGTAAATAGCAAAAATATTTGACCAACTTTAATGAATGTGGTGTAAATAGCAAATTCTATTTACACCACCTATAAACGGTTCTTATATCGTGGACCGCGGTCCACAATGCATTGTGGACCGCGGATCCCCAAAACGACGTCGTTTTGATTAATGAAACATACGGATGAATTCGCGTCACTCACTTTCTTTTCATATATAGTGCAGTTTCTTTTCATATATACTGCAGTTTCTTTTCATATATACTGCAGTTTCTTTTCTATATATACCACTCACTTTCTTTTCAAATATACTGCAGTTTCTTTTCAAATATACTGCAGTTTCTTTTCATATATACTGCAGTTTCTTTTCATATGTACTGCACTTTCTTTTCAACATAACTGCAGTTTCCTTTCAACACAACTGCAGTTACTTTTGGATATAACTATAGTTTCATTCGATAATATACAACTGTAGTTTTATATGAAAAGAAACTGCAGTATATATGAAAAGAAACTGCAGTATATATGAAAAGAAACTGCAGTATATTTGAAAAGAAATTGCAGTATACATGAAAAGAAAGTGAGTGGCGCGAATTCATCCGTCTATTTCATTAATCAAAACGACGTCATTTTGGGACCGCGGTCCACAATGCATTGTGGACCGCGGTCCATGATATAATTTGCGACCTATAAAGCTATCAAACCTATTAAATGGTGGTGTAAATAAAATTTTAGGTGGTGCAAATAGAATTACCCATTTCTAAATTATACTTGCAGGCTTTTACTGTTATTAAATATTTAATTTTTGTTAAATAAAAAGAAAAAAATAAACAAAATTTATGATTCACTCCTTTTTATCAAACAATCAAAGCATAACATATCGTGTGAAATACAAAATGAAGTATGAAATACAAGTTCATGTAGTAATACTTTTCTTTAAAAATAATCATTTTTCTTTCTTGTCTAGGTAATTTCCTTTTTCAGTTCAAAACATTTACATTAGTGGATGAGTAATCACGAAAACTTCATTTACCCATTAAATAGAAGGAAAAATATCTGCTACCAAAACCAATCATCTTTGCCGTGTGAACATCCGTCCAAGTCTTCCGTCTTTGTCTTGCTTATTACTGCAAGTATCAAATTTCCAACATCACAATGCATTTGTTTTTTTCTTCCAATTTTCCATGCTCCACCCACCTCAAAAGGACAAAATACTTTATCCTTTTTAATAAAATACGTAGTCATCAAATATTAAAGGCACCATTTTTAATATGTAAATGCTTACATGGACAACATAATGTTAAAATAAATGCCACTTCACTTGAAAACCTTCTGCGCCATGTCAGCAAGAAGACCTGGAAACCTGCTAAAAGTTCTAGGTGATTTTTTTATTTTGGTTTGCGGCTCGATATATATGATATGAAAGTTCAGGGTGCGGCATGAATAATTGGATATAGTTCATGGTGCTAGATGACACTTTAGCCAATATTAAATAATTTTTTAAAGACTAATAATTATAAATTAATATAATAATTTAATAGTTAATACTAAAACATTAAATATTAACCTAAAAAATATCTAAAGTTTGTACAATTTAGGATTATTTCGCTCAAAAAGATGTTGTTTTGAGTGAAATAACACATTAAAAAAAAAGAACAATAGCTAATCGACCGACTAGAAGGCTTAGTCGGTGCCTAGTCGGTCTAGTTGACGCCTAGGCGGTGCTTTTGGCGGCCTAGACGGAGTTTAGGCGGTCGCCTAGACCACCATTTAATGTGATACGCTAGGCGGTCGACTAGCGCCTAACGCCTATGCGGGGATTAATCGGCGCCTATGCGGGATTTTTGCAACACTGTTATATATACATATTGTGGATTACATGAAAGTCCAAATTAAATTAGTAGAAATTACTCTTTTTTTTTTGTAATGGAATGATTAAGTTATTACAGCACGTTTGGTTCATGGAATGAATTTTGAGGTAATAGGAATGCTATTCCATAAGGAATGGAATATGCAAGGAATAGAATAGGAATTGTATTCTTTTGTTTGGTTCGCGGAAGGAATGGACTTTAGGAATTATATTACAGTGTTTGGTTGGTTTACAGAATAGAAATGAAATATGTTTTAAAAGACAAAAATACC
>CM008344.1:46873461-46891148 GCA_002525835.2 Ipomoea batatas
TATTATTATTATTATTATTATTATTATTATTATTATTATATTATTCCTTTTTTCTTATTATTGTTATTAATATTATTATAAGTTTTATTTTATTATTACATAATAATAATAATAATAATAATAATAATAATACAAAACAAAATTATATATAAAATAATTTCTTAAAACACAAATTAGAGTTTTTGATCCCACATTGATAACTCATGAAGAGGAGCTCATTTGAGCTCCTCTATATAAGACATGCTAGCATTGTTTCTCTTTTGAAATTAACAACAAGATGAGGAAGCCTTAAAGAGCAAAAACTCATTGATTTAAGGAGCTTTAATTGCTCTTAGTTACAAGTTTTTTTTAAATAAAAAATGTATTATTATTATTAATTAATTACATTATATATATATATTTAAATAAACAAATATTATATATAAGGATTATAATATAATAAAAATGGTATTTTTGGTATTATAGTATAAAAGCTATTCCCAAATACTTGGGAATAGCTAATACTAGGGGGTCCCCTAGGAATGGCTATTCCCCTTGCAAAGGGAATAGCTCATTCCCGGGAATGCTATTCCCGGGAATAGAATGACGAAACAAACAATGGAATAGGTCTATTCCCGGGAATGGTATTCCATTCCCGACCTATTCCACGAACCAAACATGCCGTTAATGTAATGGAGAGCAACATAAACGCGAGAGTTGAGTTTTTAAATTCAAAAAAAATTCGTTTATCCTATTTAAAATTGACAAAAAGTATAATTGAATTTAAATGTTAAGTATTAAACAAATTACCAGTGAATTCAAAATTCGTATGCATAATGCACCGATGCACGTGCTTATGTTTTCTTTCTCAATTTCATTAATTTCACACTAGAATATATCTACCACATAACTGACAAGCAGAAAATCAGAAATATGCAAATATGTGACACAAAATAATCCGTATAGCGTGCAGTCTTCAAGCCGTCTGAGAAAGAAGACCGGCGACGAAAGGTCGTGCCTTGCAGATCGCCGTCAACGGCGTAGCTTTGGGCATGCTTAATCCAGTTCCTTCAGTCATATCCACCATTTCACCGCCGATTCTTTCCCAGTCAAAGCATTGGATCAACGACCCCAACGACAGCCCAACCATACGCAACCCCAGTGATTCTCCAGGGCAGCTTCTCCTTCCAGACCCAAAAGGCATCATCTTGTACCCATCTCTCGTCACTCCTTCTGAGCCTTCAAACCTCTCCGGCCTGAACTTTTCCGGCTCGTCCCAGTTCTTGGGGTCTCTTTGGATGGAGTACAAGTTGACCATCAGCATTGTGCCGGCGGGGATACGGTAGCCGGCGACGGTGCACTCTTCTGAGGATTCGTGGGGGATTAACAGAGGGCCAACAGGGTACATTCTCATTGTTTCCTTCAGTATGCAGTTTAGGTAAGGGAGGTTGGCCAAATCTGACTCCTCGAGTAGCCGATCCTGTCCGACCCGTTCGTCAATCTCCATTTGCGCCTTCTTCAAGACCTGTGGGTGGTTTAGCAGAAGTGATAGACCCCACTCCATAGTCCCGGATGATGTATCTGTTCCCGCTGCTAACATAACCTGTGCATTGAAAGAATCGGTCAGATCAAAGTGTTCTGTCTCAACTAAAAGTTTGTAACGAAAATTAGATGCTTCACGTCGTCATCCCTGTTGGGTGGTTGTAACGTCACTGTCTGCGACTTGCACATGTAAATTATTAATGAATCCCTTCACAATTCATCCCATTTGCGTCCACACTCAGATCTGATCCGCAAGAGTGGGCGGAGAAAGCGGTCAATTTTCTAAAGCTTTTTGTTTGCTAGCCCACTAAGTATCTCTATTATATTATAGTATCTGTTCTGCATTGTAATAGAGTTAGTAGTATTTAAAAAAGATATTATAGTATCTGTTCATTTATATTTTCTCAAACATATTAAAACACGAAAAGTCAATAACGCTCTAATTACAAATTTAAATTATAGCATGATTGATTTCAGTTGGTCAACTATGAACAATTAAGCTAATTTATTGTCTTTGTTGACTAATCTCACAAGACAAGATTTACTCAATTAGCCTAGACTATCTATATAATTGATGGCTCAAATTAAGGAGTCAATAGCTACTTACATTCAGAGTTAAACTTATATTGTTATGGTTAATTGGTGTTTTTATAATAAAGGTACCCAAGATGAAATGCAAACAACTTACCAGCATGAGGCTCCTGATAATTTCATCCTTGTAATATTCGGGTTCGTTTTCTTGAAGTGACAGTAGCACTTCAACGAATGATTTCTTCTTCCCGGCCGACTCCGTATGGCGATCGCCGTCGTTTTCCATTCTTTTCCGGCAGTCTTTGATCATGTCCTGCATGAAACTATCTCGCCTGTGCTGCAACTCCACCAAACTGTTCTCCAGCTCCTTGAACACCCCCTTCAACGCCGGCACGAAGTCGCCGACATTGGTTGCCCCGCCGAGGCGGAAAGTGTCCGTTACGATCGCCCTGAACCGCTTCGCCTCCTCGATATCCTCCACGTTCTCGCCGTAATACCTTTTCCCGGCGATCATCCTCATCATCACGTTTAAAGTGAGCTCGAAAAAATAGCTCTTCATTTCGACATGCGAATCGGCTTTACAAACCTCATGCACCTTTCTCACCATGGAATTCACCTCGTCCGCGCGGATCTCGTGGAGCATCTGGAGGCGATGCGTGGACAGGATTTCGAGGGCCACGATTTTGCGGAGGTTCCGCCAGTGATCGCCGTAGGAGGACCACGCTAGGGAGGTGTAGTTGTAGCCGATGTGCTTTCCGGCCATGAGGTGCGGCCGGTTCGCGAAAACGATGTCGTTCCTCGACAGACACTCCTCGGCGGCGGAAGGGGAGGCGACCAGGAGAACTTTCCGGGAGCCGAACTCGAGGAGGAGAACCGGGCCATGGCGGCTGGAGATATTGTCCAAGGCGCGGTGGAGAGGTTTCTTAAAGAGGTATAGATGGCCGAGGAGGGGGAGAGTGAGGAACGGCGCCGGTGGGTGGTTCTTGAATTTCCGGTGAAAGTGTTTGGAGATTAGGTACAAGGGAAAGAGGAGGGCAAGGTACAGTAATGGGTTGAGGAAATCCATTGAATGTTGTATCGTGGTGGACATAAATGCGGTCTGATCTAGCTTTATATATTTTGGGAGCTCAGCCACACATGAGAGATGAGATCAGATTCATAATCTAATACTACTTATTTACCTCACGCCACAATTTAATATAATTTGTTGTGGTACTACGAAAGCAATGAGATCAAGAAAATATTTTAGCTACAGATTAGTCAAACGATGCGGCTTTACCTTCTCTTTCACTCTGCCTTGATGGTGTTGCGTTTTCCACTAGTTGCGCAGTTGTTACGCACCTTAACGAGGGTTGATAGATATACTGATATATAATGGGTTTACCCCTTTTTATTTTTTCAAATAAAATTGGATTTACCATTAAGTCAATGGTATACAGAATTATATTATGCATAGTAGTTGAACCGGTGAGGTGCTGTATTTTAAATTCACAAAATCAGATTATTTAAAATTGAATTTTTTGTAACGTTAGAGTTGGACTTTTCAAATTGAGTTGGGGTTGGGATTAGGATAAGACTTTTTATGAATTTATTTATTTTTAATGTGTATAAGATCTCATAATTAATTATATAAATTTGGGATATCTTGTACCCAATGTCAATTAGAGAAAAATGTATTATATAATCTTTTATAGAAGTGTATCATATCTATCTAGAAGGTCATATATTTTTTCAAAAAAAAATAAAATCTAGAAGGTCATATATATCTAGAAGGGAATGGGCACAAATGGACCGCAGGGGACCAAACCTCCGAGGAATCTTCAAAGAAAAAGCCTTAGTTCAAGTCGTCCTACCACATGGGTCTTTGTCTTGCTTTTTATATACTTCATATGAATAGTGTGTTAAGTCACAAACACTCTTTCCAACCATGTATTCCATAAATATGATATTTTTCAATTGAAATTTTTCTCCTAACATTTTCTGTTCATGATGTGCTTAATGTCATAAATTAATCGACACGACGACACCACATATTTTTTTTTATTAAATATTAATAAATATTAAAATAAAAAATTGCATTTTTCGTCCTTAAATTATAGAGTAATTGTAAATTCCGTCTCATAAGTGTTGATCATATTCATTTTTCGTCCCTAAGTTATCATTGGCGTTGCACTTTTCGTTCCTTTACTAATATAACATTACGGACAAAATTTGCAATTTTAGTATAACTCTAGGCTAAAAAATGAGCACAAAATGACAAAAAATGTAACGTCAATGATAACTTAGGGACGAAAAGTAGGCACGATCAACACTCAGGGACGAATTATACAATTATCTTATAACTTAGGGACAAAAAGATATGTGAACTTATTTTAAGAGGAATTCTACTTAAAAATAATTAAATAGATTATGCAAAGTTAAATGGAATAATGAACTTTTTGTAAGAGGGGTCTGTAGACGTGTAAGATTACTTTCTTTTTTTCATAATGAATATAAATATATGTGAATCTATCATTATTGTATATTTTTCAATAGTGATTAAGTATTAAAAAATCGGAAGGAAGCCAAATTAGCGAAACTATGTTGTTTTTGTCCAAACTCCATAGTTTGTGGACTCCGAGGTTTATAGGATATATTTAATTAATGACTGTAATTCAAGTGGTCACACCTGTACAATAATTTTGGAAAAGACAATATTACAAAGCTAATGGCTAAAACCCAATACGAGAACAACACCTGGAAAGAGGGCCAAAAGACTTATATGCTTCCTGCCCAAGCCCAAGTGCCCAACACCCAAAAATTATTTTGTGAACCCGAGTACGTTTATCCTGCAAGGTTAATCTTTATGTAATTTACATATTAAATATTTACAATAACATTTTAAAAATTACAATTTATATATTATGAATACATAATATTAAATATAATTGATTACCTTATTTTGTATTCACAAATACCTTTCAAATACTGCAGTTAATCCAATACTAAAAATACACAATTTAATTTTTTAAAAATTTAATACAAATGTTATGTGTTTTGAATTAAAAACACAATTTACATTCTGTTACAACTCTAATATTTAAAAAGAATAAGAGTCAAATAGACCACTGAACTACACACAAAACTACAATTAGGTCATCGAACTCGAAAAGATTGCAATTGGGTCCCTAAACTACACAAAATCATGCAATTAAGTCCAAATTGACCTGTTTACCTATTATTGTGTTGACGTGGCAGTTAACAATTTTTAAAATAATTTTTAATATAATTTTAATTAAAATAATTAAATAATAATAATAATAAAATTTTAAAAAAATAAAAACAGAACTGCCGGAGACGTCCTCGTCTCCATGGCCGAAGACGAGACCTTCATCTTCGGCCATGGAGACGGTCTTCGTCTCCACTGCCAGGTAGGGATGACCACGGTTCGGTTCGAACCTTCCGGTTCGAACCGAACCGTGTACTGTTGGAACCGGACCGGAACCGGAACCGTACGGACGGTTCCGGTTCCGGTTAAGAACCGGAACCTATACGGTTCCGGTTCCGGTTCCCTTAAGGTTTGGAACCGGAACCGCCGGTTCCGGTTCGGAACCGGACGGTTCCGGTTCCAAACCGGAAAATATAAAAAAAAAAATTTCTTTTTAATTATTATTTATTATTTAGTTAAAGTTTAATTATTATTTGATTAATGTTTAAACATTAAATAACATTTTAAAATTCAACTATATCAATTTTTTTAAATATAGTTTAACTTTGAAGTTTAAATATTTAATATAACTATTTTAAAAACATTTTAGAATGAAAATTTTTCTACAAAAAAATTAATTGTTGAATTTGGACAATTTTAAAAATTAAAAAAAATTACAATTTTTTTTTTAAAAAAATCCGGTTCGAACCGGCGGTTCGAACCGGAACCGCCGGTTCCAAACCGTACTTGGAACCGTACCCGTAAGGTTCGGTTCCGGTTCGTCCAATTTCGGAACCGGGAACCGCCGGTTCGGAACCGGAACCGAACCGGAACCGAACCGTGGTCATGCCTACTGCCAGGGAGACGAATGTCCGGCCTTCGTCTCCCTGGCAGTGGAGACGAAGGCTGGACCTTCGTCTCCATGGCAATGGAGACGAAGGTCTACGTCTCCATGGCCGGAGACGAAGACATTCGTCTCCGGCCATGGAGACGAGAACTGCCGGAGACGTCGTCTCCGGCAGTTCTGTTTTTATTTTTATTTTTAATTTTATTATTATTATTATTTAATTATTTTAATTAAAATTATTTTAAAAATTGTTAACCGCTACGTCAGCACAATAATAGGTAAACAGGTCAATTTGGACTTAATTGCATGATTTTGTGTAGTTTAGGGACCCAATTGCAATCTTTTCGAGTTCGATGGCCTAATTGTAGTTTTGTGTGTAGTTCAGTGGTCTATTTGACCCTTATTCATATTTAAAATACATAATTTAATATGGTTTACAAACTGGTCCACGGACCATTGTCGATGATATAACAAATGTCCAACACGGCAACACCATCCCAAACTAGGAGAAACATGTGACATGTGATTACAGATGAGACAGCAGGTTGGTCATATTCGGTCTTGGCCGACATTTAGCCAGCAAAGGATAAACTCTGGGCATGGTTAACCCAGGCCCTTCACTCATATCCACAAGCTCTTCACCATCTCTCTCCCATTCAAAGCACTGAATCAGAGTTCCCAACACCAATCCCGCAACGTGCATTGCCATGTTCTCCCCAGGACACCCTCTTCTCCCATACCCAAACGGCATCAGCTTAAACCCATCTCGCTGGCCCTCCATTCCCAAGAATCTCTCTGGCATGAACTTTTGTGGCTCCTCCCATAGCTTCGGATCATTCTGTATAGCCCATAAGTTTACTAGCACCATTGTCCCTTTTGGCACCCGAAAACCTTCAATAGCACAGTCCTCTGAGGACTCATGGGGAACCAGGACTGGAGCTACTGGGTACATTCTTAGCGTTTCGTTTATAATTCCATGCAGATATGGAAGTTTGGGCAGATCTGATTCTTCAATTAGGGTTGATGATCCGCCCGTTTGGATGTCGATTTCGATTTGAGCCCTTTTTAGTGCTTCTGGATTGTTTAACAAGAGTGACAGCGCCCATTCCATTGTTGCCGCTGTAGTGTCGGTCCCTGCGGATAACATTACCTGCAGATATAAAATCTTATCCATTATTTCT
This sequence comes from Ipomoea batatas, assembly GCA_002525835.2. Classification (NCBI taxonomy): domain Eukaryota; kingdom Viridiplantae; phylum Streptophyta; class Magnoliopsida; order Solanales; family Convolvulaceae; genus Ipomoea; species Ipomoea batatas. The sequence continues at coordinate 46,880,729 of CM008344.1, forward strand.
GTAACAACAAGATAAGATATATAGCGTTGAGCAGATATACTATATAAACTGCAATCCAACTATTAGTTTAGGCTTTTAATTGAGATGAAACAAATTTTTCGATTGTTAAAGATCTGATAAAAAAATAGTCAGCTTATGCTTTTACGTGGGGTAGAGCACATGTTTTTCAAATTTGACTTACCTGCCCCATGCCTTTTATGATTTCGTCTGTGTAATATTCCGGTTCTGAATCTTGGAGAGACAGGAGAACATCAATCATCGTCTTGTTTCTCCGATCATCGGAAGAACATGATCTCCTTGTTTGCTTATGCTCTTCGATCAATTCTTGCATAAAGCTGTCTCTTTTCTCCTTCAACGCCCTGAGCTTGTCTTCAATCTTATTCATCCTAAACCACTTAACAATCGGCACAAAGTCGCCGATATTCGTAGCTCCGCTCACCTGAAAAGTCTCGGCCACGATCGCTCTAAACCTCTTGGCTTGCTCCAACTCCTCTGCAGAGCCCCCACAGTATCTCTTCCCAGCAATCATCACCATCAAGATGTTCAAAGTCAGCTCAAAGAACGCCGATTTCATATCCACCGCTCGATTCCCAGAGTCTCTATGAAGCCGTTTGATCAGCGAACGGACCTCATCTCTGCGTATATCAGCAAACGCCTGAATCCGGTGAGCGGACAAGACCTCCGTGGAAGCAATCCGTCTTAGGTTGCGCCAGTGGGGGCCGTACGAGGCCCACACAAGCGTCGTGTAATCGTAGCCGAGGTACTTCCCGGCAAGCAACCTGGGACGGTTGGCGAGAACAACATCGTTCTTGGTGAAACATTGCTCCACGGCGGAAGGGGAAGAAACTAGCAGAACAGGGCGCGACCCGAATTTCAGGAATAGCACCGGGCCATGTTTGCGGGAGATGTTGGCTAAAGTACGATGAAGTGGTTTCTTGATTAGATAAAGATGGCCGATTAGAGGTAAAGAGATGGAAGGGGATGGTGGGAGGTTTTGGAATTTGGTTAGGAAATTAGTGGTGAGAAAGTAGAGAAAAGCAAAAAGTAAGAAACAGACTGAGATATCCATGAAGATAGATGTGAAATATGGTATGGTAATGGGAATACTTTATAATTATGTGACAGAGTTTGAAGATATACAGACAAAGAGCCGAAATGATAATTTGATGCGAGCATAGAAAATAACATTATCTCTTGCTTCTAGCAATTGAACCTATACATAAGCTACTAAAGCCATTGCATGGTTTTGTACTTTTGGATTGTGCTTTTGTAGGTTTCAGCATATATGGTATCAGTGCCAACGGTGTTAAAATTTCAGAACCATAATACTGTGGAGAATGAAATTAAGAGATCAAAAATATAAAACAAAAATGAAGAATAAGAATTATGTGGTTTGGTAGAGAGTCTACATCTATGAGAGTGAAGGATATCAAATATTTTATTAATTGTTATGATAAAATATTTTAGGGTTACAAAAATAATGGTACATTTTAGGAAATTATCCATGTACTCCATACTATATTGTGTAGCATGGACTCTCACACTCTTAACCCACCCTGCGAACTCGATCACGCGTTCAAACCATGAATTTGTTAGTTTCACTCCTTTCACTTCACTATGTTTTAGCATATGTCATCTTCTAGTAATATATAAGACATACACAACAAATAAAAATACTTAATAATAAATTAAACTAATTAGTTAGTTTAATCTTGATATTATCCTCTCCAAAATTTTAGCATCTTTTTACAAGAAACAGTATAAGATTCCAATTTTCCAATCAAAGTTTTTGGAATTATTACTTCATTATGATATTTTATTAAACTTATGAGGACATTAATCGATAAGCGTTTGTAGTCCAACGGTTAGGATAATTGCCTTCCAAGCAATAGACCCGGGTTCGACTCCCGGCAAACGCATTAAAAATTTTATACAGGTTACGATATTACTTTATTTATTTTTGTGTTCTAATCTTCAAATCAAGCAATGCAAAACCAAATTTGTTTTCAGAGGCTATAGCTTATTGGGTCAGCCCATACTATTAGTTTATTAGTCTATTTATTTCACGTAGTTTTGTTTTTGCATTTTGAAAATGCTTTATGCCTTTATCACACAAATTTTATTGGAACTTTATGAAACATTTTAGTATTGTTTCCATACTTTTAATAAATTTAAAAATACATTTATTAAAATGAAACTAATAATCCATTAGTATTTATGCATATTTTAAAAAATATAAATAAATAAATAACGTAACTATATGTATAGTTATTTATTTATTTACATATCTTATATTTGTTCATGCTACATATTTTGTATTTAAGTAGGTATATATTACAAGATAGTTAGTAGGTATAACTACAGATTTTTCGTCCAAAGAGGTGTTAAAATTAAAATGCCAATGGAAATCGCTTTTTACCATGGTCCACACAACTAAGTGAAATTTGTCCCTCTAAGAACCGGTCGTCTTTTGATTCACAATGCGTCTTGTTCATATTAGGTATGAAATTCTATTGTACGTGACTTGGTCTTCAAATACTTGTAATGCAACCTCTTCAAACATTATGTGATGTTTCAACCATAGAGTGTCTCTCCGCAAAATTGCTGTCCATCCGAAATACTTTTTTGTTGAATTTTGAGAAAAAATGAGACTTTTGGAATGAAAATTGTGGTGTAAGAAACAACTGTAGTCGATTTACAAGCAATTTTCCAAGTATAAGACAATTGTGACTTGGTCTTCAAAGGCTTCCAATTCAATAACTTCAAACATTATCTAATGGACTAATGGATATATGTTTCAAACATGAATACAATGTATCTTTGCAATTTTGATTTCCATCCGGAATGCTTAAGTGCTTAACTAATGAATGGCCATAAACTGTGTTTGTTGAATTATGGCCGGGGAAGATATGCTAGCATGAAAGTGACTACAATCGGTGACTTGTAACTTTCAAATGAAAATGAAGCTAATTAAGTCACCATGTATATATTTGTCAAAAAAAAAAAAGTCACCATGTATACTTAGTCAATTTGAATTTTAGAAAAGATAATAATAATTTTGAATTAATTTTATTTTTTTATTAGAACATCATTATTTGGTCACAGTATTATTGTGACATGACCATTTTTGGTTATCTGTCAACAAAATTATTGAAATTTCGTTAAATATAATAACATTTAGATCTTTTTTATATAAAGTATGTTGACCAACTACATTTGTTATGTTTATTTTTTTAAATTCATAATTGAATACTGAGATAGATGCCATCGTATTTAATGACATGTAAACTGTTTTGTTGATAGAAAATATTGTGTAATTATTTATTAATAATTTAATTACCTAATACAAAATAAACAAATATAATTATTCAAAAGAAAAAAGCAAATAAAGAAAAGAATATTTAAAAATAAATAAATAATACTGTACAAAATAAACCAATACAATTATCCAAAAGGAAAAAAAAAACAAATAAAAAATAGTACAAAAGGCTGTCACATGTGGTAGTCGTTTTATACTTCAAAATGGGGTTGCAAGCTTCTAACATGCCATAGTCTGTTTCTAGTTTGAAATGTGGTTTCAACCCACATCAATAAACAAAATTAAATAATATTTTTATGTATATGTCATAGTGCAAGACTCATATTTGTATGGATGTGTATTTTGATTTAAAAAGTGTTACTTTTTTTTTATATATACAAACATTATAATTCCCTTTATAAACAATAAACTAATTTATTCATAATTAATATTATATATTTTATATTGACTGCACCGCATTGCGGATTACTCATCTTTGTTTGTTTGATTATTGTCTGAATATGGCAACACGCGTCATACCAAAACATGATACCAGGTAGTCCCTACGACCAAGTCCAAGCTTACTATAACTGTAATAATAACTACTAGTCTACTTTGTTTATCTCGTTTCCCCCCACAATATTCATACCTAGCCTGCTGCAGTGCTGGGGCTATTTATACCAAACTCTCCAGGCCACTATCTCTGTCTCTCAACCAGCAAGAGTGTAGTTGAATTCTCCAGTTAGAAATGGGAAACTCTTTCATACACCTTTTCTTTCTCCTACTTATTTTCTTATGCAAAAACACATACTATTCCATTGCACAGTCCACCCCTACAAGTTTTGTGACAGACAAGGAGGCCTTGATCGCATTCAAGGCTAACATAAACACAGAAACACACAATACTGTGTTGTCTACATGGGACATAAATCTTTCTCCATGTAACTGGACGGGGATTGTCTGTAACCCGAAGCAGACCCGAGTTGTCGGGCTTCAGCTTTCCGGTCTCGCACTAACAGGCTCCATAAGTCCGTCTCTGGGCAACCTGTCGTTCCTCAGATCAATTCAGCTTCAGAACAATCAACTCACCGGAAACCTCCCTGATCAGATTGGCAATCTTTTTCGTCTCCGGGTTCTAAACCTGAGCTCCAACAGCATTCAAGGCGTTATACCGCCTAACATTAGTGAGTGCAAGGAGCTCAGGGTTCTTGACCTGATGCACAATCAGATCTCGGGATCAATCCCGGGAGAGATTGGCAATCTCCGGCAGCTGCAAGTCATTAGTTTGGGGGGAAACCATATCTCCGGTGCAATTCCACCCTCAATATCCAACGTTTCTTCCCTCACTGTCCTCAGGTTATCCACAAACAACCTTGTTGGTGAAATTCCCAGTGATTTGGCCAAGCTTAGGTTTTTGAAAGTCCTGGATCTTACAATTAACAAAATCAGTGGCCCTGTCCCTTCTGCCATCTACAACATGTCTTCACTCCAAACCTTGGCGTTAGCCTCCAACGACTTGTGGGGTGATTTGCCTGGCGATGTTGGGCTCACCCTCCCAAATCTTCTCGTCTTCAACTTCTGCTTCAACAAATTCACAGGCAGAATCCCGGCCTCCCTTCACAATCTAACCAACATAAAGGTTATTCGCATGGCTAACAACTCCTTGCACGGGACTGTACCGCCAGGCCTGGGAAATTTACCCTTTCTTGAAATGTACAACATTGGGCATAACAAGATTGTCAGCTCGGGCGAAAATGGTCTAAGCTTTCTTGAATCTTTGACCAACAGTTCCCGTTTAAATTTCCTTGCTTTTGACTACAATCTTCTCGAGGGTGTAATCCCAGACTCCATAGGTAACCTTTCCAAGGTCCTTCAAAAGCTGTACATGGGTGGAAATCGTTTCGTTGGTACCATTCCACCTTCACTTGGTCAGCTAAGTGGCTTAACTTTGTTCGACGCACATCAAAATTCCATTTCGGGTCAGATTCCACCTGAAATAGGTGAACTGGAGAATCTGCAGGAATTGAAATTGGCTAGAAATAGGCTGTCTGGTGGAATTCCAAGTTCTTTGGGCAATCTCCAAAAACTAAATAGGATTGATCTTTCTGAAAATGAGTTGGTAGGTAGCATACCTGCTAGTTTTGAGAATTTCAGGAGTGTTCTTTCCATAGACTTATCCAAGAATAAGCTAAATGGGAGCTTGCCAAAACAGATTTTCACACTCCCTAGTCTAGCAGCCTTTCTTAATCTCTCCCAGAACTATCTTACCGGATCTTTGCCTGAAGAAATTGGGGTCTTAGAGAATGTTGTCACAATTGACATTTCTGGCAACCTTTTATCCGGGAACATCCCGAAATCCATTGGGAAGTGTAAGAGCTTGGAGAGCCTATTGCTTGCCAATAATATGCTCTCTGGCCAGATTCCAGACACTATAGCAGACCTGAGAGGTTTGGAAACTCTGGACATCTCCTCAAACCATCTCTCCGGCCAAATTCCAACTGATATTCAGAAGTTGCAGGCCCTGCAGGTGCTGAATCTCTCTCACAACAACTTGGAAGGGCAAGTCCCCTGCAATGGGGTCTTTGCAGACCCCTCTAAGTTTCATCTGGAAGGCAATCAAAATCTTGCTTCAGACCTGACATATTGCAGGATTAATAGCCCTGGCCATAAAAGAAGACTGACCTTCGTCTACATCGCGATACCTTTGATTGCAATTTTAGCAATATCTTTCATAGCGGGTGTGGTGTTTTACATCAAAAGAAGCAGAACAACCGCCAAGAACCCGATTCCATCATTCGGGCAGAAGCAACACCAGATGATTACTTATGAGGAGCTCCGTCTCGCAACTGACAATTTTGCAGAAGAAAATCTCATTGGAAGTGGCAGCTTTGGGTCTGTTTACAAAGCACTTCTAGGAGGAACTCCCCTTGCGGTTAAGGTCATGAATATGGGGATCACTGGATACTGGAAAAGCTTCTCTGCTGAATGTGCAGCTCTGAAGAGTGTGAGGCATCGGAATCTGGTCAAACTCATCACAGTGTGCTCAAGCATAGATTGCAAAAACATGGAATTTTTAGCCCTGGTGTTTGAGTTCATGGGAAATGGGAGTTTGGAGGATTGGATTAGTAGAAAGAGAAGAGACTCTAATGGAGAAGGGATGAAGGTTTTGGATAGACTAAACGTGGCGATTGATGTTGCCAGCGCCTTAAGTTATCTGCACCATGAATGTGAAACTCCCATTATTCACTGTGATTTGAAGCCCGGAAATGTTCTTTTGGACATGGACATGACTGCCAAGGTCGGAGATTTCGGTCTTGCTAGATCATTGATTGACAGAAACGATGAACACCAACCTTCTATTAGCTCCACGCACCTTCTCAAGGGCTCCATTGGTTACATACCACCAGGTCAGTAATTCAACTAAAAGTTTAAAGATTGTCACACATATAAGTTTGTACCACGTTTATAATTGAAAGACCAAAAGGTGCACTTTTCTCTATATATATTATGCTCAATAGAAATGCATTTGCAGAGTATGGCTTGGGGGAGAAACCATCCACCGCGGGGGACGTGTATAGCTATGGCATTCTTTTGCTGGAGCTCTTCACCGGCAAGAGTCCAACAGATGACATTTTCAAGGGAGATTTGAGCCTAAGAGACTGGGTGAAAATGGGCTTCCCCGACAAGATAAATGAATTGCTAGACATTGATCTGCTTCCACTAGCGGACGACCATTGCCAAAATGGGAAGTGTGCTAGCTCAGAGATTCAAGGCAATTGTTTGATCTCCATTGTTGAGATTGGTCTATCTTGCGCTCTTGATTCTCCAGCTGGGCGCATAACCATGAGAGATGCTCTTCATAAGTTGAAATCTGTCAAAGACAAACTCCTAAAAGCCTTGCCTTAATGATTCCTACTCGTACTATTATATAGTGTTGAGTAACATCTTTGCCTCGATGTTAAAATAAGAATGTGTGCAGTAGTTTAAAATTGTAGTTAGTTTAATGTAACAGTTTCATGGTTTATATGTGACAAAATATATAGTAATGTTACTTTTGAGTACATGAGGTGACCGCAAGTCAAATAATAATCAAATCAGCATCAAACTCATTTTTTTAAAAAACGCATCAATTTAACAATTATTAATCCTAGATCGAGACCACCTTGCATAAAGTTGGTCTTAATAAATCCATCCATTTGAAGGTAGGGGCTTGGTCCATATAATCAACCTAAACCTTGACGGGCATTGTTGAGGTGACTTAAGTTTTGAATCTTACAATACACAAAAAAAAAATATTTAAATTAAATTTTAAAATAATTAACATTTAATTTGTGAGATCGCTCAAAGCCCGTGACTATAACTGACTCGTGAAGAGCTAAGTCTATGACTTACCCTATATTAACAAGGTTAGTCTTAAGCTACCCCTAAAGATGTCTAGACCTAGATTGACATTCCATACCATGCTCGGGTGTGTGGCCACCTCTAACACGCATATGAGTTGTTTTGGTATTTAATATAATTAGTGATGGGTAGGAATAGCTAATACATTTAGGAGATTTCGATAATGGTTATTCCCCTTACAAATAAAATATTGAATTTTATACCGTTCTATTCCATATTTATAAAAATGAACCAACTTGTATAATAACATATTCTATAGAATACTATTACAATCCCATGTATTATGCAAATCAAGCGCCACATAATAGTTTTTGAATGTTGAATGGAATTTACAACTACTATATAATGGTATGCACCAAGTAAATTTATTTAATGTGTGGTAACCCGCAAATGAGATAACATAACCAAAGAGATTAAGTGTATTATAAAAACTATACATGGCATGTTTAATCTAGAAAATGGTAACAATAGAACTTGTAATGTTCACATACAATAAGATCTAATAGTATTGATTATAATAGTTGGATGTCAACAACTATTTGAATAATTTTAACAAGTAATATAATAAAAATAACAATATTGCGCAAAAATGTTTAACTTTTAATTGCATTAACTTAATTAATAAAAAATGACAATTATTAAAGTTTAATTATTGTTTAATTTGATTTATTAGATTAATATTTTTTTAAAAACATATACCATTTGTTCAATAAATTAAAATACAAAAGAAATAAAAGCATGTTTGGTTGGATGGAATTTTTTTTTTCTTAATTTTGAAGAAAATTAAATTTCTCTGGTTTAGTTGATGGAAAACTTTTTCCTATCCATAGCTTTGAGGAAAAAATAGTTATAAGGAAAAAGGGTGGTATTTTGTCTGTAATGATTATATGATTGGACAATTTTACCTTAGAAGTATTATTGTGTAGGGACATTTTAAAATTTACACTCATTATTCATTACCATTTCAATTCAATCAAACAACGGAATCAATATTAATAATTTATTACTCCCTCCATCATTAAATGGTTGTCTCATTTGCTTTTTGCACGCTTTTTAAGAAATTAAAGTAAATGTGGTGTGCTTTCCCAAGTTAACCCCTCACTTTTTTTATTTTTGGACATAAAAGCAATAAAGGATGCAAAAGTCATAAGGGTAAATTGGGAAAAGTAGAATGATGGTGATGTTCAATTTTGGAAAGAGGACAACATTTTGGGACAAACTAAAAAGGAAAGTAAGACAGGTAAAATGGGACAGAGGGAGTATATAATAACCAAACAATGAAATCAATTCGTATAAAAATTTATTTTCTATAAAATTTTAATTTTATTTCTACTCAAATATTGCCCGCAAACCAAACAGGGCCTAAATGTAGGTTTAAATTCATAAACAGAGGCGGTATTAATTAATTACTCCGTATTAAAAATTACTCCGTATTAAAATTCGAGCGAAACGAGGGGAAAAATGGAGGGAAATAGGAAAGATTATAGCGGCGCTTAAATTTAAAAACGAAAGAAGAATGCGTTTGACCAAATTTCAAAACTTTCCCCGAATCTCAGTTACCCATTTAATTTCGTTCCTTACCCGAAAACCCAACTCCCTGAAAAATAAAAACTTAATGTCTTTGGCACCAAAACACCTGCGCGCAATTCCAAACTCAAAAATTTTCAAAACCTCAAAAAAATGGCGGATATATACACCCCAAACTCCTCCTCCCTTCCCCATCTTCACTCGTCACAACCCTCTCTAAGCCTCCGTCTCTTTTCTCGATTCGAATTCCTGTGAATCGGAGCAGAAAGGCAGGAGAGGAAGCAATGGCGGAACAAGAAAACTGCATGAGAGTCACTCGCTTGGCGAAGAAGAGAGCGGCGGATGGACTTATTGTTGAGCAACAACCGGGAAAGAAGAGGGTGGCGTTGGGGGAGATCAATGTCTTTCCAAATCAGATTGAAAATCTGGGGTCTAAACTTCACAGCCCCAAGACTAAACCGGCGAAGAAAAAGGTGAAGAAGGCTGTTAAGAAGGTTGTGAAAGTGGAGAAAGGGGATAATGCGGTGAAGGATATTATTGATTCTAAATCCGATGACCCTCAGATGTGCAGTGCTTACGTTTCTGATATTTACGAGTATCTGCGTCAAATGGAGGTGAGTATCATATATGGAACTTACAACTTAAAACCCTAAACTTAATTTTATTGATTTTGTTATTCTGGGTAATATTTGGATATGGGTGTTGAATGAATTGAGTTTCTGTAATTAGGCGCAAGAGAAAAGAAGACCTTTGCGTGATTATCTCGAGAAGGTTCAGAAGGATATCAGTGCAAACATGAGAGGGATTTTGGTGGACTGGCTGGTGGAAGTTGCAGAGGAATACAAACTTCTCTCAGATACTCTATATCTAACTATTGATTACATCGATAGATTCTTGTCCAAAAAGCCCCTCTCCCGGCAAAAACTTCAGCTTTTGGGTGTTTCATCAATGCTTATTGCCTCGTAAGAACAATGCCTCATGTTTGGAATTGTTTTTCTAGGCATTAGGTTATATAGGATTCCTGTTGCTTATTAGTTTTATGTTTTGTGATGGTTGACAGGAAATATGAGGAGATTAGTCCTCCCCATGTGGAAGACTTCTGTTACATTACTGATAACACCTATACCAAGCAGGAAGTAGTGAAGATGGAAGAAGATGTGCTCAATGCCCTCAAGTTTGAATTGGGAAACCCCA
>CM008344.1:46891331-46904279 GCA_002525835.2 Ipomoea batatas
TCTGATTCAAGTTTTAGGGTGCTCAACACGTCCCTTCAGGCGTAGACATTCATGACCTGACTCTGATACCAAATTGAAGTATGTGTTCTATCTCAACTAAAAGCCTCAACTAATAATTAGATTGCACATTTATGTTTATATATTATTTATGTTCAATAATTACTTCTGCCATGTGATCCATAGAGTTTTCCATTCGTGGCTGTTACAAAAGTTTCATTATCCGTTACCTGGTTGCTTTGCAGATTTAATACTACTCTACTTGTTAATTAATATAATTAAAATGTTAATTAGCATGTTTAGGCATGTTAATTAGCACTGTAATCCATCAGGTGATGTTTAGCTTTTAAGGCTTGAATTGGGCCAGCAGCCTACTTTTAGTTTCTGCCACTTTAATTTCTTTATAGTTTCGATTTTGGTGATTTTACTTTATTAAAATTTAAAATTGTAATAAATTATTATGTAGTATGATATTATCATTATAAATGGATGATCACACGATTAAATAGATACTATTAGTTCTTAGTGAGACGAAGTATTACTCTATAAAAAGTTTTTTGAAATAATGAAACAAATTTGAATTTATTAACCAATTTTTTAAAAATCAATTTACCCAACCAATTTTAAACAATCATTGAATTAGCAACCTGAGAGACCAAAGACTGGCCTGGATCACCGGAGAAACCTGTTTTTTTTTTTTTTGTTTTGTTTTTTTATTTTGTTTTTTTTGGGTGGGGGTAAATGGGTAATGTTAGCATGTTAGTTAGCATTGCATGAGTAGAGTAATGAGTGATAAGCACGTTTGTCTAATTGTGCTTTGCATAACCTTTACATCGAGAACCAAACCACCAATTAGCGACAAGGCGTGTACTTACTAAAGGTGCTAAAATAATAAAGCTCGCCTTAAGTTTAATGATTCAAAACTATATGTTTTACATTAAAGGTGTGTTCGGAAATTCGAAAAATAATTTATTTTCATGAAAGACAAATAGAAGAAAAATGATGAGCAATAGTAAATGAAATTCGTTCAAAGAAAAATTTGTTACGCTTTCAAGAAAATAACTTCTCATCTTTTTGAGGAAGTCATTTTTTAGGCGCGAGGTCTTCATCTTCTTACTTTAAAAGAAAGAAAACAACGCACCTTAAGATTTAGATTCACTCACCTTAAGTTTCAACACTTATGCACCTTGAACATACAAATTAAGCACTTTAAGCACACAAACCACACACCTTAAGAAGAAAAAAACGCATCTTAAGTTTCAGGTTGATTCACTTTAAGTTTCAACAACTACTTACCTTAAGCAAAACAATCACACTCCTTAAGTTTTAATAATTACTCACCTTAAACACAACCCATGCTCCTTAAACACAAAACTTACGCACCCTTAGAAGGAAAACCACGCACATTAAAATTTGATCTAGATGCAAAATTACCAAATTGTCACAACGTTTTTTTATAATCCTAGACGTTGATTTAAGCAATAAGATCCATGACTCAAATTTAACTGCACAAGTGCACGGAAACTGAATTCTATATATAAGTTTAAAATATAAGAATTACACAACAATAATAGAAGGAAGGAGAAAAAATATAGAGCAAATTGCCATTTTGGTCTACTGAGTATAGGGGTCTTATTAATTTTGGTCCACGACTTTCAAAAGTGTTAATTGCATACCACGACTTTGAAATTTGTATCAATTTTGGTCACTTCGGCGAAATTGCCGGCCAAATGTCGCCGGATTCTCTTAATTTCTCCGATCAGACTTAATTGTAGGGGCAAAAATGAACTTTCCATCCACACAAAATAACCCAACCCAAACCCCCTATCCCAGACCCGGTTCAGCTCACTCCTCCCTTTTCAGGTTATATTTTTGTGAGTTTGCGATCAAAATCGATGGGGGAATGAACGGATTTTCTCGGTGGAAATAGCGAACGAAACGGCGGAGAGTCATGCGGATGTTTTTCTAATGGCAGGCGGTTCGAAAATTCCAATCTTCATAGACTACCTTGTGAACGTGCGGGATAACGACGGTCGCCGGGGAAAGCAAAATGTTTCGTTGGCTATAAGTGAGCTACGGCATATTCACTTTTAGTATGAAATGCTTGAATATTAGTTTGGGTAATTGTTGAGGATGTGTGTGTGTGATTTGTCACTCAGTTTGGCAATTCACTAATTATGGGTTTTCTTACTTTGCAGCAGAGTCTTCACAACACATTCAGCAGAACGTGCAATTATCTGGAGAAGCAATCTGCACCAGTGTAAACTCGGCTGGGAGCATTACCAAGACAACCTGGGACCCACTGTCCGTCGTGCCACCATCCACGCATAACACGGACGGGTCTGGCGCGCCGCTACCGTCCGATCTCTGCCGCAGCTTTTTGCTGGAGGATCTCTAAGCCGCGACGGGCAACTTCGACGAGAAATTCGTGGTGGTCAAAAGGGAGGAGTGAGCTGAACCGGGTCTGGGTTGGGTTATTTTGTGTGGATGGAAAGTACATTTTTGCCCCTACAATTAAGCCTTATCGGAGAGATTAAGAGAATCCGGCGACATTTAGCCGGCAATTTCGCTGGAGTGACCAAAATTGATACAAATTTCAAAGTCGTGGTATGCAATTAACACTTTTGAAAGTCGTGGACCAAAATTAATAGGACCCCTATACTCAGTAGACCAAAATGGCAATTTGCTCAAAAATATATTATTCTTATGTACATAATTGTTGGACAAAGTCCTAGAGAAATTTATGCTTATACCACTTTGAATATGCTTATTTATATAAGAATTACGACTCTATCTACTTCAAGCCTATTCCTATATGAATTAAGATAATCAAACCGTCCTAGGTTAGCCCATTTTAATGCCCCGCGCCTAACTTTACTGCATTAATTGGTCTATTGATATTGTGATCTTGCCCATCCAATAACTCTCTAAAATCAAATTTATATAAATTTTACCCATAAAAACTACTCCTTCAAATAACTTCTAAAAACTGATTTTCGAATATGTATTATTATTCTCTAGACTTTGTGGTCTAGTGCACCAAGTTGCACTTCCATATGAGAGGTTGTGGATTCAAACTTTTAAGGTGAGATAGTTTTATAAATACATCATTAAGGTGGATCTATAAATATGAGGTTGGTAATTTGGATGTGATCTCCTTTGTTTATTATGTGGTTGTAAATTTTCAATAGAACCATGTAAAATCTAATGTTGTTCATTTTTTATTTTTTGTTCTTGATTTCCTAATCTTTTTTCTCAACAATTCTTATCCACAAGATGAGAACATTTGAATTTTAGTAACTCTAACAAAGACTTTTATCTGCTCGTTTTATATTATAATTCATATTAAACATGTTTAATTTGCTAGCATTTGCAGCAATCAATTGCTTTCTTCAAGAATATGAAGTTCGAAGTTGACCCAAACAAGTATTAGTACAGACTTTGCAGTGTTGCATATTGGCCCAGTAGAAAAATCTGTTCTTTAAACTCCCCCTTGCTTTTCTGCTCTGATTAGCTCAATCATGGAGAAACTTGAATACTACTATGCTGCAGGTTTACTTTCTTTTCTTTTTCTCATTCTTCTCAGAAAATCTGTTTATAATCGCAAGAAAAATCTACCACCTAGTCCGATTGCTTTTCCGGTGATCGGTCACTTTTTCCAGATCAAGAATCCTCTGCATCAATATCTCGCCTCGTTATCGGCTAAATACGGCCCGATTTTATTCCTCCGGTTCGGCTGCCGGTCCATTGTGGTCGTGTCGTCGCCGTCTGCAATTGAAGAATGCTTCACCAAGAACGATATTGCGTTTTCAAACCGGCCGCCGACCATGGCGGGGGACCGGTTGACTTACAACTACACTGCCATTGTATGGGCTCCGTACGGCCATCTTTGGAGGGTTCAACGCCGATTAGCCGTCGTCGAGCTATTTTCTACGGTCAGCCTCCATAGATCCTCCGTCATAAGGGAAGAAGAGGTCGGAAGTCTAGTCCGGTCTCTGTTCCGAGCCTCCGGCGACGGAAAATCAGGCGTGGACTTGAACAGCCTGGGAGGGACGTTGACTTTCAACGCGATGATGAGACTCGTCGCCGGAAAACGGTGTGTGGAGGAAGAAGATGTGGGGGGAGTGAAAGGAAAAGAGATTATTAAAGAAATCAGAGGGGTTATCTTTTTCAGTGAACCGGTTATGAGTACGTGTGATTTTTTCCCGGTTTTGAGGTTGTTTGGGTACAAAGGGATTGAGAAAAAGATGATCTTGTTCCAGAAGAAGAGAGAAGATTTCTTGAAGGGGTTGTTGGATGAAACCCGACACAAGAAAACATGTTCTTCTGATTCCAATGTTCTCAAGAACAGGGAGGAGAAGAAGTCTTCAATCATAGAAGTCCTCTTGTCCCTTCAAAAATCAGAGCCTGAATTCTACACAGATGATCTTATCAAGAGTTACATCCTGGTCAATATATATTTTTTTAGTACTACTGACTCTATTACGTTGTAATATCTGTTCTTTTTTATATGCTAGCAAGCTACTTATGTTGATTCCTAGGTTTTGTATTTCAGATGATGTTTGTAGCGGGGAGCGAGACCTCAACAGTAACCATAGAATGGGCAATGACGCAGCTTTTATCTAACCCGGAGGCAATGCACAATCTGAGGTCCGAGATTGACAGCAACGTAGGAGCTGAACGTCTGCTAAACGAGGCTGATATTTCCAAGCTTCCCTATTTGCGATGTGTTGTGAATGAGACACTAAGGTTGTGTCCTCCCGTGCCACTTCTCTTACCTCGTTATACAACCCAAGATTGTGTGATTGGAGGGTACGAGGTTCCCAAGAATACGACGTTAATGGTTAACGCCTGGGCGGTGCATCGGGACCCGGAGGTGTGGGAGGAGCCGGAGAAGTTTATGCCCGAGAGGTTTGAGGCAATGGAGAAGGAAAAAGATCAAGGGTTGAACTACAAGTTTGTCCCGTTCGGGATGGGGAGAAGATCCTGTCCCGGAAATAACATGGGGTTGAGAACAGTATGTTTGGCATTGGGGACATTGGTTCAGTGTTTTGACTGGGAAATTGGTGGAAAGGATAAAACCGCCGGTGATGTTATCTCGACAATAACTCTGCAGAAGGCTAAGCCTCTGGAAGCAGTTTGTAGTCCTCGCAAAACTGCCATTCAATTTCTCTCCCAGCTATAATGTTTCAAGTATGATTAGAATGTCTGTATTATGAAATAAAATATTGTACACATGTTTCTTGTTACAATAAAGTTGATAGTAAATCAAGAATTGGTCACATGTTTCTTGTTACAATAATGTCTCTGGCATTGTGCACATGTTTCTTGTTTCAACTTCCAAGGGTGCATTGGGTTTCATGGTTTGAATTGATTAGCTATAAGCAATTTAAGTTACTTTACTTCATTATAGTTCTTTGACAGCTAGGGTTATAACTTATTAAGACAGGATTTACTTCATGCATTACCTCGCGTATTGCTGCAGATTTCTCTTGTGACTCGAGAATTAGTCATAAAAATTGTTTCTTTGAAGTAAAGTTTGCAACTTTGGCTGGCCTGCAGTACAAAATCATAATGTCGCTTCAAAAAACTCTAATCTGATTAAATCTTTACTTTAATTTTAATGGCACAGATAATCTATCTCTCACTTCAGAGTTCAGATCGCCGAAATTTGACCATGACCCGCCGCACTGAATCATTCATCTCGACCCTAAATCCAGGTTTCTGTGCTGCCTCTCTTTAAGAAATTCTATGGTTATGTTCTGCAAAGTTGGTCTATAAAATCTTGAGACACTGATTAATGATTGCAATTTATTAGGTTGTCGTGTCGTGCCGGAGTACGCCATTGGAGTAAAATCATTTCCTGTCCGTGACGGCTGAGTCTTGAACCACAACCGGTTTTCTCATGTTTGTTGGACGATGTTGCCTTAAAATATTGCATGTAAGAATAGGTCAGATTAATCTTAAACCTCCAAAATCCTTATTCAAGTGTAGTTGGAGGAGATAAATTGAGTCACTTTGTTCGTTTTCTAATTCCACCCCTTGTATGTACACTCTGCACACAAAGAGTCTTTATGACCTCTGATTAGTAATGTACGTCTTTCAATAACCCTCAGATTTCAAATGAGATTCAAACCTCTACACGGTCACTGGAACATGATTTATAAAGTGATTGATCAAACTATAACTGAGAAATTCTTGCGCGACGCATGTATAATATATTTTTCCATTTTCAGCTTCTCTTTGGCCGTGAAAGTTACTGAATTTAGGCGACTAGATTCTCCACAAAGACCAAGTCCAGGATACTGGCCTGGCTTTAGTATTTTGCCTCCTCAGATGAGAGACTACAATGGTTGACAACTTGAGATTCCTTCACTACACATACAGCAAATTTAATAATTTTATACTCCATCCTTTCATTGGAATATTAATGGGTGGTGATGGCGCAATATACCTTGCTTGAAACGATCGATCACCCCTCCTCAGTTCTTGTGATGAACAGATGATATAGACTTCCCATTACTTTTCACATTAATTGAACCTTGATTCCTTTCAAACAGTATCACCAAATCTTCAATGTTGCCCATGCCTAATATGTTACTGGAAGATAACAATGCTACAGCCTAGTAGCGCAAAGCCAGTGGAGCCCAATAACATCCGCTTCATTCTTCAAACCCGAATCGCTTTTGCTGATTGAGTCGGGTGTGTACAGTGCGATACGGTATAGGGGTAATTGTTCTAAATGTTTCATCATCGCAATTAATAAAAGACCTCCTATGCTTTCGGGGGCGCAAGACTCACTCTAATAGGCCGAATCATGTAATCTCTTTTTCTTCATTTTTGTATTCTGTTCTTGATCTTTTGATATCGTTTTTGTCAATATCAAATTCTGATTAGACAACTAAAGTAGCTTTTGTTCTATCTTTCTGAGAAATCTAAATATTAAAAAAAAAAAAACAAAAATTTGTGTGAAATAGTTTCACACAGGACTAAAAATGATGTGAAAAGTGTAAAATCATGAAAATATCCCCACATAATGAAAGTATATATACAATCAGGTAGACATGGAAATACAGCCCTAAAAAATTTACACATCTCTATAAATAATGGTTTATGGTGTAAGTAATTTACAAGCTGTGTGTATGTATACTTCAACATATCAATCTTGGTTCTACAAACTACAATACAATGAAAGGAAAAATCGCAAATTTTGTGTGTATATATACTTTGATCATCAGTGACCACTGCCTTTCTTGCTTGGACCAGAAGCCAACACGAACGCATTATTACTCTTCGCTGCACCGCCGCCCGTTCTGCTATTAAACGAGTTGGTCGTCGATTTCCCGGACGGCGGCACACCGCCGGCCTTCTTGTTCGCCGTCTCCGCTAGTAATACGCGGCACTGAGCGGTGGCGATTTGTGCGGCCGCCATTATAAGCAATAAAAATCCCAGAACAGCATAGAAGCTCTTCATTATATTGATGAGCTTTGTTTTGGGTATTGTGTGGGATTACGTTTAAATAGTTCCAGGGTGATACAAAGGCATGTGTGTATATATACAAGTGGCGATATAGAGAGAGAGAGGGGCGGAGGTGAGGGGACGGTGAAGGGCGAGCCTCTAAAAGTGGGGGATTTGATTAATTGGAATAATTCGAGTTAGCTTTTGTTTTTGCATCTAATATTCTAAATCTCACGGACGGATGGCCAGCTAGCGTAGAATTTGGACGTAAGGACCAAGTGAATTGATAAAAAGGGTTCAAACATTCCCCACAATGCTTCAGCTAGATAGCTCGTCTTGACCCAACTTACGGTGAAACAAAAGGTCGGATATTATATTTTTGCCCAAAAAAGACAACCTAGTAGGCCAAACATGATTCTTAACTCAAGAGTTTGATTATAGATTTTTGGTCAACACTTCTATGATCGAGTTTGTCACATTAAGTCTTTTTAACGAAATTTTTTATTTAATATACACATCATCATATATATTGATCGTGAGTTTGTCTCGTCACTTTTAAAAAAAGAAGATATCTTTTGCTACCACTAATTTTTATATTGTTCTTGTCTTCCGAGGCTCAAGAATCAAGAACACAAACTTGAATGGTTTACACACAATCTTTTGTTGGTCTGACGACCAAAACAAATACATGCGTACATGTAAAGTTACGTGTGAATAGCCTACTTTTTTTTCAATCATCGTGTTATAGCTATGACACAAGTGTATATCTGGTTGAATTGATTGGTGCAATAAAGTATTATTGTTTAAACTCACAACAAAGATCACATAGTAGAAAAATAATGAATCATTTTATATATTAACATGTAACTATGAGACAAATGTACTAATGACAGAATACCACAATAGTCAATTGATATAATTATAATATCTTATTTAAATTAAGGTGATAAAGCCCATATAATAAGGAATCAATTTTTGTTATTTTAGTCATAATTCGTTTATAACAAAATACTCAAGTATATGCATACTATTCGGCAGACACATTTCCAAAAGAGTGGGGAGGACTGATACCTTCTTCTTAACTTAAATGTATTATATACTACTTTGAATAAAAATGTTTTTCCAATTTTTAATCCATGGACCTTAAAGGGCCGAAACACATATTAAGCCCAAAACGTCTTTAGCCTTCTATATACGATGGGACCAAATAACCCATTTATACTTGGGCCGTGTCACAGTATTCAAAGTCCAGATAAGAAGTGTCCTGGGCTTGGGCTTGGGATAAAAACAAAAGTTTATATGCGGTGGTTGATGTAGGGACAAAATGTCAATTCCATACAAGATTTCTCTGTGATATTGTTGGCATCTTTCTAAAAAAGTATTCCTATTTCCACTTTTAACCTCTTCCTTAACCTTTTGCTGTTCTCTTTATCTTCATCTTCTGTCATAACATAAACTATACAGTTACGAGATTTACCGTTCGATCTTTGGTTCAACGGTTAATACTTCAGCAGACAACACAAACGACAAACCATTGGTGTTGAATACCTATTAAGGCAAGGCCAAATTGCGGTAGAGTTTGGTCAAGGGTAATTGAGAGAAATTGCAAACATAAATGTACATAAAGGATTTCGTATTTATATGTACTATTCTTACCAAACATTTTGGAAATAGACTCGCACCAAATAAATAAGACATATCACCCAAATACGGAGAAATATTAGGAAAAAGTTTTTTTTTTTTTGGTTAATGTGGAAACGAATGGTTAGAGTTTGATTCTTGTACTAAAAAGTCATTGAATTTATTCTCATTAATATTTTTTCAGTCGAGTCTATTACACATGATCTTTCTAGTATAGTTTGTGGATTCTTACATATTAGTAAGGTTTATATTGTGTATATTTTGTGATGCTTTTAAAAGTAAGTTTTAAATGCCAAGCACTTTGTGCTTAATTGGCATGTAGTGGCCACCCTTAGATGGGAGGTCATGAGTTCGAGTTTCAGTGGAGGAGATCTTGAAATTGACTCTTTGTGCTTCAACAGGTTGAGAATAGTATGTATGAACAGATACTACAATGTAATAGGGTCAGTTGTATTAAAAAAAAAAGTAAGTTTTAAATGAGACTCTTATTAAGGAATTTCGGGACAATTTTTGTATTATTATGTGGGAAGGAGATTATTGTCATTTGAGGAATCCACTTCCGGAAACGGCATTCATTTCTCCAACTTTCTGATTGTCGATAATGATAATTGATAAAGAAAGCCCCATATGCATGTGATGCTGCGTAATTGTGGAACCACTACATCCCATTTTCCAGCAATCCCTATTTTCTTGAAATTATATACCTAACCTAACCTCGGAGTTGCACCTTTTTCCCCTCTATATTTTTGTTCAGATCTGCCGATGAAGCGGCCCCATACTTCCGACGACGGCGACGGAATCCACGGTTCGAACGAGGAGGAGAAGAAGAAGACGAAGACGAAGGTTGAGGAGGAGAAAGAGTCCGGGCGTACGTTAGCGTCGGCGGGACCGATGCCGACGGAATCCGTGTTGTTGGACGAGAACTTGCTGTACGAAGTGCTGAAACACGTGGACGGGCGCACGTTAGCGTGGGCGGCGTGCGTTAGCAAGCTGTGGAAGCAGACGGCGCAGGACGAGCGGCTCTGGGAGCTGATGTGCCTCAAGGACGGCTCGCGCCGCAATCAGCAACAGCAGCAGCTCCGCAACGTGGTCCTCGCCCTCGGCGGCTTCCGGCGGCTCTACTCGCTTCACCTCTGGCCGCTAGTTAAACCGTCGTCGTCGTCCTCCTCCTCTTCGTCTACGCCGGCGTGTACCTGGCCTTGCCTGCCGCCGCCTCCAAAGCCTTCGTCGGCCAAATTCGCCGCCGGGAAAACACGGTGGGGAAACGACGAAATGAATCTCTCGCTCTCCCTCCTCTCGATCCGGTATTACGAGAAGATGAATTCCAGTAATCGTCACAAACAAACGTGATAAAAATCACCAAACATTTGGGCTTTGACTTTTATTATTATTCCTTCATATTCATCTATCTGTATTTGTTTTTAACTCGATTTATATGATTTAGATTAGAGATCTGTAATGCTTGTATTGTATTGTATTGTACGCTTTTGATTTCCACGAATTTATAAACTTACATCTCAACTTTCAGATGCAACTTGTCTCTAAGCTACTCTTTTCATATGTTTTTATTTTCATTAAAAAAGAGAATTAAGTCAAATCACAAATATATTAATCACACTTATGACTTATCAGCCACATTTCTCCATTATTCCCACAGGCTACATCCCTTATGATACCAATAAGACACTCATTGGACCAATCCTAGTTAAGTTTGATAACTAGCTAATGAATGCTGAGTTTCTAAACTGAACCGAAATTCGAATTGAATCAAATTCTAGACAAAATCGAATACTTACTTAAAATTGTAATTACCATCCAATGGCCTCCGGGAGTAGAAAATGACAGTTGTTATATCATCGACTCGGGTCCATTCACAATTTTAGTACTCTATGTTCACAACTTTTGAACTCTATATTCACAATTTTGCTAGAAAATGAGACACCTTCACAATAAATATGGGTTAGCCTAAGTTTTTAAGCCTACCATTTTTAGCTTTATGGTCTAGATTGTTGGGCTTCTCTATTTTAGGCTTGTTGTTTGATAGGCTCTTGTCACACTAACCTTAGCTTGTTGGACTTTTGATTATCATCATTAGGCTTTCTTTCACATTGGCCATTGGTTATTGCTGCGACCTGCGAGAACCTGGAAAGTGTGGAATGCTATGCTCCGTCACTGCCCACCTCATTTCCACCAATCGTTTATGACTAACGAGACCAGCCAGCTGAATATATAAAAGAATGGCTCACAGAGTCATCATTCAACAAGGTTTAATTTTCTTGTGGAGGCTTGAAAATCTCTGCACTGCACCTTCTCGTCACCTCCTATCCTCCATGCATATATGCCTCTCTCGTCGTACTATAAATACCGGACAGCCATCCACTCTTTAGTGTACCAAAACATTAATTAAACTAAAAAGATCTAGCGAGCTAGCCGAGCTATTTCGACCAAATGGCCAGAGGCAACCTCATTTCTTTGGTCTTTTTGATGGCTGTTTTTTGTGTTTTCAGTGTGGGAGCTCGTCCCCTCCTCAGTCTCGAGCATCCGAGCGGTGAAAACGCCGCAATGGCGAAGATTATGGATGAACTGCACGTTGCAGGAATGAAGCCGGAAGGTCAGAATTCTAGGGGAGAAGGGCACAGCTCCACAGATGCTCTGATTACCATTGGGGATATCAAGAACTCTGGACCAAGCCCAGGAGCAAATCATTAATTTCTTCGCTCAGCTCATCTTTCATTATGCTGTTTCAATTCCTATTGCAATGAATTGCAGCCTTTAGAAGTTAGTTGATCCGCTATGTGATTTTTTGATTATTTATTTATTTATGAATATTGTAATTGGAGTTTTAGTGATTGTATTTGTTGAATATTTATGTGATGATTGTAATTCGCTTGCTTAACAATTGTTATACTATAGACTATGATTCATATTGCATTGTGAAGCTTAATACAAAAATTATGTACTTTCATTTAACACATTTTGCACTTATAGTTAACCGTTTATATATGTACATGTAAACAAGTAACGATAATTGCTGACATGTAATATGATAACTACCCGTACAGAAATTGTTAAGTGCAGATATAGAATTTGTCAACTACATATATAAAATTTGAAAGTTATTATATATTGGATCAGGGTCTACAATACAAGTTAAACCCTGATCAATTGTACAATTTGCCCTTGTTTAATTTTAATGAAACTCAATAAGTTTAGTGATATATTTGACACTTAAAAAAAAAAAAAGAATTCTACACATTTTGATAGGTGTATTGGGCATCGATAAGGATGTTGGAACTTTTATTTTCCTCTTTTTATCAAAGTCCATTTGGAATTATTATTATTATTATTTATAATTTTAGAACAAACCTCGGTTTCAACTTAAATTTTGAAATGTTAAAATTTGCGTGGAAATTGAATATACCTCGATTGTGTTTGTTAATTTTTGAAATTCTACTAAGATGTACTTGCGTTGTCTCATTTTATGTGTTTTGGTTAACGAAATTTGGCTTAATTTATTTTTATCTAATTTTTCATAATATTAAGTTTAGTATTAGTATATAAAATCTATATATTTAAAACTATACTAAAAGTACTATTAAACCCAAAAAATTAAATTTAAAAATAAGTAAGAAATATTAAAGAAAATAAACAAAGAATAAATAGTTAATTTGACCAATAAATAATAAGTAGGTTCTATAAAATGGAACAGAGGGAGTACCACTAACCTACAAAGTAGTTTGAAAGTATTTTTTTTGGAGGGGTGGGGGTATTGGTGCGTGCCACACAAAGTTAGGTTTGGGTGTCATAATCACTGGATGGGGGAAGTTCCAGGAATGTAAATGAGGGGATTT
>CM008344.1:46904664-46926221 GCA_002525835.2 Ipomoea batatas
TGTAGCAACCGGGAAATAGTCGCCCACTTGTTACCGAACTTAGAATGCGCCCGTATGATAATCTCATCCTCCTCCGCCGTGAAACCCCGGTGCTCCACCTGCGGCGACAGCTGGTTACACCACCGGAGCCGGCACGATTTCCCCGATCTACCACAAATAGATTTGCTGATCAGAGACCAATTCCTCGCACCGTACTTCTCCACCAGCTTCTGTAACAGCTCATCTTCTTCCGGACTCCACGGACCCTTGATCCGATCCGTATCCTTTCTCCGTGCGCTACTCGCCATTAACTCAACACAGAATAACAATTCCAAAAAAAAAAAAAAAAACTAAATTACACAGATACTAAAAATGTTTAAATGGCGCGGAGGCGTACGCGCCTCCCTATCCACCGTGAAAAATGCAGCCATGGCCATAGAAGATAGGAGAATCTATATAAGGAGAGTGCAGGCAAGGCAAGCATAGAGTGATAGAGACGAGGCGTTGAGTCGGTGGAGTCAGAGGCAGTTACTTGTATACAGCTGGCAATTCATACCCTCCACTTTTCAATACGACCTCGACACCTAATGTGTAACAAATTACTAAAATACAAAAATTTTACAAATAAAAAATATATTGCAATTATAAATAGATAATTATATTGGAAGTTAGAATACAGAATTCATGAATTATATGTGACGGTTTTGGGAGTTATTACAGCAGTAATTTATAACAACTAAGATATTTTCCCTTACGTTTTGCAATGCTTATCAATTTGGCACCTCACCTTTAACGATTCCGTCCGTCTAAATTTCCGTTTCAAAGCCCCAGGCCAACACACCTGAATTGGGCCATATCAGCTCCAAGAATCTGTCCAGCTGTAATTTCCAGCCATTTCTTCGCGAAACAGATGAAATGTGGGGAGCGTGAGGTGAAATTCTATACTGTCATCGTGTAAAAGAAATTTAAAAAATAAGATTTTTGAAAACTAAAAAAAAAAGATTTTGAAAAAAGGAAAAACAAAACTGCCACGATGGCAGCTGGGCCGATGGCGAAACGCCGACAGATGACAGTTTTACAGTAAAATAATGAATTCCATGTAAGAAGTTTGTTAAGTAGGGCCGACATATCAGTTGTCCGTTTATGAGTGACGTGTGTAGGATGCTTGTTAGTTTTGCCAGCTATAATCCACTTTTCTTTCCTCTTCATTCTTCGAGAAATCCGCAATATTTTATTTTATTTTTTTAATTAATCCAAACTTTTTGGTTTCGCAAAATTGTAGCATGAATCCAATAAACTTACTCCTAGCATCCTAGCTCAAAAATCGAATCAATCTATTTAACTTCCAACATTTGAGCTCATAAAGAGGTAAATCAAGTCAATCTATTTATATTCAAAACTCAACATCAAACTGCATAATTATACGCAAAAAAGTCCAATCCAAACCAATTTAGCTCTCACCTTACCACTGAAAGAAACTCTTAAAGAAGGCTTTACATCTACTAGACAAATGCTATTGGGACAACTTTGCATGCAAGATCTTGAAAACAAGTAAACTTGAATATGATTGACTTTGATATCAAATTAAAATGTGTTTTCTCTTAACTAAAAATATAAATTAATAATTGAATTGTAAATTTATACATATATTTATGATGCTCGACAAAAATTTAGTAGATTATAATTCTCATATTAAAAAGTCATAAATTTAATTTCTACCAACCATCTTTCCCGTCCATTCAAGCCCAACATTACCTGTTTGGATTTTATTTTGTTTAATTATTGAAAGAAGGAGACGTGTGGAAAAGTTACGCAAATCGCATGCTTCTCGTGGACAATTCACAATTCACAATTGTCGTATTTTGGTCGTCGCCCTTCACGGAATATTAAATGCAGTAAACAAACAAATATTAAAAATTGGACCCACCAATTAAGGAATCAGCAGAGGGCAAGTTGTATATTTGATGTGCATTATACAAAATAATATATTTTCAATATTCAAATAGTATATTTTTTTTTAAATACAATGTACATTTTAATATATTAAAAACACATTATTTATGTATTGAATGTACATTATTTGATAGTATGGTATTATAGTTCAGACAACTGTGGGCCATGGTTCACAGAGTAATGATTGCAGCAGAAGATATGATGGCTAAGGTATCCGACGTAGAAACAGTGAACCGAATGATGGATTAGATGAAATTATTAATAATTTGGTGTTTTGATTCATTGATGTTGATTAATACAGATTACTGAATGCCTAATACACCAAAAACGGATTCAAACCAAACCAAACCAAATGTTGGACAACAGGAAACTATTATAGTAACTTATCTAACATGGCCTAATCCATCTTCAATTCCTTAAACCATTATATTAGTTCATTTGCTGCTCCCTAGGAATCATTGAATGTTTAGGTCAATCTGTTGACTCTTCCTATGGTCTTGGAGTGAATACTTTGTCTTCCTAAGTGCTATGGCTAAGGTGACAAAATTATCAATTGGCTCCCGAGCTTCGAAGGTCGGGATTATTTACCTTAACACTCTCTTATTATCTTTTACTATTAATTTGGCCCTTCATGATGATGATGATAATGATCAAATGGAGATGAGAAATTGGCAATACAATACAATAAAGATGCAGATATCCAGCAAAGTTAACTAATTAATTGCCTGTGCCTTTTCCAGAAAAAAATTGAAGACAATACATCTGCCACTCCCAATTTCATGAATATACTAATTAAATCATACAACAAAAATCTCCATAGCTATTCAGGTGCATGCATATCATAGCCACATATCCCATCTTAAAAATCACCACCCTCATCATCATCATCAAACAACAATCTTAATTTTTCCCAGATTATAGCTACCAAGCTAGAATTAAGGAATCCCAGAAAAAAACATGAGAAGTGAAGGGATTATGGTCTTATTAACAACTACAGTTATAATGATGTATTTCTGCTGGATGATGAGCCCCAAGGAGCTAATGTTAATGAATCTCCAGTCCCATAAACTGATTCACCAGA
Source organism: Ipomoea batatas (assembly GCA_002525835.2). Lineage (NCBI taxonomy): Eukaryota > Viridiplantae > Streptophyta > Magnoliopsida > Solanales > Convolvulaceae > Ipomoea > Ipomoea batatas. The sequence goes on from CM008344.1 coordinate 46,907,678, forward strand.
AACAATTATTTGTCCTTGCAGGACAGAGCAACATGCTGGGGCTAGGAGGAGTAAACAAGACAGCAATGTTTAACGGGGCGAAAATCAAAGTCTGGAACGGCATAGTCCCGCCGGAGAGCCGCCAAAATCCGGCGGTTTTCCGGCTAAACGAGCACTGGGAATGGGAGTTAGCCCATGAGCCTCTCCACTATGGAATCAACTGCAAGATCACGTGTGGGGTTGGGATGGGAATGGCGTTCGCAAATAAGCTCTTGCAAATGGATCCGAATTTTGGGGTAATCGGTTTAGTGCCCAGCGCCGCCGGCGGGACCTCCGTCCGGAATTGGTCCGGCGACTACGCCGATACTCCCTACAGAGTTTTACTGGAACGGACGAGATCTGCAGTTAAGCAAGGGGGAGCCCTTAGGGCAATTATATGGTATCAAGGTGAAGCTGATACGATCCATCCTTATAATGCAAAGCATTACAAGACTGGACTTGAAAAATTTATTCATAGATTACGCAATGATTTGCATTTTCCTAGCCTTCCCTTCTTTCAGGTATTCTTAATAATCCCACTTCTGATCACTCAATTGTTAATCCATTATATAATTTAATATCTCATTGTTAATTTTGATCCTTTGCTAACATAAGACATTCAAATTAAGGTTTTTAGAGAGCTGTTTTAGGGTTTTAGAGGGAGTAAATACCAATTTTAATCCTACCAGTATTAACAAAATATGACAGTTTTGATATATATTTAATTTTTATCAATTTTCATTCAAAGACTATTATTTTATTACAAATTTTCATCCATAACTATAGTGGATTGTACTGAGCTTCTTGTAAATTGTTTACTGCAGATAATTCTTCCACGAATAAGGAAACCATTTAGAGGGACATTAGTAGACAAGGTGAAAAGGGCTCAACGCGACATTAATCTCCCCAACTTAATCAAGATCGATACGGATGGATTGCCACTTTCATCGGACGGCGTTCACCTAACTACGGAGGGCTACATCCGACTAGGGTTTACGTTGGCCAACGCATACCTAGAAACCAACTCCAAATTGTTACAAAACAAAAATGTGGTTTCAATGTACAACACTTCCGATTTTAATGTAGCGTAGTATTGTTTGTAGGCTTGTATGGCTTCCATGAGTGTTAATTTTATTCATCTTTCATTAGTTTAGATGGCATGCGTGCAACATATATATCACGAAAATATATACTTAATGTTATCTCGGTTTTGGACTTATATAGTTTATTGTAATGAAAAACATGTTTCATTAATTGGTGTTGAATTGGTCTATTAGTCTTTATTAATTATGTATATGTATATACCTTCAATAATTCATGTTATTATATAGTAAAAGAAGACACAAAAAATAAATAGATTATTCGCCTGGTCAAGTGTCTCTCCCGAGTGAAAGTCTACACACTGAAACAATAAGAGTCAATATCGCCTCCACTAGACTTGAACCCGCAACCTCCCATATGAGAAAACAACTTAATGTCACTAAATTAAACCATAAGATCCTGGGCAAAGCAATGACATTAAAAAAAAAAAAAAAAACTTATTATGTATAATATCACATAACATAGTGACAATTGATTATTAGAAGATCGATAATTTTAAAAAAGTTGTAAAAGGGCTCATAATTTTCTACTTTTGTTGGTTAATGCACTCATCATAAATCAAGAAGCCCATTGCTCAACTGATACTCTCATAAAAGGTTCATAAGCCCATTTGTTTTGTTATCTTGTCAACTGTAAATATATATTCCTTTCCTTTAATTTTCGTATGACTCTAACAATTAGTAGTTACAAATTAAACTTACTCATAAATTAACAGATTTTGACATGTGCACTCAAGGAGAAATATCTTGCATTCGTATTAATGAGATGATATCGACTTAATATTATATTCATGAATTGCATGGAGTTGATGACATAATGCATGAAGCACTAAGATTTAGTGGAACAAACAAAAATTCCATCTTTTTCTGTATATGGCTACAAAATTAACCTAAATTTCAATGTTAACAAATTAGTGATTCATCCAACAATTTAGAACGTTTGATAAATGAACTGGTAATGCAATAGTAATATCCGGGCGCTTTCCCCCCTATTAAGAATTAGATTCTATAGGTAGTATGATGAAAATACCGGATACACTATGTACTTTCCAAAAAAGAATAAAAGATAATAAAATTCATACATTCTTCCCATCCTAATGGGAAGAGTAATTGAAACATTTTAGAAAAATCTTGATACATGCATGATGCATAGTATAGTGACATATGCTCTTCTAAATATCAACGTAATTGAATGACTAAAATTTAACACAATAATCTTAATTTATACTTACATAAGGTCCGTGTTACATTTTATAAGTCGAGGACAATATCGTTCTTTTGCTATTTGAATTCCACTGCACCCAACCAATTCCATCGATCAACAAGTCACTGCAATAATCAAGTAGTGGCACGCCAAAGAATAACATGAGAAGTGAAGGTGTTATAGTGTTATTAACAATTATAGCATTTATGGTATACTTTTGGTGGATAATGAGTCCTGAGGAATTAATTCTGGATTTGGAGTTGCATAAACAGCACATCAAGCAAAAGCAAGTGTTCATCTTAGCAGGACAAAGTAACATGCTGGGGCGTGGAGGAGTCACCAAGACCACATCGTACAGTGGGGAACAAATCAAAGTATGGGACGGGGTGGTGCCGCCGGAGAGCCACCCAAATCCGGCGGTTTTCCGACTGGATGGTGAACTCCGGTGGGAGTTAGCACGTGAGCCCCTTAGCCATGGAATCTACTGCAAAATCACGTGCGGTGTTGGGATCGGAATGGCCTTTGCAAATAGGCTCCTAGAAATGGACCCTAACTTCGGCGTCGTGGGTTTGGTTCCCAGTGCCGCCGGCGGGACTTCCATTACCAATTGGTCCGGCGATGCTTTCAATAAACCCTACAAAGTGTTGGCCAAGAGAGCTAAATTTGCAGTCAAGAGTGGAGGGAATCTCAGGGCAATTTTTTGGTATCAAGGAGAGACTGATACAAGATGGTCTCGCAACGCAAAACACTACAAGATTCATCTCCAAAAATTCATTCATAAGATCCGCAATGATCTAGGTTTACCCACCCTTCCTTTTTATCAGGTATCCCTAATACTAGCTATTACACTTTTACACCTTCTTTAGCCAAGTTGCCAAGTTAATTAGGCTGTTGACTTATTAATTACAGAGTCATAAGTTTGACTTCAGGTGGGAATAACCTATTGACTTTTTTAATTTAAGCCGGACAGCTATGAGAAATCTTTAGTTTACCTCTTGGTGGTCATTTTCTTGTTAATGTCACAAGGCAGGGTTTACGGAGTACACAATCTAGGTTGGTTTATCTACTGGTGGTCATTTGCAGGCTAGGATTACAAGGGTTGGGTTTAGCTAGTGCACACCATTGGATAATTGTTGCAGGTCTCCCTCGTCACTAAAAAAAAAAATTATGATGGTTCCTAGCTAAGTTGGTGGTTTTAAGTTCAACTGTACTATCCATAGGAGCTACTTGATTCGAGTCGATTAAATATGATAAATTTAGACTGATTTATCTCTTTCTGGTTCTTTGACCGGGCGTTGGATAGTGGCAGGGGGTTATTAGTGAATTGAAGTTACTCATTGTTATATTGATGATATATGCAGGTAATTATTCCACGTTTGAAAAAGCCATTTCAGGGGCCATATGTGGAAGAGGTAAGAAAAGCTCAAATGGAGACTAATGCCACCAATTTGATCAAAATAGAAGCAGAAGGATTACCAATTGGAGCTGATGGGGTTCACTTAACAACGGAGGGTTACATTCAATTAGGACATATATTAGCCGACACATTCCTTAAAACCAACTCCAAACTATTGAGGAACGAAACTGTTGTTTCAATCTATAATAGTTCGGATTATAAAGTAGCTTCCTATTCATTATATGCTGGATTTTACACTCTGGCACTTAGGTTAATGGCCAAATGGCTTCCACGAACATCCATTTGATTCATCTTTCATTGGTCTAGCTAGTAGCTAGGTCGGAAAACATGCAACATTTGCAATGTTCCACGTTTATGAGTTATATACAATGGACATGTTTTCTTGATTGTTGGTGTTGTCAGGTTTATTATTTGTATGAAATATTCTATGCTATGTAATAGAGTATATGCTAAAATGAGTAGAGGAGGTGTTTCCAAAATGGGAAAATGTTATTGATCTCTTGGTGTTTTTGTGCAACATAGATGTCAATGGAAAACAAATTCCTAAAGATCTACTATACAAATTTAGTAAATTAAATATAGACTTTCCATCTTAAAAAAAAAAAAAAAGAAGAAGTAAAATCTAGACTTTCTATATATAATATCTAGCTTCCTCAACCATAAAACTTTTCAAAATATAATTTTCATAGTCATAATTAACTTCCATATCCATGATCAAAGATATCTTGCATCCCATGCCATTTTGTCTTGGGCTGAGGGTCCATGCTTGCAGAAAAGACTTGGCCCAAACTGTCGCTTTGGACCCAAGGTGGGGACTCGGATGGGCCAAAGACAATGGCTGAAGTCGAGAGGGGTAATCTTTAGACATACCCAACAATAAATAATATAATCATGATAAAAAAAAATTAAAAATAACTCTTTCAAAATAGCACAAATAACTATATAGTAACCAAAACTCTTAACATAATATCAATTTCAATATTTAACACATATTGACAGTTTGAAAATGTTACCAGAGATCGAATAGTTAAAAGTACTAAATAGACAGTTTGAAAATTTGATTCGACTCCGATATCCATTTGTGGAAGAGATAAGAAATGCTCAACTACAGACTAAAGTCTCCGATGTAATCAAAATAGATGGAGAAGGACTGCCACTAGGACCAGATGGAGTTCACCTAACAATGGAAGGCTACGTTCAACTAGGAATAACGTTGGCCGAGACGAATCTCCCAAATAGTCAAATTAGTGGAGAACACTTGGGTTAATGCTCAAATAGCTCATTGATCTTTCAGAAAAAACAACACACAATCTTTGCTTGTTTCGTTAATGGTTCACATAATCATAAATCATTTAGAAGATAAGTACAAGATTTAGAAGATTATTAAGAGCTAGAAACAATAGGAATCTAAATTACACATTAAATTTAGCACATCGCTTTATTCATCACCCACCACCGCAAATCACAAGGAAGGAAGGCAAATCCACCGATAACGATACAGCTAGAATTAAATATATATATTTTTCGTTGTTTTTCTACTCCCAAATCCCAACCTCCATGAACCCATCTTCAGTAGCGCATCCCCTAAACATTCCGTTGCAGTTAAAACCGTAGGCCACTTCTCCCTTACTCGACACCGCGATCAGTCCAGCTTGGCCCTCGTCCAGCCGCTTCTTCACCACGAAGTCCACCGCCTCTTGCAGGCCCAGGCCTTTGTACTCCATTACCGCCGCCACGTCCCGGGCCAGTGTGCTGCGGAGAATGGCTTCGCCTTCGCCCGTGCAGGAGACTCCGCACAGCTCGGAGGCGTAGGTGCCGGCTCCGATGATTGGGGAGTCCCCAATTCGGCCCGTCATCTTGTTCATTAGCCCACCGGTTGACGTGGCGGCGGCGCACCTACCTTGGGTGTCCACCACCACGCAGCCCACGGTTTCCGGGGCGTAGACGCTGATTGGGAGACCGTTCATCTGGATTGGACTCTCGGCCGCCGCCCCGCACGTGGACTCCGCCAGTGGAATTCTGTAATCGAACTGTTCCATTTCCAACCAACCGTCAATCAGGAATTGTTAATTAACTAATCATATCTGCCTGCTAGCTTTTTTATATTAATTAAATACATGGAAAGACAAAATTTGATTAATTAAAATTTGTGTAAAAGTTACCAAAATGGCTTTGGCTTCCTTGGCCAGTTTCAACATGCCAACGTTGTCCTCAGTGATGAAGTAATCGTTCTCCGCCATTTCAACGCCCTTCAGGAAAAAGACAAAAAGTGCAGTTTTATGTTAATTTAATCCTCATTCCCACGTGAACCATATTCTAAAAGCTATTTTCTTAATTATTTTCAAAAGATTCACTGAAAGGAAGTACTCCTTATTCCCTTTTTTTCCTGCTCCAAAAAGAGCAAAATTCCCCCAACTCCAAAAGCCCCAAACTCCGGTCTAACAGAATAATAGGGACCTATGTTTATTAGGTTGAAAGATTAATGTTTGATACTCACAAAAAGTTGATCACACTATGTGTAACTTTTATGACAGGACTCAATTCTATGTCCTTGTCCGTAATTTATCACTCATTTTCTTTTGATTTGAAACCAGGTTTTGTTTTGTTTTGTGTTTTTTGTTTTCCAGGAATATTAATTTTATGAAGGTGAAGAAGACCTGTTGCTTGGCGAATTCCTCAGCCCCAGAAAATGCGAGATAAGAGTGAGGTGACCTGTCCATCACGAGGCGAGCGAGAGAGACAGGGTTCTTCACTTTAGTTATCCCGGAAACGGCGCCGCATCGACGGCCATGGCCGTCCATGATACTGGCCTCCATTTCCACCGTTCCTTTCTCGGTCAGAGCAGATCCACGGCCGGAGTTGAACAGCGGATCTGTTTCCAATTCTCTTACCTGTCACAACATGCAAATTAAACCAGATTAAAGAACAAGCAAAATCGTCGGAACCGACAACTAGTGTAAGCAAAAAAAAAAAATGACATTGAATTTGTTGGATTTGACGATAAATGCGGAGGAGTAAAAAAAAAAGGATCGGATCGGAAATGGAGAACGTACGACAAGCTCGACGACATCGATAGCCGGGAGAGAAGAGCGCAGGGCGGAGATTCCAAGATTGAGGCAACGAGTGAGGAGTGCTTTGGCTTCTTCTTGGCGTTCCAAGGGAAGGTTAGGGTCCACTCCAGCTCCGCCGTGAACAGCAATTGCCCAACCGCCCATCTCCCTCCCTCTCCCTTCTCTCTTTCTTTCCCTTACGTCTTTGATGCATAATCGCGTTTCCCTCGCTCCCTATAAATACACCTAATCCCACATGTCGCGGGCCCTCTTTCGCCCTCGCCCATCGTCAAAATCTGTGTTGGACCGTAATATCATCACTAATTACTTAATCAATTCTCACTTTATTTCAAATCAAACCCCTTAATTTATTACTATACTAATTATTACTGTACCATATTTTGCTATACCATGCTATAATCAATATAGGGAAAAATATCTACTACAATAATAACACGACAAAAAATAATAACAGATTACAAATAAAATAAATAAAAACCAGAAGGCAAAACCACGTGATTACAAACATTTTTAATATTAAGCTACCAACTTTGACAAAATCGATTAATCGTCAAACTGTAAAGAATTTCAGTACCACATTTAATATTTATTAAATATTAGTTTACTACAAGTAGATGTATGAAAAATGGATAATTTATAATTCAATCGGTATATACATACATAATTACATACGATGGCCAATGGGCATGCTTCATGCATGCAAGTCCATACGGGTGGCGCGGAATCCGCTATGGAATCTAAATTAATTCTTGGAATCACAAAACCATATATGGTGCCTAACTAACTGGTCCAAGATTCTCCGGCTAATAATAATAATAATAATAATAATAATAATAATATTATTATTATTATTATTATTATTATTATTATTATTATATCCGACATGTTGGAGCCTACCCATTGGTATATTATTGGACTAGTCTTGGTGAGTTATTACATGCTTTCTTAATCATGAGATTTCACCTCCCCACGTCCTTTTAATGGGATACCCACTGATATTTTTGCCATGTTCAAAAGATATATATTAATGGGTAAAGGTTATGAGTTTAACTATTATTGTTAATATTTTCTCGGTTAAGCTGGTTTACTCAGTTCACATTCTTGCGGCTGATAGTTGGACTGCACCCCCTCAACGTGTGCGGTGAGTCTCTTTTTTTAGGGTGACGCGGAGATTCGAACTCATGATCTTTTGCATGGTTCTGATACCAAATTAAAGCATGTGCTCCATCTCAACTAAAAGCCTAAGCTGATAGTTGGACTGCACATATTATATTTATACTCACACATATATATATATATATATATATATATATATATATATATATATATATATATAAATAATTACTATATGAGTTTCTTTTTATTGATTCATATCATTATTTGCTAAGTCACAAATAACCCCAAAAAAATATCATTTTTTTTATTGTGTATTATTTAAAATAAATATCATCATATATTTCGTGAATGTTTTCTTTCATTTCATAATTAAGAAAGAAGAAGTGTAAGCATTTTAGATTTGATGTTTCAACATTATTGATTGAAGAGAATTTATGAAAAGAGGGTTTCAAAAGTTGTGGAGTGAGTCGCAAAAGTTGAAAAAATGCCTTAACAAATTTTATTTTAACATACATAATGGTAACTTAGTAATGGTACATTAGTCCTTCATTACATGCTTTGTTAAGATATTTTTGCATTATCCTTTTAGAAGAAAAAAAAAAAAGTGCCTCTTTTCTTAATTATTTTAAAAATAAAATATTAGCACCATTATAAAGAGTTAATTTATATTTAGGTGACAAGTGAAATTTGCAGTACTCGTTGTAGTACTATGATAATTTGCTACTCTGTATATTCTTGATGTCTCTTTAAACATCATATGCATGTCTTGATATTCGGAAAAGTTTATAAAATAGCGAATTTAGTTCACACCATACCTGTGCAAAGGGATTTTGTTGTTATAAGTAGTATACATGACTGGAAGAAAAAAAAAAAAAACAAGAGAGAACAACATGATACAAGACGAACTTTTCACATATTTTTAAATATTAATTATTTAACTATTTTTGTAAACGAGGAATATAAATAATTTATTGGTCGATATTGGATGATATGATTTTTTCATCATGTGTTCAGAAGCATAGTCGTACAGCTAATTTACTTGCTAAGGAGTCTCTTAAGTGCGTTAGGTGCAATTTTAAGTCGTTAGTTTAAGATCTAACCCATCCTTTCTAATAAAAAAGACAAAGGTTGGGTCAATTTGAAAATATATTACTTATACTAAAAAATGTCATTTTTATGAGAAAAATATAATACTTTTAAATAAAAATTTAAAGAATTACATTTTCTTTTCAAAGTATTACACTAATATGTAATAACAAACACTTTATTCCTTGTTAATATTGCATTTTGCAGTATAAGTATTACATTTTTATATTCACCCGGTCCGTCTCGAATTCATAAGTTTTTGTAAAAAGACAAATTTACATACCAACCCACAACAGCTAATTATCTTTGATAAATGAATCTTTGCTTGTTAGGCGTAGGCGGTATGTCTTTTATCCCTATTTGTAGTCAGCGTACTTAAAAGAAGGCGGCTAGCCGACTAATAAGATAATTAATTAAATTAATTAAAGTTGGATTCCAAGAATTAGGGCCTTTTTTAATGTCTCTTTTGTCCTTTTCTTATCTGTTATTATTTTATTTTTTGGTGGATTGCAAGCTGGGCAAATTGAACTTTTCTGTCACTATAAATAATTATTAAAAAAAATAAAAAGCTTTAATAACAAATACACCTAAGAAAAGCAACCAAAAAAAAAGAGAGCCTTTGTAGTTTGTAATCAGACAACTTTTATTTATTATTAATTTACAAGTAATTGATCCGTTAAAAAAACCTGCATAATTCCTCAATACCGCACAAACCCACACCAATCTAGTTGAGAATTTCAAATGCCATAATTATTATTAACTTTAAAAAAAAAAGTTCAAAGTATATTTTTGTTACTGGTTAAAAAAATTTATCTTGGACTAACCTTTATCAAATTGGTGAGATTGTTGATTTGATGGCCACAAGGTTTAACTATAAGTTTAACTCAGGTTGTTGACTTGATAACCGCAATATTTAATTATAAGTTTGATTCTTAACGGAGTGACTTATTGAATTTCTTGATTTGAGTCAATTAGGCTTTCTTAATTTGAATCAGTTAATTATGAGCAACCTCTGATTTACTTCATTCAACATAAATAACATGTTACGAAAAATATCTACGATTTTGTCAACAAACAATTAAAATAAGTGACTAGAAATCAACGGATTACCGATTAGGGAAGAAACGGTGCCGTCCGGCGTGCGGAACATGGGAGGCAATGCACGAGGTTCCATTGTTCCCGGACGCCTTTGTCCAAAATCGTCAGAAAAAAGGACAGCAACTTGCAACAATGAACGAAAACCACGTTAAGATACACGAAAAAGGACAAGATATTGTGGGGACAAACACCTCTTCGTGGATACCTAACGCCGAGTATCTTCTATTTGTGTGTGGAATCTAAATACACTTTTTATTTTCTTACTGACACTGACTTGTGTGCCCCCCTTCAAAGATTCGTATCTCGTACCCCACTTTTTGTCTGTGGAATCTTCCGCTTTTGCGTACATCAAGCATCCAACCACCCCCGTCGGGCGAGTGTATGTAATCAGAGCGACTCAAGGTCAAACGGTAAAAATTTGAAATTATTTTAATTCAGAAAGTAAAGTTAGAGCTCGACTTAATTTGACTGACTATAATTTTTTGAGTTCGAACTCAATCTAAGTGGGTTAATAAAGTGATTTGTTTCAAACGTTTTACACAAAAAACATAATAACATATATTTTACAACTAAATTCATACAAAAGAACTCAATATTATATCTCAATCGTAATTAATATATAATATATATAAATATAATGTTAACAATTGGTTTGCTGCGACATCATTTTACATGAGACAGATACTATTTTATATTAAAAATGTAATTTTTTAAGTGAATGAACGTGTATTAAATTCTTATTAAAAATATTACATTTTCACCTATATTTTATAATGAACAAATCACACTTTGTTATTAATGGAAATGTAATACATACATTCAGACACACTGGATTAAGCTTCACAAGCTATTCAAATAAAGAATTAAAATATTTTTGGTGCTACCCTGATGATTCAAACTTTGCTAAATAACAAGTAATTCAAACATTTTTGAGATCCCAAATAACTCACGGATAGTAGAATTTGTTTACCCCTTAACTTAAACTACTTGAACTTAGCTTGATAAAATAAATAAATTGAATATGAATCTTCATTAAATTAATACAGAATAACTCATGAATAACTTAACCCGCTGACATGTCACATGCACCACTGTACTGCATAATATATGCATACACTTCACAGATTTTTTATGTGCTATAAAGTTGGGATGGTCCTTCTCTATTACAGGTATATACCAAATCCAATAATATAATTCTACAGCTTTGCATGCGCAGCTACGCAAAGAATCCAAGACATACAACATCGTCGGATTCAGATACAGTTCACACAACTAACGTTGTCGCCTCCAATGGCCTGAGCTCTGGACCCTAGCGTTAGTCGTATATACACAAGTCGCATTAATATGCAGAGCCAATCATTTTATATTTAAATCAAATACGAATTTATTTTAAATTTGATTAAAAATTAATCCACTATCCCAGCTAAATTTAACGTTTAGTTCATCCAAATCCATAGTCAGATACTCAAATTTACAATTAAAAAACGTGCATCATGAAACAATAAAACATGGATAATTTAACCTTTTAGAGAAGTGAATTATAAAATTAAATGTCGGTAAATAAAAAATATTTTATATTTTTAAAACAAGACCGATTACTATATAAAATATCCATAGTAGCTTCTGGTGATGAAAAATTAGGGTTCAATTATTAAAAATGCGCTCTAGCTAGGTGAAACCCTTCTTGTGACTCTAGTTAGTAAAAGACTACAATGAGGTAAACTAACTTAGGTCGCTTATAACTAACCGGCTCAACCCAATAAGATCAATATATAAAAGACTTTCCTAAAAAGTTGAACTTGAAACTTTATAGTTACTAAATTAATCATCCAACTAACTTGATTATTGGGGTTGTTACTTGTTACACTGATTCAATGAACATATTAACCTAATCATTAACCATCATATGACACACATAAAATCAATCGAATCAAAGTCGAGTTTGTTATGAAATTAAACTTTGCAAATTTTCTGTCACGTCCTACCCACCATAAGTTTGTTTTCATGTACAGGCTTGAACATGTGTTGAACTTGAAACCATATATATAGTTACACCAAGTTAACCCTCTGACCAACTTGATTGGGATTGTCTCAATGATTCAATGAACATATTAAACCTAATCATTAACCATCAATGTCACATATAAAATCAATCGAATCAAATTAAGTAGAGTTTGTTGTGAAATTAAACTTTGCAAATTTTGTGCCACGTAAGTCCTACTACCCATCAGAAGTCTGTTTTCATGTACAGGCTTCAACATGGTCTTCTAACCACAATAAACCACATATAGATAAGAGTTGATAATGGAGGGCCGCCTCGACGACAAATGCAAGCTGGATTCCTATATATGTGCTTATAAATTAACAGACAATAGTGCATGCATACATCGTACGTACACTGTTGTTATATGTATCAGAAATGCATGGACCATTGCACAGCGAAAATCATTTTCATTTTTCCCTTTATATTTTTTTTGTTAGTTAATCTTTCTTTTTCGATTTTAACACTCTTATCGTATCGTCTGTTACGTTGAGTATCAATCGTTTTAGTAGAGAAAGAAAAAGAAATAAAGAAAAATAGAGGAAATACCAATTTTGGCCCCACGACTACTAGCAAAATGATAATTTTGGTCCACATGTTTCATTTCTACCAATTTTGGTCCCACGACTATTGTTTAGTATCAATTTTGGTCCCACGACTACTATTTTAGTGCCAAAATTCATCGTGCCGGTCACCATCCGTTTAAAACGTGTCGAAATCTAAAATTTTTGAAGGTATTTTTGTCCTTTTCAACTCCATATCCCAATTTGAGCCTGAATAAAGAGATTTAAGCCCTAAGATCGATCATAATTCACAATTCTCCTCAAATTAAGGTAAAATGCGGAGAAAAACTGTGAATTTTGATCGATTTTAGGACTTAAATCCATTTATTCATACTCAAATTAAGATATTAAGGTGAAAATGTTGAAAATACGCTTAACAATTTTAGATTTTTGCACGTTTTAAACGGATGGGTGACCGGCGCGATAAATTTTGGCACTAAAACAATAGTCGTGGATGAAAATTGGTACTAAACCAATAGTCGTGGGACCAAAATTGATAGAAATGAAACATGTGGACCAAAATTGTCATTTTGCTAATAGTCGTGTGACCAAAATTGGTATTTGCTCAATAAAAATAATTGACTGTCTCTTCTTTAAAAAAATTTAATTAGAACATGTTACGTTAATATATAGTAAATAATTAAGTAAAAAGGGAAATTACATGTAAAATTAATTTTATTCTAATTAATGTTCATGTTGCATTGGACCGTCAGAGAATGGACCGGGTAGGGCCCAATAGGTGAATTTAGTTGGTAACTTGGTATTGTCTTTGTTATAATAGTTTTAGCCCAACCCACATCTCATTAAACTCTGGAGTCTGGACATCTCTTCATGGGCTTAGTATACTCAACAAAAATTCTTTCACAAAATAATGATGCATACAACAAAGATTTTAGTATTGTACAATTATGTCAATCACGCAAATGGAATGTGTAGCCCAGTAGCCTTTACCCCCCTGCCAAATGCTAGCTGGATGATATTTGATATATCAGTTACCCAATTTGGCTATACTTCCCAGAGTGTTGTTCCAATCAAATCAATAAATACACCATGCCAGATAATTGTTTGTTCTAGGAAAATGAAAGGTGACAACCAAATATTTCTGATTCATGCCAACACCCTCTTGGTCGAACTTGTTGTTCAGTATATGATCTTTCTAGTACAATTTACTTCTTTTATATGATTTATTAACAATTATCCAGCAACAGAGTTTACATTGCAGTATGATTGCAAGTTTCTTTTATAACCAAAAAAAATGTAGTGTTTCTGAAGTCTAGGAAGTTGGTGTATGTTCAGATTGACTTCATTCACCAGTTGCATAATTCTACAGAGTGGGAAGAACACATTTATTATTTATGTATAATGTGATGTGACTTGATCTCATGAGACTAGATCAACGCCCAAAATAAATTAATAAATAATCAAGTGAATGATGATAGGGAAAGAAAAACTAATCCTAGGTACTATATTTATAGCGGTCGCATGTCAAATAATTGTGCTGTTCGTTCATACTACGGAGTACAATATAATTAGTTTTCACATGAGTACGTGGAAGTAAGCAGTTAAATTTAGTGTCTTTAGTGTTTGATAGAGTAATTAATTTGTTCTAGGTAGAAGTTATGTTTTGCGGGAAGTATGCTACTTTGTATGGATGAAAATATAGTAGTACAGTTTAAGTATAATATGCTAAGTATATAGTAAACGGGTGAGTGTATAATTAAAAAGTTAATCATTAGCTCTATTTGTATTCGAGATGTAAAAAAAAAAATGATGGCCACGGATTAGATAACTTATTAATTACACTTCATTTATTTAGAGATGTGAGCTCAATGATGTAACATATCGTAATAATTGTGAGACACAAAGCAAGAGTTTCTTCTGGAGGTGAATAGAGTGTTGGACTAAAAGCAAGAACGTTAGGTGAGATCGTAGAAATGGTTTCAAAACTTGGTCTCACTCCTTAACTAATAACAATACCTTTGCCACAGGACCCCCCAAACATTTATGAAACAGTCCTTAAAGTCTTCAAGACAACCCAGAATTTGGACCCGTTGAGTACAATATATATATATAAATAAATAATAAATATGTAATCCAACTATCAACTTAAATTTTAAGTTGATACAAAATACATTCTTTAATTTAGTATTAAAATTAAAGCATTTCCGGTCACCCAATTAAAGTGACTATATCCCGTATCCACTATAACTTAGATTTATAGTTGAGACTGAACACTCTCAATTGCGTGTCTAGATGTGACTGTTTATCTTATAAATCATATAAACAATAATGTCCATTTGAAGTGCACTGCATCAGTGTTCACCAATCTTGAGGATTTGGTAATTCTGAACTGAATAAATGGTTGTTGAACTAACCTTTTAATTTTTTCTTTGGTCTTTTCTTTGTGTTTTAGCAGTCAATGTTTAGTGGTGCTGTAGTATCCTGGAACATACTGCATTCCATAGGACGATTATCGAAAACATAAATGTAAATATTCAAATCCCACCTCAAAAGAAGTGATCAGTGGATGAAACATGATTCTTATATTTAAAGTTTATCTGTTCAATTTTTGTCAATACATTCTCAATCGAACTCTGATCCTTTAAGAAGAGAGGATGCTTGCTGGAACCAACTCAACCGAAAGTAGTAAACAACAAAAAGGACTAAGAACTCATAAAAGACATCCCCATCCAAAATCATAAGATACTGTCCCCTAGTTTCAACATTTTATCCACCTTTTATCCTTTGTCTATTTCCTGAGATTTTTTGGCGATGAATCTATTTGCATCCTTAATTGTCGTTTAATCTTCTAGTAACCTCAACTCACAGCACTTTTAATGCTGTTTAGTACGTATGACCTTAATCACTTTAATGTTGCCATCTACTACACCTTAATTAATACCTTGTTCTTGCCTCTTGGGCCTTTCTGATTTTTTAATAAATCGGAATGGTAAATATACAATTTTTTAAAATTCCAACACAATCAAATGATCAATTAGCTATGAACAATATAATCAATTGTCAATTATAGGTAAAAAGGCCCTTGTAACAATGTCAAATGTAGAATAATATTATGAGGGTTATGAAGAGAATGGCGATGGCCGACAAGTCCATCCTCATGTATACAAAGCCACACCTTTTCCCCACTCTTGTTATTTTTGTCGCACCCATCTCTTTCTTTGTTGAAAAACATAACATCAGACTCGGTCTTCATCGCATATGTTTAGACTTATTATATGATACATGGAGTAAAGACAAAGTCATCTCTTTTCCGTTCAATTTGCTATATATCGACACAAATTAAATTTAAATTAATGTTGGAACAACTTTCCACATGAGTGTTGGAATATATGTAATAATGAATAATGTTAATTTTCTCTTTGATTTACAGAAATATTCGCAGTCACTATTTGAAAGTATATACAAGATGAAGATTTTCTTATAACCCTAGCTGGTGAAATACCATAATGAGGTAAACCAATCTATATATGTTGCTAATAACTAACTGATTTAAATTAAAAATATCAATAGACAATTTTTATATAAGGAATCAAATTTGTGTTATTTCTCCTTCTTGATGAGATAATAGTTTTTGTTTTTTTTGTTTTTTAAATTCATGAACTACTACAAATTGGCCGATCACACATGTTACAAAATAAATTTATTTATTAATCAAATATGAAATAATTATGCCATAAGGAGATAAATAGTTTTTAAATAAATCGGGGTGGGAATGCAACATCACATCACATCGCATTATATTACATTTGTAAGTTAGTTTAATCAAAAGATTATTCCAAACATTAATGTAGCTAATTAAAATAAAAAAGAAAATTACATTTTTGTCCTTCAGTTATACTCGTGGTATAAATTTAATTCCGATTATATGTGTGATCATCTTTTAACTCCTAAGTTATGCACACATTTTAATTCCTCATTGACTATTTCTACCACTAATTTGTCCCTTAATAATGTGACTGATTTGGTCATTCAATAACTAAAATAAAGGCCAAGGACCTTGTGGTCCAGTGGCATCAAATCCTTCTCTGTATACGGGAGGTGGTGGGTTCGAGTCTCAGTGGAGACGTTGCTATCTCTTTGGAACAGATTCTACATTGTAATAGAGTCAGTAGCATTCAAAAAAAATAACTAAAATAAAGGTTATAAAGAAACATAACTTATCTAATACACACATGAGTAATAGTGAAATTTTTCTCATCATCCATATAAAAAAACAATTAAATAATTAAAGTCTCCTCTTGATTGCTCCTTTTTTTGGGTTTCCTTATGGATAAAATGCCAACCATCTCCACCTCTAGTATAGGGTACAAATCTCCATGCCCCATCATACATACACAGTTAACCAAAGCACATATGAAAAGGGGATTGGATTGAAACTGCAAAGATGGTGAGCAATTTAACATTATTTGGACATTATTACTATATAGTCATGACTAGTCTATACTAAGAAAATTATAAAGCTAATTAATCTTGGCTAGTAGTAGTGTTCTTGGTCCTCTTTGATAATGGCTCTGGGGATGAAGACACTGATGAATCATTCCAATCTTCGGAGCTAAACGAGACATCCATCACCCCTTTTGGGCTCCTCGGCAATGGCATTCCCATCCCGAATTTGCGCTTATTGTAAGCCCAACCAGATCGAATTCTTGTCTCCGCCTCTTTGATTAGCGTACGACATTCCTCCAGTTTCTCCTGTTTCATTACGCCACTGTTAGTCCCATAATCATTTTCAGATCATATGATGAATTAATGAAAGTAGCATTGAAATGGCAACCTTGTTGGTTCCCAGAATGCTGAGCAGCTGTTCTTGGGACTCCTCGCCAATGCTTGGTTGTAATTTGCCAATGACATGTAGCATTGTGGCAGCCGCAGTCTCAGAGGGTAGGTAACACTTGAATCTGCAATCTGGGGTTCACAGTTTCCAATTTATTACAAAATTTATTGCAATTTTATTTTTTAATACCATGACTATTACCATGCATATCTGTTCATAACTACTTTCTTAACAAAACACAAAGAGTCAATATTGCATCCACTAGAGCCCGAGCCCACAACCACTCGGGAAAGCAATTTGGTGATTTAGTCATGAAAAAAGATAAATTAACAATATGATCTGTTTGCTGGCTAGAGTCACAGTACATATAAGAGTAGTCGGGTAGTGATTACGAGTTTCTATTAAAAAAAAAAAGAAAAAGAAAGAGAGAAATGGTTAATTAATTACCAGGGATTATGGACAGGAGCACACGTTCACATCTCCTGAGAAAGTTGCAGCAGATGGGGTTCTTTAGCCCCAGTCTTCTTGCAATGTAATCAAGAAAGGAGAATGGGGTGACAGGGTTCATTTTCCACTGGCGATTGGACAGAATCAGTAGTTCCATTCTTTGGATCGTTTTGGCCTCGAACATGTACTTTGATTCCTCAACCTGAAACAAATCAAAACCCAGAATGTGTGTTGAGTGTTTCCCTAGACACAAAACAAGAACATATATGGATAGATCAAGGTTTGATTTTGAGCAACATACTTGGAAATCTAGGAGAAGTGGCACATGAATCTCTTCCACTTTGGCAGCTAGAGAGAGACAGGCCACAGCCGCGAGTTGACTCGTCCATGGCTTCTGAGTTTGGGGCTCTAAACTGCAGAGGAACCCATCAAGGTAGTTCACAGCCAGAAGCGCAGTTTGAGCTGAGAAACAATAATGAGAAACCACTTTCAAAACCCACTCCACACCCTCTTTTCTTGCTTTACCCACACATAAATTTCCCTCAAAACCACCCCGCAACTCACTCAGACTCTCCTGTTCTTTAGAGA
>CM008344.1:46982828-46995249 GCA_002525835.2 Ipomoea batatas
TATTATAAATTAGGGGTCTCAAAGCTAGCACAAATTATATTATTTTGTTAAATTTAGTATCATATAATAGGTGGGGCCGTAGTCTAGTGTGCATAGGGTGTTAGAATTTGTGCATAATTGAGTACACTAGACGCTAAAATGAATTTTTAGAATGGGAAATATAAATGGTCAAAACTATTTTGTTTATGTTCGATAAGTCCAACAAAATTAGATGTGTGTGATAATAAGCAACTAGTATACATTCATTATTTAATTGAAGACATATTAATTTATAGAAAAATTTGTAATGTTTCTTGCTCCACGTCTCTTTTTTGCCAACATTCTCTTGATCAAGTTCATTATACAAAAATTTCTTGGAGTTTACATCTCTTTTAACTTATAATTTGCAAGTTATTACACATGAGCAGAGTTTATCCCATATGTATCATCAAATAGTGGTTACGAGTTTTTTAAGTCACTCAAAAAAAGAAAAAATATCTGAATATTATGTATATAAATAAATAATAACCACACAATAATCATTGCTATGCAAATTAACTTGCCTCGAGTTTAATGATCTCATATTAGGATGGTATATTTTGGAGAAACGTTGTCCATTATTGACGGTTGATCTTATAGGTATTGTTTAGTTTATCATATTTTTTTGTTATAGTTTACTTTTCTTCCTTCATTTAAATAAAATCACATCGAATCAAATTAAAGAGTGAATTTGAAGAAGTAATTTTTGTGAAGAAAAATATATAATTTTTCTTGGCAAGTTGGCGTAGATAGATCTTTCCCCAACTTCTAAAAATTGCAAAAAATGGGGTGCATATTAGGCAAGGAAGAAGCTATGTGAGAGGCTTAAAAGGGCAGCTAGCTAGAAGTCTAAACATAGGCTCATCGTTAATAATAGGATTAGAGCTTAATTACATGCATTATATTTTCCTAATTTTGTAAACTAACTACACTGCCCATCTACTTCATTTATATATGTATAAATGGACCCATACTTTATTAGGCATTAATTAACCCTCACCACCCCAACCATATATTTTTTTGAGTATGCCCCCAACCATATATAATACAACATATACTTAAATTAATAGAATAATAGTGTAAATCTTTTCTAATTTAACTAAAAGTCTCGGGCTTAAATTGTATACTCCTGATTATGGTGACCAGTAGTTGTTGCGGTCATTAATGCATCTTAATTCACATCAATCACACCATAATAATTGTGGATGCATCTTTTTTTTTTTTCTGTCTTTTTGACAATTGTCATTATATATATGGAGGTCAAAGTTTTTGTAATCACAAGTGCATCAATGTTAAGTGGGAAATTGAATAGAGATTAGAAGGGTTTTTAATTAATTTAGTGTGGTTAATTAGTAGGATGGCCTGGCCTGGCCAATGGTCACTTTCATCTGACTAGAAATGAAGAAACGTCCACAAGTTTTGGTGCACAAATATCAACATACACATACACGCCAAACCATTTATTCAATGTTTTTGGAGTGTACCATAAGGTTAGGTTAGGAGACTTGAGAGTTGAGACTGAAAGGTCAAGTACTGTAGAAAGTGACCATTAGTTCAATGCCCTGCTTACCCATTCGTTTAATCGTGGTCGTCACTGCGTACATATGTATATTACCATTCAAATCTTTCTCGCTTTAACTAACGTAATATCTTTTAATTAAATTTTTAAAAAAAATAGAATTAAAAAAATGACCAAACTCTAAATCTAAAAATTACACGGATCGGATCATCGGATCTGTATTGCAACACATAGTACATTAACAGCTCATTCCTACCTTCAGTGTACTCCGGGCAAGAATACACATATGACTTCTTCAACAACGTTAAAATGGTGTCCCCTATACTCAAGCATGGGTAGGGTGACTCACATTATATTATTCAATTATTGACTATGCGTACGTACGTTCATATTTGCTTCTTTATCATTAAACTCAACTTTTTAATATATACAATAATACAAATACCGTCAAATATAAACAGTGTCGATCATAATATTTTTTGTTGGTTTTAAAAATAATGGTTTTAGCATTTTATGCATGAATGCGACCACACTTTGATAACAAATGTGGATAAGATTTTTTTTTTTAAAAAAAATAAATAAATGAAAGCTGCCATGCATGAGATGAGTGGTCCATGACGTTCAAGAAGGTGCACATCTGGAAAACAATTCAAGATTAACGTCTTAGCTGTAGCACACGGCGGTTGCCTAGTGGTCCACATAATTTGGGCGGTCAACATGCAGCAATAACACACCAAAACCTAAACCACCACAAAAAAGCTGTAAATCAGAAACCAACCCAGCCAGCCAGCTAGCTCCAAAGGTTCTATCTTGACAACGTAATTGTTGGAGCGCAGAAAGTCGTTGGAGCGGCCATTTGTTGTAATGACACTTTCTGGCCTTACTAAAGTTGGAGCTTTTCAAACATGGTAATTACACATAAACGATTAACTGCGTGTGTATATATATATATATATATATATATATATATATATATAGAATATGTTAAATGCAAACGCTATTAACATATTATATGTTTGCAATTATAATATATTATGTGTCTACAATTAACATATTTTGTATCTACAATTACCTGTTTATGCATATCACTGTAATTATCATTTTATGTGTCTGTAGTTAATATGTCATGTGTTTTCAAATAATTTTTTTTTATGAGGACTGACTCGAGCGGATATTAATTAGTGTCTGGCTAAGATTGATCAAAGACAAGACAGTATAGTAGAATAGAAGTGAAGCGAACATACTGGCCTGGCAATATACTCAACTACACATGACACTCCCTTTTGCACATATAAAGAAATGACTGAAATGAGAAATGTTCCTAGCCGACATCTTCATCCACAAGTAAGAATGGTCTGCGCAGGAGCTTTTAGAGCTGATAGAAGCAATTGATTATTATATGGACGAATTTAATTCAATTCAATTAAATTCAATTCCCCCCACACATCCCTCTCCATCTTTCCTTTTCTTAACCTAACTCTTTGTTCCTATGATTTTTCCTTTCTTACGTTACTACCTAAAAACATGCCTACAATACCCAATGTCCCTAAACTAAACCTTGTTTTGTCTTCGCAAATTAGTTTTAATTTGTCATAATTGGAAAGTAAGCCAACCTAGCCACCTTTAATTAACAAACAATGCAAAAAAGGGATTAATTAACAGTTAACACAGCGACTTAATACTTGCCGCCGTAATTAATTAATCATGCTCTTAATCCTACAATAGCTTCCACTTTAGGGTCATAAATCCCTCTCAATCCTCCTACGTGGCCATATACATCAAATGCAAAAAAAAACAACATAAATAGAAAATGATGTAAGGATCATAAATCCCTTTCTTGGGTTGGATCCCGTCCCTAAAATTTTAACTCTAATAATACTAATTATTCTTTTTTTTTTTAATTATTCTAATACTAATTTTGGTGTTTGGGTACGTAGCTACTTTATATTAGTATTAGAAAGCTAAGAGAGGGGGTGAGGTGCAGTGGTGGTGTCCACAATGGCAGACTTTATGCCCAACTCGATCAATCCCTCTCATCTTTTCCCCCCTTTGTGCTTTCTACACATGTCCAACTTTGCAATATCACATGCCTCTCCCCATCTCAACCCTTATTCTCTCATCATCCTTCTTTTCCACTTCTTTTATCTTTCTGTCTCCTTTCATCACATCATTCCCATTAATCCTAAATCCTAATACAAATGTCTTATATCTCATTAGTTTTTATCTAACCCTCTCTCAGGACAACCCAGTCGAGTTAATATGAGATTTCAAATTTGTTTTTCATAAGAGTTGTCTATTGACCTTTTTTATTTGAAATGATCAGATATGGACAACATAGACATACATTGAACCTGTAATTATAGTGTCTTCATCTGCAAAGGAAAATGGTACTCCGTATTTGATTCCTGCGATGCAATCATGGTACCTCTGGTCCCTCTTGCAATCTGAATGTGGTTCCCTTAGATTTTGTTTTGGTTATCTTCCGTACGTGCATCATCGTTTGATCCTTTTCTTGGATTGATATTGGATGTCTACTGCAACAAGCCCAATTCAGGCCCATAAGATATTGTAACCTGGATTTTTGGGTTTGATGCTAAATATGCATTAATGGATGTTTGCCCTTAATTTAGCAGGTTGGCACTTCAAAGATTTGATGGATTATCCAGATAGCCCAAGCCCAAGGGTTGCGAGGCCCTTAATCCAAAACTACCTAATCTCATGATCTCCAAATTAAGTCTAAATAACATTCCTATTTTGTTTTGATTATATTTTTAGTTACGTAAAAAAGTAATGTTTTCCATTAACTACTGCTTTTTACTTTTAATTCATTATTAGTGGTTTAACAACGTTAACCCATAATTAATTAAAGAATAAATTAAGATTCCCAAGGCACGCTTTTAAAACAGCGGTCATGTTCATGCATCTTAATTCGCAATGGCAACACCGATGCACCATATCCTAATCAAGATTACACAACTCATCCCCATCTTCATCTTTTTCATCTTCTTTACTCTTTCCATACCATTCGAAAGGACATCTGGAAATCACAACCACCATTTTCCAATACCTTTGAAATCAGAGAAACACGACAAATTAAAGGGGAAACACAAACAAACTGATCGATTCTCGTATGAAATTCCAAGTATGATTGCGGTTTCTATCAGGATCATATCGATGTTATTATTTATTACTCTATAATATTCAGTATAATTATATATGATATATTTACTTATATTATTAAATTTGGTATTAATAATACTTAATACAATTATATATAATATATTTAACTGTACTGTATAAGCACTGTTTGTTTGTATTTGTATTGATAAAATAAACATAAAGTGACATAGAATTAAGTGTCTCCTAGGAGAAAGGAGCCATACCAAAACCTATGTAGTTGTGACATGTCTCAAATTCCTACTTCATACAATGTTTAATAGAGACAAAAACAGAATTGTAGCATATGGTTTTTTTTAGTTCATTTTATTTTTATTTTTTATGTAATTTGTGTATTACTATATTACATACCGTAACAAAATTTACTATATGTAGTATGTACACATCCAGACAGTAATAACAAGGAACTTTCCTTGTTTACGGAATAACAAAATCTACAAATACTTATTAGTCGATTAGTCGACCTCGACTTGCAAAATCTACGAAGTACTTATTAATCAAAGAAAAAAAACACCATATGCAAGGAGGTGAATGTAAAGAGATAACATAAAAAAGAAAGCATATTTTTCCTAAATTTTGTGAATCATTTTGCTTATCTACAAATCAATATTTTTCTGGTTACAAGGAAGGCAATTCACACAAAATTTTGCAGCCTTCATTCCAGAGAAAAGGGGGGAAAA
The DNA here is from genome assembly GCA_002525835.2 of Ipomoea batatas. Lineage (NCBI taxonomy): Eukaryota > Viridiplantae > Streptophyta > Magnoliopsida > Solanales > Convolvulaceae > Ipomoea > Ipomoea batatas. Next base: position 46,988,223 of record CM008344.1, read on the forward strand.
CAAGAAATTAATACAAGCAAAGTATGATTAAAAGAAATGATCTAATCTAATGATGATGATGCTATAGAGTGTTGGGATTTTTCCCTGAACTATCCAACACAATTTCAAACAGCTCCCCTTCAGATTCCAAGTCAAAATCTATCTGCTTCAGATTATTCACACTGTGCCCATTGCTCCTTGCTGCAGTTGCGCTTCTGTTCAGCCACTGGGAATCGATTCTCCCCATGGAGAAAAGCTCCTTGCTGTCTTCATACCCTATAGCTGCTGGAGAATTGCTTGCCAGAGGGCCAATGAAACATGGATTTGGAGTTCTCTGCAGATTTGCAGGTGCATACTTGAATGCACTCTGCCCCAGATTCACCACAACCATTATGTCAGCATTTGCAGCTAAAGTTGGGTACAGTGGGTTCCCAAATTCCTCGGATTTGCAGTGGATTTCATGGATAAGCTGTGAATCCACTGTGAAGAATACTTTCTTCTGGGTTGGATTGTACCCACACCCAATCACCTTCTCTGCTGTCCCCCATTCTTCCCTTTCTGATTCATTCACTAACATCATCCCTAACCACATAAAAAAAACACCAAGTATAGGACAACATATCCCCCAGGATAATTCAGTTAGTTTCTGTGTGACAGATTATGGTCAAAGACACAGAACTTAGCACTCTGATAGCATTAGGAGTAGTTCAGAGTGCAGTCCTCCCACTTAATGGGTTACCCCTGACAATTCTATGAGTTCGGGTAGTGTTGGAGTTTCACCTTCTTGCGGAGGTGACCCCTTACGGGTAAGACATTAATAAACTGGTTAATCACCATGATTTTCACAATCCTGTTGGATAGGGTGTGGGACCTTAGGGTGAAATGTGGGCAAGTAATTGACAACATATTTGCAAATGATGTTTGGTTATGGGAAATGAAAAGTAGGATGATGTTTGTTTTGTTTCTTACCATCAAGACAGACAGAACCGTTGGAGTTGAATCCAATGGAACCAGGATAGCTCCCAGGAAGCTTCAATGGAAGAGAGCCACATCCACTTAGCCCTACAGACAGGGCAACATGGTTCCTATTTTCCTTTCCATCGCCGCTTGGATTCTTGGGTGTTTTTGCATTAATGTCGTCAGGAATAAGCTTAATTTTGTCATCTTGTGATCGCCGGCTCTCTTCTTGATCATCACAGGGCAAAACTGTGATCTCAAAATAAGCTTCTTGTGGGAACGGCGAAGCCCCCAATGGCGGGCCCGGCAACGGGAGACAAGTCTTGATTACCGACGAAACGGGAGACCCCATTGCCGTGAAATTGTGTCTGCTGCTCGTGATTCTCTTTAGGACGTCGGAGTTACACCGGAATTGGATTTTCTGCATGAAATCCGCCGACCCCGGCGAGACTTCCCAGGTAATCTTCGCCGCCGCCGTTTGATTCCCGTGGTCGCCGGTGCCGCAGGCGCCCAACAACGACCTCGCCGATTTAACCGACGGCGACGGCGTGTACGCCGTGAAACCGAACTGCGACCACCCGTTCTCGACGGCGTCCGTGACTAACGACGGGTGATCCGCCCAACTGAAAAACGTCTTCGCCGACGGCCCTCGCCGGAAAACGTAGTAATTGGTTTTCTTGGTGCCGTTTCTGTCGAGATGATGAAGACTCACATGGTGAAGCTGAGATACCGATCTCCCCGCCGGCCCATCCTCCATAATCTCCGATCGCCGTTCTTCAACCCGTCCTCTCCGGCGACACAAAACTTTCCGGACAACCAAAATCACCAGAGAAACAAGAACTCCGGTCGACACCGCCGCCAACGTGATCTTCAACCATTCTTCCATCTCTCCAGTCTCCGCCAACTGCAAATTAAAATCCTCACTTTTCTGGGAAATTCTTGAAAACAGGAAAAGATGTACAGAGAGGAACAGAACAGAGATGCCTTTTGTTCAACATAAATATGAGGGCAGGCGTGGACTATGAACGATTCAAGAAAGGCTGCAACAGTGAACAAAAAAGACATAAAAAAAAAAAATTACTTCATTTCTGCTAATACCCATAAACCCAAAAACCAAAATCAATTACACTGAGTCAAACCATGATTTCTGGAACCTCGTATGAATTTCAGAGGACAAAATTTGAAGATCCTATCCCCACGTGTGTCAAAGATCATATGAGGTCGGTTTTTTTACCCACGGTGACTGTTTTATCTTGGGGTTTAAATTTAATTAGTTGTCTTTATTGACTTGTGTATATCATAAATATATTCATTCCGTTTAAAACCGATGCCTATTCTCTGCATAATATAAAGATATAGAAACGTGTTTTCAACCGGAGGGGCTTAGAGGTATGACCTTCTAGATAAGTTAAGAAATTGAAGGGTTATAGTTTTGAATTTTTTTTCCTAATATTTCTTGTTTCAATCAAATTATTTGAATAGGAATTTGATAGCTTAAAATAGACAATATTATAGGTATTTGTTAGAGTGTAATGAATGGAATAGAGTGCGTAAAATAAATATGAAGATTGGTCTAGTTAAGAGACTTTGGACAATCATATTATTATTAAGGAAGATGAGTCTAATGAAAATGAGTACTAGATGATCATTGAGTCAGGATGAGGTAAATGACTTATAGCGTACATTGAATCAGTCTACACTAAGTTGGTCCAGTGTCGTGCCTCCACGCATCTCCTCTTGACTAACTCATCAAATCGAGTGGGTGGTGCAGTTGTGCCTAACGCCTAACTGTACTCTTTCTCTTCTGTTGCACATGACCTCCTCGATTCTAGTAAGCTATACTTAAAGGTGCAAGTCGAACTACTAGACCGATCAAGTATGTATAACCCATCCCAACATTTTTTAGTTGTCAAGATATAATAATAAATTATATTTCAATCAAATAATGGATCAGAAATTATTATCAAGTTACTTATTAAAATGTTAAATTATTCATAATTAATTAAAACATGTTTATTACGAAGTAATTTTTAACTTCAATATAAATCTAAACTAATCATCTTTAAGTTTAGATCTAACACTTGTGTAATAGTCATGTAATATTGACATAAATCATATAATCATCCAAATGCACGATATTAATTATGTTTTTTTTTTCCTTTCAAAAATAGCATTAAAACCTTGATGTTAGTCAAAACATAATTAATGTTTTGCCGACCGTTTCTTGAATAATTAATTGCAAATTAGGTAGACGTGCAAATGATAAAGATGTTGCCATCAAATCGAAGTAAAGCATAACCAAAAGACTTGCATCCCTTAAGCCATTGACGTTTGGGACAAAAATGCAATGGACTAATAACCTTCAAATTATTCGCGGTATAAATATAATCATTAGTTTTTAATGAAATAGTCAATTTAGCAATATCATATTTTACATATCTTATTTATTTTTATTCGTTAAAGTTGTCTTACATTCTTTTTTGGGAAAAGGGTCAAATAGGCCCTCGAACATTTCATAAGGAGTCAATTAGGTCCACGAACTTTTAAAACGTGCAATTAGACGCTCAAACATGTCAAAATAAGGCAATTAAGCCCACGAACAGGTAATTGACCTGTTATTACCGGTCATTTGGATTTTCCGGCGACCGGCGACACTTTCCGACCACCGACGACACATTCCGGCGACCGGCGACGACTCGCCATCTCCGGCGAATGGCTGCCTTCTCCGTGAAGAAGGCAACCAGAAATAGTCTCCTTCTTCACGGAGAAGGCGACCAGTGTTCTGGTCACCTTCTCCGTGAAGAAGGTGACCAGAACACTGGTCGCCTTCTTCACGAAGAAGGCGACCAGACTCTGGTCACCTTCTTCACGAAGAAGGCGACCAGACTCTGGTCACCTTCTTCACGAAGAAGGCGACCAGATCTGGTCGCCTTCTCCGTGAAGAAGGCGACCATTTCTGGTTGCCTTCTTCACGGAGAAGGCAGCCATTCGCCGGAGATGGCGACCGGCGACGATTCGGTCGTCGCCGGTCGCCGGAATGTGTCGTCGGTGGTCGGAAAGTGTCGCCGGTCGCCGGAAAATCCAAATGACCGGTAATAACAGGTCAATTACCTGTTCGTGGGCTTAATTGCCTTATTTTGACATGTTTGAGGGTCTAATTGCACGTTTTAAAAGTTCGTGGACCTAATTGACTCCTTATGAAATGTTCGAGGGCCTATTTGACCCTTTTCCCTTCTTTTTTTCTTCTGCCAAAATTGTCTTACATTCTCACATTATTAACCTTGGCCCAAAAACCTAAACTAACAGGAAAACATAGTCCAAATTATCGACTTCGGCCAAATATGAAGACTTAGGTGGCCAAAGATCATGGTTGAGGATGAGGACACCAAACACTTAATATAGTCACAATTAAACTATTAAAAGCGTTATTACTAGTCAAAGTTGTCTTACATCTCTACGATATTTTAGCATTGGCCAAGGGCCCAAACCAACAAAAAAAAAAAAAAAACTTAATTCAACTTATCGCCACTAGTCGAATATGAGGATTCGGGTAATACTCAATACTTGATGACAATCACAATTGAATTGCTAAAAGTGTTATTTTTTTCAGTCATAAGCTTTTGGCACGTTCCCCGGAGAAAAATAAAAGTGGTTGTCTACCAATGAATATGTCATAACTAATTTCTGCCTTTTTTGTGAAAAAATATGTTGAACAATGTCTTTTTTGGTTCTCTTTGCACGCCATTGATGAGAAAAAGGACCAATTTAATCTTCTTTTTATTTTCAAAAAAAAAAAAAATCTTCTTTTTCAATGCCATTTTTCTTTTCTTTTTTGCTTTTATTACCCCTTTTCCTTTTCCCGGCCTTTTTACAATTTCAAAACTGAACCCTTCTTTTTCAGTGTCATTGACTCGATTTGTTTATTATGGACTATGGCCCATTCTCCATGTTTTGGGCTAAAGATACCAGCACATATTGTGAATGGGTATAATAGGCCGCTATATTTTGTAGCCCAAACCAGCTTGATCAATATAAGTTATATAATTGGCAAATTATGCTATGCACTTGGGTCCACCTTAGTCCATGTTCACAATTTAAAAATTTTATGTTCATAATTTTAGAACTCAATATACAAAATTACATTACTCAATATACAAGGTTACATTATTCAATATTCACAATTTTGTTATATAAATTTAAAAATTGTGTTATACTATTGAATATAAAGTTATGAAATTGTGAACATAGAGTTCTGAAATTGTGAACATAGAATTCTGTAATTGTAAACATAGAGTTATAAAATTGTGAAAATATATTTATGAAATTGTGAACATAGATCTGGCCGGGTCAATGGCATAACAACCGTATATCATTCGCACCACAAACTATTTGGTAATTTATGTTATGAAATTATGATCATTAAGCATATACCCTAAAATTAGTGTTACCTGTGGGGATCGATCTCACAGTGAAAGACTCAGGAAAAGAAGTAAATTTTTTCTGCCCCATAGTTTTTTTGAGGAAAATATTTTCGAAAGGGACTAAGGGAGGGTGGTGTTTTGTTTTCCATGAGATTTGAAAACAAAGTATCACATGATAAGATTATTTTACCTTTATAAAACATTCTTAATTACCTTAGTCCAAATGTGTATACTAATTTTCATTATATTATTATAATAAAGTATATAAATATAATATTTTAATTTATGATATTGTATTTTATAAATAATAATATTTATTCTTAATTTTTTACCTAACACACAAAATTTTGATGTAGACACTTGTATTAGGAATTTAAGATCACATAAACAAAATAGTTTATCAATACTTATCACATAAGAGTAAATTTTGGAGTCCATGCAATAGAATTCTTATTTTATTTAACACTGACAAAAACCATAAAATAGTATACAAATGCATCTCCCCTCTCCTCTCTTCTTATTCCTTACCTCACACAAAAGTTTTTTTTAAAAAATAGTAATGGGAATGCTCTTAGTGTTTTATGAGCATGCAATTGGGTATTAGAAGTTAAAGGCGCAGCCAAATTAAATATAATTTGTCGATTTGCAGCGCCGTGGAGCTGAAATTGCAGGCGGCCCCATTAATATAGAAGTCTAGAACGAGTTTGAATGTATATATATACAATATAGTGTTAGCTTTATCCTTCTCAATCTGCAGATCTGACCCAAATATACGCCGCCGATACGAAGCAAGTGTGGTGCATATATGGCGGCATGCAAAAACTTGTCGATTCGATCATTTTGTGATAATACTAATGAAGCAAGTGGCATGGCGGCAGCACATGTCTTTTTGTTTTTCATACTATTCCTCAATTTATTATCCTATCATATCTTTGCAAGCGTCACCTCACAATTACCAAATTAGCATCGTCTTTTGCTTTAATTCTTGTCATTTTATTTAAGGTAAGGTGAGCAATTACACCATTCCGTGTACGTATTTCGCGTCTCATCAATTCATATATCTTAATTATAATTTAATTATAATTATAATTTAAGCCATCAATAATGTTAATAACTTGTGTCTGATGGGAAATATTCCCTGAGCCTATGACCGTATACGGTCCGTACGGGCTGTGTAGCACTCTGGGTTCGTTCCTGACCTCCGAAGCTCGGGATGCCTTTCCCTAGCTACATTACTTCTATATGCCAACCATCACAAATAACCGCATTCAACCCCACCAGTCCGCCTTTTGGGCCGATCAAACGTATTGCAACGCATGGACACCTCAGTATAGTCCTTAAATGCATGCCCTGAGTGCCCGGCATGTATCCCGGCCTCCTGACTCCTATAAATAGCACAATTATTGATGGTAAGATGAGACTATTGACATTTTTTATCTAGCTCCTATAAGCTCCGGAACTTCCGACCCACTGTCAATCACTCTCGAGCCCGCATACTATCATCACAATGTAGATCTAATCATATAACTTAGAGTATTTACCACATCGTCAATCTCTGTGATGCAAACCGGACAGAAATAACGACAACACGCATAGATGTTTTTCCGTAGCTATACAAAGGGAATACTTTTTTTTTTGTTAGACCACGATGTGTCTTGAGTATGTCCTAA
>CM008344.1:47174400-47184653 GCA_002525835.2 Ipomoea batatas
CATCATATCTGGAATGCAATGCTACAGCTATCCATAACTCGTTAAAATAAAGCCATAGATAAAACCATGTGATTGTCAAGTTCTTTCATACAAAGTTCAGGACTTTGTCAACAAGTAATAGCTGTGATATGAAGTAGTAGTATCATCTCCCCATTCTACATCTGTACTAGTAGGCCAAACAATAAAAACTACAAACTTCTCCTAGTTTCAAAGAGACAGATTCTCACCAGCCAAAAACCACCGCTAACATGGGATGGAAGCATTGATCTAACAAAGGTTGGAACATTAGACTCCAGACTTGCCTCCAACTTCTCGGCTTTCACTGTAGCAACAGCCCTATCTTTGTCAGACGCATATACCCTATTTGAGAGATCCCTCCTCCTTGGGCACGAAGCACTACAGCACAATGAGAAAATGCAGTTTAAAATAGGCAAATACCTTTGTCTCAAAAAAAAAAAGGCAAATGCCCAATAGAAGGAAAAAAAAAAAATCACAACTTTAAAACTACATTCCAACTAATCACCTTCGGGGTAGGATCCGCTCGTAGTAGGTCACCTGCAATAGTGCAATCCAAATGAATTCAAGTCATTCCAGTAAATCAAAGATAAAATACTGCAAAAAAGAGCTAAAATTTCATCAAAAAGTGCAATGAGAAATTGAGAATTGAGAAATACTTCTCTGTACTCGGGCGCTGCGGATTTGGCGACCCGGGGCGATCGTCGCACCGGGACAAGCTCTGTCCTGATTACGCGCGGCTTCACCTTCTTCATCTATACAATCGCCCAGAAAACATGAGGGATTTTAGGAAAGAAATAAAAGCAAATAAAACGGAAGGGGGCGAGGGTTATACATACAGGAGAAGGTTTGGGAGATGCATTTTTATGGGCCAGAGAGAGCAGAGGAAGGTGGAGCTCTTCCAACCTTCTCTTGTTCTCCTCCACCCTCTGCTGTCGTAGCTCCTCGTACTTCACCTTTGACATCACCATTTTCGCACTGCTTTGCTTTTCACCCAAATCGGACTATGGGAGACTAAAAAACACACACACATACACAGACAGTCGACCGTTGCAATGCAACCTTAGTTTGAATTATTATAATATAATCTTATGGAAAATTGTGCATATACCTTATACGGAGTATAAAAATGTATGTACAGTGAATTATACGAGTTATATTATGCGAACTCCTGAATTCTACTCCATCAATCATTCAAGATTTGTGAGAGAGTATAAATTGAAAATATTTTGTAAATTATACCGATTTCGTAGATATTACGTGCCAATTTCTCGTAGAAGAACCCAATCTCTTTGCAATAAACTGAAGAAAGTAAGTTCATTGAGAATCCCAGATTCCGAGCTCTTCTTCTTCTTCTTCAACGTTATCTGAATCTTCCCGCCGTCTTGTTTTTGACGGGGAATCTTCTAATCCTTTTTGGGCTCGGGCCGGACTGGCCTGCGCTTGGGTTTGATGGGAAATCAGCGCAGTTTAGCACTTTAGCCCATTTCTACCAATACTAATTTCTTTCTAAAGATCCCAAATTTAAATCTTAAATCCCTGCGACGGCACTAATAAACGGCAGCTGAAAATAAAGAAAATATAAGTATTAATTATTCATCCGACTTTATTAAGGTTGGTGACTGTTATTTAATCAATCAACATGACACCTACCGGTTTCAAAAAAAAAAAACATGACACCTACCCAGAGAAAGGAACAGCCTTGATATTGATACTATCGATCCGTCGATCCTTCAACCACAAAAAAAGTATAAAAAAAAACTCCCATAATTAATTCGGAGGAATAAATCTGTTTAAAGTATTCCGGAGCATTTGTTTCTTCGTTCTTGCTTCTTCTACTGTGTTCTGAGACGGGGAAACATAGGGATTTGGGCACATTGGAAGAGGAGTTTCGAGAGAGAGATGATGGGATGGAGGCGAAGCATGAGGAGCTGAGGGAGAAGGGAGATGGCAAGGGGAGAGTGGGCGGTTGGGGGGAATAGCAGCGGAGCGAGAGGGAAATGGTGTTCTTACAAGCGAACGACAATTATTATATGCTCAATCAACGTTGTGGTCACACTCTATGTGCTTCAGTCTCTCTTCAATTCTCTCTATATGTATCCCTACAATGATTCCCAAAGTGGTAAGCTTTCTATTCAATTCTGGGTTTTTGCTTGCGTAATTATCACTTTGTTGATTGTGGAGAAATTTGCTTTTCTGGGCTGTAAAAGGGTGGTTTGTTATTGGGTGTTTTGTATTTGCAGCTTTTAGGTATACCCCAGATCAGATTAGGAAAATGGAAGAATCTACTCGAATAAGGAAAGAATCAGAGCCTACAGAGCTTATTAAATTGGTAAGACTGAGTCCTTTGAGATTTGGTGTTTCTTATCTGTTTGCTGCAGTGTTAAGGTTTTGGTTGGTGAATTTTGGGGTTTATGTTGAAGATTTTAGTGCAATTGATTGATGAAGGCTACATTTGTGTTCTTGTGAAGGTAAGCCAATTAAAGAAGGAATTTTTAGTGGAAGAAAAGGTTGTGGAAGTTCCCCAGCCCTTGAAGCGGAAGATAACAGATGAGTTACTAGCAACTTTAAGAGCCTTGGATGGCAATGCAAATACAACAATGCAGAGAGGTGAGTGCACAACTGCACATTCGTTTTCAGCTAGCAACACTTCCAATTACTATAACTACTGAGATTTCTAATCCTGTATATGGAATCTTTTTGAATTGTGACCGTGTGAATTGTCAATTCTTAAACTTAAACCATTTTAAGCACCGGATTCTTTAAATAATTCTTAGGAATACTTCTGTTTTCTACATTATATTTGATTATTGCAATCTAAAATGACACTTTATGCTAAGTTTTGGAGTGAATGGTTTTGTTGAATTATATATGTGAAGTATAACTCTTCATGGCCTGCAATCCACACACTAATACTGTGTTTGAATGGGTAGAAAATGAGGGCAAAGTAAATGGGAGAGAAAATAGGAGGGAAAGGAAAATTGAGAAGAAAATTTGTGGTTTGATAGTTTGATGAGAGGAAAGAAAATGAGAAGATCAGAATGTGAAATGGAGATTGTGCATGTATTGAAAAGGAGAGAGGAACTAAGTCATGTGCATAGTGGGTGTTGGGGCTAGTTTTCTTTCGTTTTCTTCCCATTTGGGGAGGAAAATATTCGATAAGATGGGTGGTTATCTTCTCTCCCATTTCCCTTTATTTTCATTCCATTCAATTTTCTTTTTGTAATCTTGTCCAAACAAAAAGTTAAATTTTGACCCGATTTTCTTTCCCTCCATTTCCATCCATTCAAATACACAATAAATTTTCTAACGTTCAATGTAAATTATCTTGTAAACTATTAGACCTTATGTTGCACATTAGGTTTACTTTTTTTGGAAAATGATGAATAAATTAGTCTCTTAATGCTTACTTTGAGGTTAGCTTTAAAGCATTATGTTAAACTACAACTTGGCATAGTGTCTTCATGGAAATTACACTGGCAACTATAACATATTGAGTTACAAGTATATGCTTTTAGGTTTCCGATATTTTTGTACTTTAATATACTGGGGAGATAAAGGTATCAATTAACCTATAAGCTTACAGGCTTTCAGTTGTTGATTTTTATTTATTTATTTATTTTTATTAAAAGCACCTATGAAATGCTTCTGAAACTCTATTCTCCATTTGGGTAGAGAGTAGAGACATCCCTTGTCATTATCCCTTAGACTAAATTTCAATTTAGTAGTTTGATTTAGGTATTTTAGAGTATGCTCAAGTGAATTAATGCATGAAAAAAGCGCTTGGTATTTGAAAATTGAAATGCTTTGCTTTGAATGATTTTTTTTGGTAAAAGTGCTCTGTTGTTTGTGTAACATTCTCCTATGGTGTAGGTTGCACTTATCATTATTGTTTTATACTTTAATCAAGTTTTCCATTCAAAGTTTCCTTGGTTTTATGATTCCCGGGGGTTGTAAGGGGGCATTAAGCTTATGCAGCAGACCAACAAAGTTCAAAATGTTCTTATTCTAAAACACTTCTCCAAGGGAGTTAACAGACTTTTATTGTTGATTTGAGTAATTGATCTCGTATTCCCTCTTAGATAATAGAAACAAGAGGTACTTGTTGCTATGTAAATCCACTTTGCGGATTCTTTGGACTGGCAGATTTTTATTTTTTATTTTTTTTCGTTTGCTGCTTTTAGTGTAAGCTAGATATCTTTGTAAATTGAGAAATTCACAACTAGTTCAAAATCTTTTCCTTTGAAATTAAAGTACCTTGCTTTTTTAAAAACTTCTGTTTTTGACATTTGGTCATCTCGGTTTTCTGGATGAGCAGAGGCAGTTGAAAGCTGGCGCATGGCTAAATTAAAAGAAGCCACTGACATGATTCTTGGGAACGCATCAACTGCAAGTATTGAACCGGAGGAAGCCAGTAATTCATCTCTATCCTTCAATTCTGACCATTATATTTTGCACATTTATATTAAAGAAATTTATAGTCCCCTTTTGTATTATTTGTATTTTGGTGTTTTTTTTGGGTGTCTTTTCTGTCATATATTTATTTCAGGGGTTCCTTTCTCTGTAGGAATGCTTGCAAGAGTTTTGGATGTCGATTGGGTTGAGGTATTAGAGGAAATCGGTCTCTGGATCCCTGCTGAGGTTATTAATAAGGAACATGATGACAAGCCTGAAGGAGCAGAAGTTGGTAATGATATCCCTTCGGTCTCAGATTCAGTCCAACTTTTATCTCTTTTCTTTCTTTATTTATTTTTTTGTTTTGCTAGGCAGCCTACCCTTAGAGAACTAAAACAAAAAAAATTTACAAAAGAAAAAGATTGGGCAAAAGGAAAAGATCAGATTGAAAGATGTCCTTTATCTTTGAAATTTCTACCTGTATTACAGAGAAGTAGGAAAAGGAATTGAAGTTATTTGCTTGATTATGAAGCGTTTCATTCTTTAACACGAGGGACTTTTGTTCTTCAGAACCTGAAATTATAGCGGGGAAACGGCTTCCCCCTGAATGCAATGCTGAACTTCATACGGATTATGATGGCGCTGCTGTCAGATGGGGTCTTACCTACCATAAAGAATCTGCATACGAGTGTTTTAGGGCTTGTCTGGAGCAGGCCAAGCGTGCCAAATCAGGCGACAAGAAATGCAACATATGGGTTTACTGCCCAGCGGAAACAGGATGCTACTCCCCCGATATTTACAAACACAAACATCAGGAATGCTGGTTGAAATACGTAAGTTCTGTTCCCATTTCTCTGCTCGTTTTAGGCTCTCATAATTTCACCGAACATTTCTGTCAGACAAAAGCTAATATTCGTGATATTCTTATTGACAAATGCATGCAGTCTGAGAAACCCAAATTGAACTTCCAGCATCGGTATTCAGAAACTTATAGAAACGCCCATCCAAATGCTCCGTTAGTCGTTCCATGGATGTCGGGAGTGGTGAGCGTATAATCTGGGGAACTTCCCACTGAAGAGAAGCAGGTGTCGATCCTCAGGTGAAGCTGCATATATATATATATATCATCACAAAGTGAAGATCAGATGTTGTAAAAGCCTCACAAGAAGGCAACTAAAGTGTATGTAGAGAATTTTGCATTCCATTTTCTGTGCTGCAGCTGCATTGTATTGCTTCATCACTTTTTGTTTAGATGGGCATGGATCATATCATTGGATTGGCTAGAATTCTTCTCCTATTCTTGTTTCTTCTTCTTCTGTGGAAATATTACTTAATGCACTAATGCTTAGCTTTACATGGCATTAATGTTACCTGGAATTTTCAAACCTTAAATTAGTTTTCTCATTCTATGTTTTTTGAGTGACTAGATAAATTCGTAGCCACTACTTGAAGGTATATACTAGGTAAATTTCACCTTGTAACTTTAGTTGGTGAAAGACTACAAGAAAATAAATTAATATAAATTATCTATAATTAATCAGTTAAAACTAAGTTCAATAGACTATTTTTATTGGGAGTTGAACTCGTAAATTAAGATCTTGAAGTCCACTATCTTTCTATATTGGTCTGACTTGAAAGGAATCAATTTGTCAGATCCCAATTTTACTTTATTTTGCTCTCATGTTGCAATGGCCATTAAGATCAGACCTATAGGCCCAGCACGCGAGATCATGATGGAAACAAAAGGAAAAAGACAGCTTAATCATTGCGAGGAGGAATTTGGGTTTTTCTTGACCGGACTCGACAAAGGAAGAATATAAATCACGATAACTATAAGAGATATGTTCATTTTAGGCATAATTTTTATAGTGTCCCTGTCGAGATTCGAATCTTAACTTGGTCTGTTCTCTCGAATACTGTCTACTAAACTATTGAGTTAAGTCTATGCAGGAATTTAGATTTTTCTGTGTCTGGGTTTAATCTGATCTGCTGTCTTTTTCAGCACAAGGAAGCCATGATTATCCTTAATTACACCCACCATGTACTATGAGGTCAAGTGGAAATCTGATTCCGTAACACCAACCATAAATAAAAATGTAATTTTTAGCAAAAAATTCAGGTCGTACGTAGTGGACATTGTCTGGTAAAACGTCCAATTAGCTTGCAATTAATAACTTCAAACCAAAGTGAAAACAATGGCTCTAAAGTCTAAACCTTGTAAGTATCTATCACAGTGTAGTGAGAGGTCCAGGTATACATATCCGGAAGACAACCTCTTGTTTTCATTCAATTCGATTTCTCTAACGTTGTCTTTACCCTAAAGATTAAAGACCATAAACACTATATAGTATTCTGCATGATAGTCTTATGATGTATCTATAGCTTCGCCGGAAATTCAAGAAAATTACAACCCACCGCCGATCTCTTCCCAACATGACCTTCTCTCATAACGAAGACCCGACGAATCCTTCTAAGAGATGCAAATTCCTTCCGTCTACTCTCAAGGATGCGTTCGCCAACTGCCGGAATTTTCGCGGGAAGCTGTCGGGTACGAGGCCGGAAGACGGCGGCGCCACCAGCGACGAGGAGGAGGACGATGAAGACGAAGTAAATGCTCATCATACTACTGACTCTATTACAGTATTTGTTCATAACTAATTTCTTAATTTAGTATAAAGTGTCAGTGGCCTCTACGGAGGTTCAAACCTATAATCTCTTATATAAGAGAGTAATTTGGTGTCACCGACGACAAATATGTATTGTTGTTAATGTTTTGTTGTCGCAGGTATTTGTGTCGGCGGTTATAAGCAAATACATGGAGTCGAAGATCAAACGTAAGACGAGCATTACATGGGATAAGTTCGGGTGGGCGTTCTCGCCGACGGCCGGGGATTTGTTCACAACTGCAAAGGCGGCGCCGGCGCCGGCGGAGGAGGAAGAGGAGGAGTTCATGTCGGTGGGCACTCATCTGTCTCGGTGCTCCAGCGCGGGCAGCTTGGAGGCGTTTTTCTCGGCGAAGACGACGTCGTGTCTTTCGCGGTGTTCGAGCTTGGGGAGGATTGAGTTCCCGGAGTACCGGCGGCGATCCTCCATCATTCTCGAGTTTTCTCACTGTGAAGGATGGCCGTTCGGGCTTTGCCGGAAAGCGGTGTTGCTTCCGCCGCTGCCCAAGTCGCCGTCTGATTCTTGGCTATGGCGTAATAAGATCACTGGTAGACCATCATCATTTAAGATGCATTGAATTGCTTGTCTCTACACTTTGCTAGCTGCCTAGCTAACTACTGTGTAAGCTTTAAGAATTATTATTAATAAACACAGTACACATAAGTGCTTCAATTCCCTTATGGGTTTTAGAAAATCAACTTATAATTAATGTTCTTGATTATATTGGAGGGATTTATATATTTCATTTAGTCTGAATAGAGGTATAAACAAGTCAAGTTTTTCGGTCAAAATCCGTTTATTTGAATTTGAGACAAACTCAAGTTTAAATATTTTTGGTTTGTAACTTGTATTGTCAAGCTGATAAAACACATTCAATTTATTATGTGAAAAGAGGCTATGGTTCACGTATTATTTGAAACTCGTCAAAAATATATAAAAATTAACAATCTTTATTACTATCTTCAAAAAAAAAAAACAATCTTTATTACTCAAAGCAGTAACAATATCTTATTTCTTCCAAATTCCTTTAAGTCTTTAACATTATTATACTTTATTTTTCACCTAGTGTGTTGGGTAGCCACCGACTGCTTTAAATTAAAACCAATATATTTCATTTGACAAGCTAAGGTTTTTACTTAATTGGTTTCACTGGCGGCCATGTGGTGTTTGGAAAGCTATCTATATCATGCTGCTATATTTGATACATTTCAAAAATATAGTGGATTGTGACTTGTGAGGTGGTGATGAGACAGGAAATTTTGTTTTTATTTGACATTTCTTACTTTCGTAGTGTTTGATTGCTTAATGAAAACATATTTTAACTTACCCTATACATACTTGTGAAGTTGAAAGCTATGTTGTCCATAAATGCCAACTAACTTTGTCCTTAACAACCAATCTTCCCATTTCTAACCACCAACCAAGGATTGTGCTAGCTAGCTGCAGATTGGATGGTGTGACATTTCTGCATATGAACAAGCTAAGGTTGCTAGATTACCTTGGTCGGTTTACTTTTCTGGAGTCATTTGCCGATTAAGGTTACAATTTGGACTTAAACTATAATGTACCGTCTAGGCTTTCTTGTAAATCAAAGACTGGTAGTTGAGAAATAAAAAATATAGGATGGAGTTGAGCTGTTAGCATCCGTTTGTTGTTTAGAGCCTTTCATGGTATATATAGTGGATAGTGCTTATATGACGTTGAACTTCATTAAATTGCGCCGACAATGTTGAGACCCTTAATTGATGACTTTTTCACATAATAGCAATTAGGCAAAGACAAAAGAGTTCATTATTTTATCAGAGAAATTATTAAACATTTCAAAAATAGTGTTATATAGTCTACTTTGTGTTCATCTTTTCCGAATCAGTTTTCCGGTTTGTTATCTCTTATCTCTCTGGTTTTCGCTAAGAAATGGGGACAGATGTTGGAGGACATTTATGTACATTTACACACTTCCCGCTTCTCTCTGTTAAAGCTTCTTCTGACGGAAAGTGTAGAGGAAGGTTGTGAAGAAGAAAACTAACTCTGTTCATTCATTGGTAAGTGTATTGTATACAAAGGTAGAAGCGGGAAAGAAAATATATACAGGAGGGAAGCGGGAAAGCGGTTACAACAGAAAAGATGTGAGGAGAAGACTAATCTGCCCTTTTGTTATCTTCCAACACCCCCCGTAAGTTGGCGCGTGCAAGTCTTGAATGCCCAACTTAGATGAGAAGATCTTGAATAGAGCTATTGGTAAGGGCTTTGTAAGGCCATCGGCAACTTGATTGGCAGAAGAAACTGGCAATAGCTTGATTAGTCCTTGTGATACTTTTTCCCGAACGAGATGGCAATCGATCTCGATATGCTTCGTGCGCTCGTGAAAGACTTGATTTTCAGCCATGGCGATAGCCGACTTATTGTCGCAGAAGATGGTGGCTGGCTTGGGCAAAGGGAGCTGTAAGTCTGCTAGCAAATACATCAACCATTGAACTTCGCAAACTGTGGATGCAAGAGCTCGGTATTCTGCCTCCGATGAAGATCTGGATACGGTGGCCTGTTTCTTGGATTTCCAAGATATGAGAGCAGAGCCAAGGAAAACGCAATAGCCCGTAATGGAGCGTCGGGATTCTACACAGGCTGCCCAATCAGAATCCGAGAAGACGCTGAGCTGTAGAGTACTCATTTTTGGATAACACAGCCCCTGACCAGGAGTGCCTTTGATGTATCGGAGCACCCTGTGAGCTGCAGTAAGATGCTTATCAGTTGGAGCATCAACAAATTGGCTTAATTGTTGGATGGCATATGAGATGTCTGGTCTCGTTGTTGTGAGGTATAACAGCCGCCCAATGAGTCTTCTATAGCTGGTGATATCCTCAAGGGCAGTGCCATCACCATGAGTAAGGTGGTAGCCAGGAACCATAGGAGTACTTGCCGGTTTGCATTCCAGGAAGCCAGCCTCAGCTAATATGTCAAGTGTGTATTTCCTTTGACAAATGTTTAGGCCGGAATCACTCATTGTTGCTTCAATTCCCAGAAAGTATCCGAGATTCCCCAAGTCCTTAATTTTGAAAGTGGTGTCCAGAAACATTTTGAGTTCGTTGATCAGACACATGGCAGGACTTGTAACTAGTATATCATCGACGTAAACAAGAACGCCAATGAATTCATTATCCCGACCTTTAGTGAAGAGAGAC
>CM008344.1:47277071-47288864 GCA_002525835.2 Ipomoea batatas
TTGATGATAGATTGTGGGTTGGGGAATTAAAGAATTGAAGAATAAAGTTATGTTTACTTGAAACCACTAAAGTTGTACTTATTGTGCTAGCATTTATATATATAATAGCTAGGTCTTTAAACAGTTGTTTATGGTAAATTTTTACTAAACTAAATCAACAAAATATAGTTGATACGTGTTTAAGTACGTTTGGCTGTTATATAAAATACATTAATAAAAGTTGGGATCGATTCAAGTTACAATAAGCCAAAATGTTAATTAGTTTGATAAATATAATGTATGTTTAGTTAATCTTTTAATTCTTTGTAATAAATTAATCACTTAATGACTTACAGTTATTCCTTCATTAATTGTTATCAACTTTTAAATTAAAAGAGAAGCTAATAAATTCAACACCCAGAGCGGCAAAGCGTAATTAAAGTGGTGTAATAGTGAACTCATTATTGTCATTATTTTTTTTTCGAAAAAACTTTATAGGCATTATTTCGATAGTGTGCACTATATAAACTATGTTACCTGGCCTCTTGTATAATGGCTTGAAAACTACAAAAGAGAAAGGGATTATTTAGTTGGTTGTTGGTGATAATCTTTATCTTAATTCTTAAAAGTGAAAATAGGAAACTAATTTGATGTGAAGTTTTCTGACCACCATATCATTTTCAAAGAGATGCATAGTGGCACCATTTAAGGACAGGCTACACATAAGTTGATAGTTATATGTGACATGTCCTGAAAGCAACAAAATACTTGTTTGATTAAGGACTATATATATATTTGGCCTAAAGCTAGCTAAGCTAAGGTTATTTGTCTTAATTGATGGAGCCATATCACAACTGAATGTCCTACTCATATCATATATAAATGTTTCAATTCCTTTGTCACCAATATATCTCGAACCTTCGTGCTACCTACTCGCTTTATTTCATTAGTGGGAGACATGCAAATTAAACCTAATAGATTACAAAACTTGGAATTGCCCTTCCAATCCAGTCACCAACCCTTCTAGTAATACTCACCGTACCGTTCTAAGTTGTATATATTTCCATCAATTATATTAAATCTTCAAAACAATATCAATTTTCTAAATCATGAGCTTTCATATGAGATTCGCCGTATGGTAAACATAAATAAAAAAAAAAAATTGACTTACATCCAATAAATCAGTACTCAATTGACGTGCGATTTTGGTTTGAACTTTGAAGTGAATTTTGGGTGAATTAGCTAAGTTACTACAATTTAAGGATTTAGTACGTTCGTACATGTATAAATTGATGTAGGAGTACATTATATCGAGCACCATACACTTTTGTTCCCATATTTGCTAAGTTTGATCCTTGTGCAATTTAAACTTATAGGATTAACAATCTCGATAAGTGTAAGAGTTAAAATCGTTTTCTCGTTTAAAATTTAAGAATTAAGACTATACTAAATACATTCAATCTTGATAAAATTCTTATTAGTCGTAATCACCCGCCACAAAATCCATGTGGCCTTCCTAGTTTCACAAATTAAAGTTCCTCAACTCCTCCGATCCGCTAGCTAATTATTTCTGAATTAAAGTCCAACATATTTAATTTATATGTGAGTCCAAGTTTTTGTATAAAACGTAGAGAAAAAGAAAGGTACATATATAGAGCCCTATAGGATAGTGAAAATGGTAGCATTTCTACTTTATAAAGGCATGTCAAAAACATTATACACGAATTTCTTTTATCTTCACTTAGGATGGGATTTTTGTTAATTAAAAGTTTTAAAAAATGCCATTCAAAGCATTTGGGATGATGTAAATTATGGTAAGCAACATTAGCTTACTGCGCACAAAGAACCCCTCACTTTGAGAGGTTGATCCCACATTGTCGCTAGTGAGACTGGTTCCTTGTCTTTCGTCCCAAACTTTACTCATGTGACCAATTGAGATGCCTATGCGATCATATTACGGTTCAATTCTTAGACGGTGGATGGGCGGTTACTTAAATTATTTACTTTGCTTTTAAATTTTATATGTAGTTAAAAAAACGCTACTATCGCGTACGAACGTCATGATAACTTGTGAGTTGGGGGCAGCAATATATGAGGAGGCCCAGACATTTGAGTTTTGAACCAAGTTGTTTCAGCAAATAAAATCAACGTTGTTTTTAAGTTTTAACAAAATCCGTTAGCATGTCAATGTCCAAAGCAAATTACAAACCAAAATATATACAACAATTACAGTCCTTTAACCAGGTAATGTAATCGGTTCGGGATTTTCGTAGTCATGCTGCATTCTCTCACGCGCGTACACTATTAAAATCAGTAAGTTCAACAAATTTGAGCAATTTTATTTTTAGTGACAGATAAAAACTTACGGTCACTATTTGAATGTACACACTAAGTAAATTTTGGTGTATAACTTTAAACGAAAAAAAAAAAAGTACATCAATTTAAATTGTCTATAACTAACCAGTTTAAACTAAGAAGATCAATATATCGCTCTCACTAGGAATTGAATTTGAGCAATTATTATTACTAGCTAGCTATTATTGGGTGATAATGGAATTTTTTTTAATCACTATTTCAGAGTGTTTGGTTGGAAAGAAAGAATTATTAAGAGATAAAGGAATTATAGTTTGATAGAAAAAAGAATAAGGTGAGAATAATACTATTCAAGGGAAAATATGTCATTTTCTTTTCCTTTGTATGATTGAATTGCAATTCATATATG
The DNA here is from genome assembly GCA_002525835.2 of Ipomoea batatas. Classification (NCBI taxonomy): domain Eukaryota; kingdom Viridiplantae; phylum Streptophyta; class Magnoliopsida; order Solanales; family Convolvulaceae; genus Ipomoea; species Ipomoea batatas. The sequence continues at coordinate 47,279,773 of CM008344.1, forward strand.
TATTATGAATTGTATGAATTGCAATACACTAAATTGAGGAAATTACAATTCCCTCTAATCAAACAATGTAGTTTCTCATTTCATAAAAATAAATTGACATTAAATTTCAATTCATGTCAATCAAACACTCCACTAAAAGTGTGCATGGCATGTAATATAACTTGAAAACTGTAAATTGTGCGATAAGTATTGGAAAATGAAGAAGTATGGAAAATAGGGGAAGCTCATAGATTTTCTTTTACAAGTGGATCAAAAGAAACTCAAAACGCACCATGAGCCTCAGAGCCCAATCGCAACCCCGTTTTGTCCATTTCACGTAATTATATTGTTCGCACAAATTTACTTACGAGACAAGCAATTAGTTAGTCTTATGTTAGAATTAATACTAATTGTGATTCTTCGATTATAGTGACACTGACAACTCGCGTTTAATTTTAAATTTTTAATTTAAACATCTGTGAATTATGTAGTTATTAAACTTTTAAATTTAACTATCCATAGTTATTCCTACTTTTAAGATAATTAACCATCCATATTTCTTTAAATTTCAAAATTTTAACCATTCATAGTCTTAATTTATCTTTACTTAAACTAACAGAAAGATCAGGAGTGATTAAATTTTTTTTTAAAAAAATTGAAAAACTATGAATGATTAAATAAAAAGTTTAGAACTAAACGTACGTAACAACATTATTATACTTTAAAATCCTAATTAATATTTTACTTAAATGTCACTTATCCTTTTGATCGTTTTTTTTTTCAAAGTATAATTGCCATATGAGTCAAATGACCAGTCAAAAAGACAATTTACATAAAATTACGTACATTCAGCTTTACTCCACTTGCACCTGTTGAGCCTTATGGTGAGTGACAACTTGCTTTCATTGCTTTCATATATCAATTTTTTTTTTTAATATAATGTATACGACTTAAATTTGAAATATAAAAAAATATTATAAATAAAATGGAATAATATCTTACTTATCACTAATTTTTCAGCAAAATAAATACAGATAGTTTAATTCCATTAAAAACAAAAATGATCGAATAGACTTATACCCAAGAGGCATGATTTGAAGCAATTGTTTTATTGTGGACCATGGTCCATCATGCACATAGTAAACTCTATCTGAATTATATATGTGCGGTTAACATATTACATATACTTAGTTAACAAATTATATATCTAATTATTGGATCTGCAGTAAATCAAGCACGTTTAACCACATATTTCTTTGGTTATCTGGTTGTCATATTGTACTTAAAACTAGTGATAAGTAGGTGACCCGCCGGATACTAACCATTGCATTTAACCACATCATTCTATGGTAAACCGCAACGCCACGTCGTGAATCGAGTAGGGGTTGAACTCGGCTGACGCCCAACACTAACATATTATGCACTTTTAGTTTATTTATAAGTATATAACCTATAAACGGAAGACATATAATCTAAATATTGTTTTTTATTAGGTCCACAGTATAAGGTGGGCAATGATCCATAGTATAATTTGTGGATTTGAGGGGAATAAATGGTGTAAATTATAAGTTAATGAATCATTCTTAAACAATGCATCATGCGTGAAGGCAATCCTCGAACAAATTACAAAAGTTAACTTGGACTATGAGTTCAAGAATCATACGATTGGAATATAAACATTAGAAAGTCTTAATAGATACGACAAAAAAAATTGTTATTTGATTACCGGAAGTCATTTGNGCCACAAAATCCATGTGGCCTTCCTAGTTTCACAAATTAAAGTTCCTCAACTCCTCCGATCCGCTAGCTAATTATTTCTCAATTAAAGTCCAACATATTTAATTTATATGTGAGTCCAAGTTTTTGTATAAAACGTAGAGAACAAAAAAGGTACATAGAGCCCTATAGGATAGTGAAAATGGTAGCATTTCAACTTTATAAAGACATGTCAAAAACACTATACACGAATTGGAATTTCTTTTATCTTCACTTAGGATGGGATTTTTGTTAATTAAAAGTTTAAAAAAAAAATGACATCCAAAGCATTTGGGATGATGTAAATTATGGTAAGCAGCATTTGCTTACTGCGCACAAAGAACCCCTCACTTTGAGAGGTTGATCCAACATTGCTGTTGGTGAGACTCGACTTCTTGTTTTTCTTCTCAAACTTTACTCATGTGACCAATTGAGATGCCTATGCGACCGTATTACGGTTCAATTCTTAGACGGTGGATGGGTGGTTACTTAAATTATTTACTTTGCTTTTAAATTTTATATGTAGTTAAAAAAAACGCTACTATCGCGTACGAACGCCATGATAACTTGTGAGTTGGGGGCAGCAATATATGAGGAGGCCCAGACATTTGAACCAAGTTGTTTCAGCAAATAAAATCAACGTTGTTTTAAGTTTTAACAAAATCCGTTAGCATGTCAATGTCCAAAGCAAATTACAAACCAAAATACAACAATTACAGTCCTTTAACCATGTAATGTAATCGGTTCGGGATTTTCGTAGTCATGCTGCATTCTCTCACGCGCGTACACTCTTAAAATCAGTAAGTTCAAGGAATCTGAGCAATTTTATTTTTTAGCGACAGATAAAAACTTATCGCCTCCACTGAGGCTCGAACCCACCACCTCCCATATAAAGAGAAGGGTTTGATGCCACTGGACCACAAGGTCCTTGGCTTACAATCACTATTTGAATGTACACACTAAGTAAATTTTGGTGTATAACTTTAAACGAAAAAAATAAATCAATTTAAATTGTTTATAACTAACAAGTTTAAACTAAGAAGATCAATATATCGCTCTCACTAGGAATTGAATTTGAGCAATTATTATTACTAGCTATTATTGGGTGATAATGGAATTTTTTTTAATCACTATTTCAGAGTGTTTTGTTGGAAAGAAAGAATTATTAGGAGATAAAGGAATTATAGTTTGATAGAAAAAAGAATAAAGTGAGAATAATAATATTCAAGGGCAAATATGTCATTTTTTTTTCCTTTGTATGATCGAATTGCAATTCATATATGTATTATGAATTGTATGAATTGCAATACACTAAATTGAGGAAATTACAATTCCCTCTAATCAAACAATGTAGTTTCTCTTTTCATAAAAATAAATTGACATTAAATTTCAATTCATGTCAATCAAACACTCCACTAAAAGTGTGGATGGCATGTAATATAACTTGAAAACTGTAAATTGTGCGATAAGTATTGGAAAATGAAGAAGCATGGAAAATAGGGGAAGCTCATAGATTTTCTTTTACAAGTGGATCAAAAGAAACTCAAAACGCACCATGAGCCTCAGAGCCCAATCGCAACCCTGTTTTGTCCATTTCACGTCATTATATTGTTCGCACAAATTTACTTACGAGACAAGCAATTAGTTAGTCTTAAATGTTAGAATTAATACTAATTGTGATTCTTCGATTATAGTGACACTGACAACTCGCGTTTAATTTTAAATTTTTAATTTAAATATCTGTGAATTATGTAGTTATTAAACTTTTAAATTTACCTATCCATAGTTATTCCTACTTTTAAGATAATTAACCATCCATATTTCTTTAAATTTCAAAATTTTAACCATTCATAGTCTTAAATTTATCTTTACTTAAACAAACAGAAAGATCATGAGTACGTGATTAAATTTTAAAAAAAGAATTTGAAAAACTATGAATGATTAAATAAAAAGTTTAGAACTAGACGTACGTAACAACATTATTATACTTTAAAATCCTAATTAATATTTTACTTAAATGTGATTTATCCTTTTGATCGTTTATTTTCAAAGTATAATTGCCATATGAGTCAAATGACCAGTCAAAAAGACAATTTACATAAAATTACGTATATTCAGCTTTACTCCACTTGCACAGTTGCACCTGTTGAGCCTTATGGTGAGTGACAACTTGCTTTCATTGCTTTCATATCTCAATTTTTTTTTATATATAATGTATACGACTTAAATTTGAAATATAAAAAAATATTATAAATAAAATGGAATAATATCTTACTTATCACTAATTTTTCAGCAAAATAAATACAAATAGTTTAATTCCATTAAAAACAAAAATGATCGAATAGACTTACCCAAGAGGCATGATTTGAAGCAATTGTTTTATTGTGGACCATGGTCATCATGCACATAGTAAACTCTATCTGAATTATTCATGTGCGGTTAACATATTACATATATTTAGTTAACAAATTATATATCTAATTGTTGGATCTGCAGTAAATCAAGCACGTTTAACCACATATTTCTTTGGTTATCTGATTGTCATATCGTACTTAAAACTAGTGATAAGTAGGTGACCAGCCGGATATTAACCATTGCATTTAACCACATCATTCTATGGTAAACCGTAACGCCACGTCTTGAATCGAGTAGAGGTTGAACTCGGCTAACCCGGCTGACGCCCAACACTAACATATTATGTACTTTTAGTTTATTTATAAGTATATAACCTATATATATATATAAACGGAAGACATATAATCTAAATATCGTTTTTTATTAGGTCCACAGTATAAGGTGGGCAATGATCCATAGTATAATTTGTGGATTTGAGGGGAATAAATGGTGTAAATTATAAGTCAATGAATCATTCTTAAACAATGCATCATGCGTGAAGGCAATCCTCGAACAAATTACAAAAGTTAACTTGGACTATGAGTTCAAGAATCATACGATTGGAATATAAACATTAGAAAGTCTTTATAGATACGACAAAAAAAAATTGTTATTTGATTACCGGAAGTCATTTGAATTCAATCATAATATTTGAAATGAAAAGGTAAAATAATAAAAAGAATCTTTACGTAATTTGAAACGAAAGTGACTTTAAATTAGTATTTAAGAAATGATATGCTTAAATAGTTAAATGTCTAAACAAATTAAAGAAAAATTTGGCAATGGAAATCCTATCATCTTGACCCCGGTGTTTGAAGACGCGGTACAACGTAACATTGAACTAGTCCAAGTTGTCTTTAAATTTGGCCGCCCTTCATTGGCGAGAGTGACTTTTAAGTTTCAACCCTTCTACATACCCTATCTTTTTCTCATTAAATTAATTACCATCCCGTCCACGAGATGTTATACACATATAAATGGTGTATTTTTAATATTGAAATTGTAAAGTTTTAGAATATAAATTGTGTTTTTAAGTCAAAACACATAACAGTACAATTACAATGGCAAAAGAGAATTTGTAAATACAATACATGATCATCAAATTTTAATCCATTAATATTGTGTGATTGCAATATTTGAATGAAATTTGTGAATACAAAATGAAGTAATTAATTACATATATATTAATATTGTGTGTCTGTAATATATAAATTGTAAAATTTTTAAAAGATAGTATAAATATTTAGATTCAGATACCACATAATCATTTGCGCTGTGCACTTGCCCATATATACACACTGTACTCCTTTGCCCATCACCACGTACCTAGGCCAATATTATTCAAAATAATAAATATATGGTTTAATGAAATATTTGGGGTGATGATGATGGAATACGCTGAATAAATTTTACTTTGTGATTTAGCCATTAAATCATGTAGGTTAATATGTTACTTTCATTGAGAGTCAATTTTAAAACCTCATAATTTTCAAGTCAACAATCTAATTAATAATTTTTTTTTTGTGTAACCCAGGATTGCCACCGACGGACACAATGGTTAATCCCTCGCTGGATTGTAGGCACCTCTATTGGGTGGGACAGCTGGCCTGGAGATTTAAGGCTGCATCTAATTAATAAATTGATTGTGATTACTACTATTAATTTGTTTGATGTAATATTTGGAGTTGTCTCTATTAATTGATAAAATATTTATTTAACGTAAAGATATAGGTAAACTAACTTAGCCTCAAAATAAGAAGACTAATAAACTGTTCACATAGATATCTAGATAACATACATCTAACCATTTTAAGTGAGGTTGAAGACTTGTTCAGGCCAGGATATACCATAATACCAAGTGGGTGTGATAGTTTAGGAAGAAGTTAATAAGGGCATTTTTGTGTTTTTAGTGTAATACAAAGTCAACCCATCTTAGTTTTAGTTGTCGTCTTATTAGTTAGGTTTAAAGAATTATATAAGACGACCTACCTGCTGTGGGGGGCACGGCAGCCGGCCTCCATCATCCACCTAGCTCCTCGACGCCATGGATAGAGAGCAAGAAGAGATGCAATTTCTAGGCCTTTTTGATATCTATATCGAATCCTACAAAGTGATCTACAGATGTAGGAAGATTTTCAGCCAGATCACCTTGTCTCTCCACCATACTAGTTTCCTGTGATTGACTCCTTTATGGGAATCAGAATCGGTATGGGTATCAAATACTTGGTAAGGGTAATAGGTTTTGGTGAAAGGATTTTGCATGTTTGGTAGGAAGATTTGACATGATATTAGTTTCCCGTGTTGCAATGAATACGCAAAATTACCTTCAATTTCCATTCACTATCATTGTTGGCATAAGCTTTTTAGTTATTTATGTTATGCATGGTATAGTGAATGGTCCTCATGAATGGACCTCCATTGCATATCCTAGAGAGACGGAAAGAGTGTGCATGAAAACTAGTGTTGTGTCTTTATTTCCCGGTCTTCAATACTTCATTCATAGCACCCTTAATTTGTGATCTACAAAAGTGGATTTTTGTATATATGGTTGTTTTTGCGTTATTATGTTTTGTTATTAGTTTGGTTACTGTAAGACGATGATTTATCTAATATTTAGCTTACATTATTACTAATTAATTTAAATGTGATTGACTCCTTTATGTTCTGTAAATTTTAAATTATGAATAGCAAAAGTAAATGAATGGTCAAATATCTTGGCTGTATTAGTGAAGTTAGTATTTATTGGTGATTTAGTTTTTTTTTTTTTTAGATTTATTGTAAGTGAACTTGTTTGGTATTCAAATAAGTTAATTTATCTAACAAAATTTTAGCTATGTAGGAATGCATTATGTAATGCGAATCTCACTATCTTTATATAACACTTCGATTTGAGTCGATTATATATGTATAGTATTTAATGCACACAAAATCCACAAATTAAGGGAATGTGGGAATGTGGCGTTGAAAGCAACAACCACACTAATTAATCCTCAAATTAAGGGAATGCTAGTATTCTATTTGAATGTTTCCCAACATTACACATTCCCTCTCTCTCAAACAAGTTATTGCAAAACAAAATAAAGGTTGAATTTTGAAAATGTGTTTGTAAATAAAGTTAGCGTGTCCCTCTGTATCTCAGCTGAGTACGTGAACACAAAGGGAATACTTTCCAGTTGATCTGTTTGCCATCCCCATCCTCCGCACTACCTATATATGTCAAATAGTAAATTAAAACAAAAAGCTGAGTGCATACTTATATTTATGAGAATATAATTAATGCCACGACATGAAATCTTGCTGGCCGGCTAGGGCCTAGGGTCATGCAAATAAAGCCTGCAAATCAAGAGAAACAGGAGAATGGAGAGGAGATTGATGGGCAGTGATCACTGTGTCCACCGATCTTGATAAAGCTCTGCAGCGAATTGAATGGAGTGGTTTCTGGGGCGCTGGGGTTCAATCAGAGCTCAGTTCTGAGGATTGTGGGGTGTCCTGGGTTTGTTTTTGGTGCTGGGATGGGTTTAATTAGCAGTCCCGGTGGTGATTCTTGAGCTGCTGCCAGAAAACAAGTCTATCTGTCATATCTGTTGAGCATGACCCATTGACATGAGTGAATCCCTTTATCCAATTTCCTTGCCAACCCACCACAACTTGTTCTTTTAGTTCTGGGATTGTAGCTGCTATCTAGATTGATCTTGATCCACCCCCGGCCCGGTGGGGATTTGGACCATTTTACTATATTCCCTGCAGTTGAGGCTTCCTGGGCACCGGTTTTTGAACTCTTATCTTCCAAAGGCCGAGTTTACATCATCTTCTGTTGGCATCAGAATCCAATAACATTTTTGCCCCACGCTCATCTATTTTTCGGTAAATATTCTTTCGTTTCTCCATTATATTTCCACAATGACCAAGCCGTAACAGCAAATGTTATATGCTCATGTTGCTTATTTTAGGAATTGAAACCTTTTATTCCTGGGTCAAACCAATCTGCAAACTCTTTGTTCTGCATGCTCTGACCCATATTTGGTAAGGTTACATCCCAAACCGCTCTAGCTTCTGGGCATTTTCGTAGGATATGTTCCATGGTTTTGACTTGTGTGGTACAGACTCCACACATGTTATCATCGGTGAACCCCCGTTTCGTTCTGTTGAGGTTTGGAATACTTGGTTTTAATTAGATTAAATAATTCATTTTCAAATTAAAGCTATAAATGCTGCATTATATGGGAATTCACCATATGTTAAATATGCTCTGCATAGAAATATATTCTTATCACGTGGATGCTCTTCCACAGCTCATGTATACAAATTAAGACGAAATGATTACCCATACCTGCTGGACTGCTGTTTTGCCAATTTGACTCTTCTCTAAAGGATTCCCAACACCCTTCTTACTTAATTTTTGGTTTCAGCTTTGTTTTTTTGTTTTTGTTTTTTTCATCATATCCCTCCTATATTCTCTTTCCTAAACCCGCTTTCTAAACCCATGAGTGTTTGCAAATTTATGACTTTAAATCTACAATGATATTTTGATAAAGCTCTGCAGCGAATTGAATGGAGTGGTTTCTGGGGCGCTGGGGTTCATTCCTTATATGGTATCAGAGCATTCATTCCTTATATGGTATCAGAGCATTTAGTTGAATGAGAGGAGCAGCCATTGTTGAACAAAGAAAAAAAAATTGAGGGAAGTTTATCTCATTGGAGGAACTGCTCTGATACACTAGCTGCTCACATCATTCTCAACTCTCTCTTAATAGATAATCCCTTTCTTACAAGCTACCATACATTATTATTTTCCATTACCTTCTCTCACTTCATAAAAGCAAAGATACATTACATGCAAGATGCGCCCCAACCACTAATATATACAGTGATGATATCTTAGTTTTTATGTATGCATACTTACGTAACTCATTTTATATATATTCTATCTGTCTTACTTGTAAAACCAACTCTTTCTTCTTCTT
>CM008344.1:47325962-47338667 GCA_002525835.2 Ipomoea batatas
AAAAAATTCAACTTAACACAAATACATATTAATAATTAATTATCATACAATTATATAAAACTATATTAATTAAATAAATATTATAAAATATAAAATATACAATTGTAATACTATATATGTAAATTAGAAAGAAACAAAAAAATATATTTATGTTGTTGCTGTTCGCAGCAAAATTTGCTGCGAACAGCAGCAACCTGCTGCGATTGCAGCAATTTGTTTTTGCTGCGATCGCAGCATTTATTTATTTATTTATTTATTTATTTTTTGTGATCGCAACAATTATTTTTCACTGAATATTAAAAAAATAATTTTTTGTAGTAAAGTATGTGAGTATTTATGAAAGGTTTGAAACTTACCAGAAAATTAATAAAAGTTTGTCTGGTTTTAATAGAAGAAAACAAAGTCGATAGAGAATGTTCAAAAGTTTTGGGTTGGATGGCTGGATTTCATCTATTTATATTAATGAAGAAAAAGTTTACAAAAGTCCTATTCTGATGGAATCTATGAAAGTTAATAACTTTTTGAATACCAGTAGACTTTTTAAAACTCTATAAAAGTCTTAATCGAATACTAGTATACTTTTAAAGAGTTTTGAAAAGTCTGGATCCAATACCGGTAGACTTTTAAAGAGTTTTTAAAAGTCTTAATTGAATACCACCAAACTTTTAAAGTTGATAAAAGTCGTTAAAATTCTATAAAAGTCATGATTGAATACACCCCCCTTAAACTTTTAAAAAGGTCAATTAAATTCTTTAACATGTCAAACTGAAACAATAAAACCCAATAACCAGTAAATGAGTAATAACATGTCATTTAAATTTTGACACGACCATCTATGGCGGAAGGTCACCTTCTCGTCGAAGAAGGCGACCTGAGGTTGCCTTCCAGGAGAAGGCTAGGCAACCAAAAAGGTCACCTTCTCCAAAAGACTTCCATATGCCTTCCATAGGGGATGGCAACGGTTCGGCTGTCGCTGGAACTACCAGTTTTTTGATTTCATTGCTTTAATTTGATGCCTAATTCACTTTTAGTGTAAAGTTTAGGGGTCTATTTGATAATTTTTCTAAAAAATAATCATCAAATCATTTTATTTTATTTTTTAACTCATAATTGGTCAACTCAAATCAAGACGTTTTGAGATATATATAGTTATTAAGTTAATGATCTGACCAATTTGACTGGAGTTACCTCATATACCTGCATTCCATGCGAATGGATTCCTGTTAAGAGTTATACCATCTCTCGCCGGTCTAAATGGCCCCAGTTCCATGAAAGCGCCACCACCAACAGAAGAATAAGCCGGTCCTGGAATGAAACACAAACAACATCTTATGTGTACAAAACTATTAAACTTTTTATTCCTTAGAACTTTAATTTACAGAACTTTTCATGTATACCACCATTAAGCCATAAAACAAGGGGTTTAGAAGAAGGTTGTTGAGGCGACTCGACAAAGTAATAGAACAAGGCTCGTCCGGCGGCTTCGTCCACCGTAACATGCCCCGCGTATTGCCCGAAATCTGCTCCGGTGGGCTGTCCCGGCAGCCTCTGAATCCTGTTACTCTCCTTGAGCCCATCTTGACGCCCAGTGTACACCGGAAAGTACGCCGGCTCCGACGGAGAATAGCTGAGTTGTCTTTGATGATCGGCCGGCGAATCCAAACCTTTAACTCTGCGGCACTGGACAGAAACCACGAGGCAGAATAGGAAACAGATGAAGCACAAGGGAAGAGAAACGTTATTAGCCATTATAGTGTCACCTAGCTAGCTAACTCCCGGTGCTTTCAGTTGTTGGAAAATTCATGAGAGTTGGTCGCAATCATTTCGTTTCCATTTTATTGACTACACATCACTGTTGGTACGTCCAAGCTTTAATATGTTGTGTGGCTGTTAATTTTTCATGTGAATCTCATTCATTAAGAATGAGTGATGCAAAATTAGACCAATATTATTAAAAAAAAAAAATTAACGTTGTCCGATATGTAGCCAAGTGTGGGCTACGTAAGCAATGTCGTGGTTGTTAATTAACTACATACTTCACTTGTGTTTTCAAAAAAAAAAACTACTTCACTTGTTATATATTCTTAATGGGTTTTTATTTTTATTCCGACTTCATTCACTTTTGTCTCCCTGTCCCATCTCATTTACAGGCGGCCTTCCGCTATTGGGAGTTGGTGCGTGTATGTGCAAATTTTTGTGCATAGACAATTGGCTCCGGTGTCATTTTGTAAGAGTATAATTACGTATATATATATTATATTCAGATGTGTGTTTTGGTTGAAACTCACTCACGCATAACAGTTATATTAGGTTCGAGCTAAAGCCCTACTAAGACTATAACTCATTCTCTTCACTTGATACAAGGCAATAATCAAAGTACCCACCAGCTTATAGATCTAAATTTAGCGACTAGTGGAATACTACGAGGAGATAAATAAGCCTAAATTACTTATAGTTGATTGATTTAAACAAGAAAGTTAAACACCTCTCACCGAAATCTCTCAACTCATAATTAACTTGATTGACTGGTTAAGACTCGATCAAGAATAAATTCTAGAGTATTGAGAAATGAAGGTTAGGTTAGCTATCCAATCAGTCTGCTATAATGGTATAGTTTTTCAAGATAATAATGGATTGCATATATCAATGTCTGGGTAGGGTTTTTAGTGAAGATATAGTAATCTTTCCTAAATATAACAATAAACGAAATGATTCAAACTTCACCATAAAATGAAGACGTCACTGCTGACATCGATCACTTTGTCCAGTGATCAGAGCTGAGGATGCTTTCCATAATAATTATCGCTTATTTTTAATTTCATAATATATTTAATTAAGGTTTGTCATTAAAACCTCCCTGATAGTTTGTTCGGGCATTTTCACCATTAAAATCACCTCCGTGTCTTCGGGAATTAAATGAACCATTTGAGATATTTTTTAAAAAATATTTTTAAAAAAATATTATTTTAATTTATTTTCGACCCAATTTATTTTATAAATAAGTGTAAAACGAAAAAGTGACGAGATAAATGGAGTACAATTAGTTAACTAGCTGGCTAGTGTATGTAGTGTCATTAGGGGGAAGTGTTCCATTGATGAAGGAAGAGAAGAGCACAAGTGCCCTAGCTGGCTGATAACTGGGAACAAAATGCCCTGATCCTCGTACTGTCACCAACGTTATGTTCTCATATTCCTCTACATATCCACCAACCTGCAGTGATCATCATTTTAAATCATAGAATTGAAAGGTTAAAATGATATATAGTACGTGAATTTTATGTATTATATATATTTAACATATATAGTATTCTAAGTCTTCGTACACGATAAGTTATTAATTACCTCATATCCTGGGAGATACCAAGGGTACCAAGGAGTTTTAACTGTTACTCCAAGTTTGTACAAGGCATACCGTGTGTCTGTTATTGGTACTGCGTTGTCTGTATCTCCACTGTACATCACATTAGAGTTAAAAGAACTATTAGATACCGCTGCATGAACGACTATTACATATTCAATTCATATCTCATTCCTTTTTGGATGAAAATGCATTGAAACCGGCCCAAAACTACTCCTCGAAGACGTATACAAGATAAACTCTACCTAATAACTATAGCTAGCAAATGACCATCATAAAGAGAATACGCTCAAACTCTACCTAATAATTATAAACAAACTCATAATTAATCGGCTCAAACTAATTTAAGAAGAGCATAGGCTACTAGGTAAGAGTAGGACTGATTCAATACATGCGGCTTAATTAGTAATTACCTGTACAGCCAGATACGAATACCAGTTCCCATCAACTCCGTTATGACCGGTAAAACAGTTGGCGGAACTTTCCAGGCGCCATGAAGTGTGAGGCTAAGAAAAATAACACCAAAATCATCGCCAGTAATCTACGTGGAAACTAATTATAACTGTATGGAAATTAAAGAAACATTTCAAGTAAAGTAAAAGGCATGCATATATACTTGCACTTGTCCCATGGATGAGGAGTGGCAGTTATGTTTGCATGAAGAGCAGCCTGAACCTGAAGGGTGTTTAAGTAGGTGTACGTATAATCTGCAGTGCACGGATCATATCCAGAGATCTGTACGTTCAAAATCACAAAATTAAAACCAATTCAATTCGATCATATATAATCTCTGATCTTCATTCATTAATATTTACGAATGATTCTTAATTTTGAAACTGACAGAATACGAGGTTGTGCCAGAACCGCATAACGGAGCGTAGATGTCGTACGAGTAAATATTTCCAGATTCATCTCTAATTTGACCGTAAACTAAATCTAAGCATTCGTCTGATGTGGCACTGGGAATAGAGAAATTGCAGGTTGATAAGATGTTCTTATATAGTTCATCGGAAATCAAAGCATGACTCCAATAGTAGTCCGCTAGTCCCTGCAAATTCGCTTCATAGTCCACATATGCATTTCCAATCTGAGGATTATATTAATTGCAGCAACATATATCAGTCAGTAACACTCATAATCATTTTCGATACTTTTAAGGAACAACTTAAACGTGTTTTGTGGGCTTACAGCAATGCCTTTGAGATTGATTCTTGACTGGTTTGTGTGCTGGTTGTTGTGCAATATAAGCTGAGCAAGCTGGGGAATATAGTGTCCAGCGTAACTCTCTCCTGTAATGTAGAAATCCCTAGTTTTGTATTCTGGAAACCTTTCTAGCCAGTTAACTAGAAATGTATATGAATCCTGGGCTGTGCTTTCGTCCCCAACGTTGTCATAGTCCGAGCTTGTATTTGAGTACGAGAATCCAACTCCAATAGGTGATTCGAGAAAGATTATATTTGCAACTGGTAAAAAAATGTTATTATGATCACATATACTTATGTAGTTAAGCGAATATATAATTGGATTATTAATATATATATACTCACCGTTATTCCATGCATATGGATTACTGTTAAGAGATTTACCATCTTTAGCTGGTCTAAATGGTCCGAGTTCCCCGAATGCTCCTCCTCCAAGCGAAGAACAACCTGGTCCTATAGATAAAAGTGTTCAAAACATTTTTATATATGGTTTCTACGTATCTTTTGTAACTTTAATTTTGTTGTTGTGTACTTACCTCCATTAAGCCACAAAACAAGGGGTTTAGAAGAAGGGTTTTGGGGAGATTCTGTGAAGTAATAAAACAAAGCCTTCCCAGTAACTGGATCTACAGTAACATGTCCAGCATATTGAGCGAAATCTACGCCTTTGGATTGTCCAGGCAAGGTCTCGATCATGTCACTCTCCTTGAGCCCATCTTGAGGACCAATATACACAGGGATATTGGAACTTGATACAAGTTGTGTCTTATCAATATTATCTTCGACATTTGTGTATCTTAGCCTAGAAAACAAGAAATCTTCCCTGCTTAATGAATTGACACCTTTGGCCTCATAGCAATGAATACAAGTAGCTAACAGGAAGACGAAAGAGAAGGTGAAGAAAAGAGAGACTTCAGCCATTGCTGCCAATGCCGATGATTCAAATTAATCTTGGAACATCAATCCTATTTAAAGTATAATTATTGTAATTGGACTGTTCTTAAGTGTTATGGGACCATATAAAAGTTGTGTACCATAATATTGATGGATTAATCAATTGTTATATGTAGGTTTCTTTGAATTGTAAACTACGACCAACAATATTGTGATGACATAACATATGCGATTCGCAGTAATCAATGTTTTTTTAAGGAATATACTATTTATACTCCTAAATTTTAATCTCTCAAACAAAATTTTGATGTTGAGATTCAGTTGAACACATAGATTAGACCCTCACTTTGAGAGGTTGCTCTCACACTGTCTTTGGTGACTCAATCTCTAGTCTTTCTTCTCAAACTTCACTCATGTGACTAATTAAGTTGTTCGTACAAACATTTTTTAATGCATTATTGTCCCTACCGTTTGAATAGTTTTTCGAAGGTAAGACAAAATTTATCATAACAAGTAATGTTTGGAGACTATTGTTGACGGGTAGTTCAATAGTTTTATTCTGTTTGTATTCTTTCATCCTTTCAGCATTGACAAGGTCAACAATTGAATATGATTACAACTTTCATTCTATTTGATTTAAAAGAAAAAAAAATTAGTTGTCATTATTTGAAAGTGGGGTTAAAATGTCCATAACTGATTAACTCAAACTAAATTCGGCTGAGTTTGCTCTAATTCTTTGTCTTGATCGCCATAGGATGCGTAGTGCGGCTAACTAATTCTTAATTAGCATCAAATTAATTGTTACGTGGTGTGACGGTCAGGCCAATGTTCTTTGGTTGTTTTCTATGTTTTTACACATATTTTTTGACTTAATAAAGTGGAATCTTTATAACATTAAAACTAAGCAATAAGGGCAAATTTTTTTTACCAAAATTCTTTATTATATATATGATATAGCAAAATATAATTGATTCTTTTTGGAATAAAGTTATAAGAACCAACATAATATATTACAGAGAGAATCAATTATATATTGCGCTTGATTTAGAGAGTATATAAGAATCATACTTTACCTCTCAGCTATTCTTTTCGAGGTCAATGGTAACAAGAGTTTGAAAATAAATTTTGTTATTTACAACTTGATCCTTAATTAACAAGTGATATCATAAACAACTTTAATTTCTATAATAAGGGAGTGTTTGGTTGGTTGGAACATATTCTTTAAGGAATTAGCATTCTTAAAACTTGAGGAAAAAGTATGTTAAGTTTTGTTTGGTTCATGGAAAAAATTTTAAAAAGTTGAATTCCTCAAATATGAGGAAAATTTTGTCTTTAACTTATCTTAGATATTTTAGTACTCTCCATGGCATTTGGGAACAAATTTTCAACTAGCAAGATAAAACTACCCAAATATAAATTACTAATACTTTTATTATCACTATTATTGTGGAGGAGCATATTAGTGTTTATACTCATTATTTCCTATCGTTGCAAATCCAACCAAACAATAAAAAATATTTCTAGTAATTTATTTTCCACTAGCCATGGAATCAATTTCCTTAATATTTTTTTTCACAAAATTTAAATTTCATTCATCTTCAATTATTTTTGATGAAACAAATGGGCTATAATTATCAATTATTTTCAATTCCATAATTAATTAAAGTTTGTCATTGTCCAAGGTTTCAACTTGCACTCTTGAATACATAAACAAAATGTCTGTCAAAACAATCAAACCTTTCATTGGCTTAGTCTTCGTGTTGAGATACTTTATAAGTGTGAAAGAATAATGTTATTGGCAGCTTCCTCGTGAATTGATAACTTGATGTCATCGTTACTAGTTTATGTATGTATTTTTTGCCTTTAGAAATTTGAAACGAACGTATCAATTAGCATTAAAAAAAATTTGTATCTGGTATAAACACACACACACACACACACACACACACATATATATATATATATATATATATAAAATTTAAGTTATGCAATTTAAAATGTGAAAAAAATGTTACTTATCATAATTTTGTTTCAATCCAATTTATTTTATAATTCTGTGTAAAAAGAAGAGTGAAGTACATTTTGGGATAAAGGGAGTACAATTAATTAGTAGCTAAGCTAGTTTTTAGTGTTCTGTGGGGGGAAGCGTTCCATTAATGAAGGAAGAGAAGAGCACAAGTGCCCGAGCTGGCTGATAACTAGGAACAAAATGCCCAGCTCCTCGTACTGTCACCAACGTTATGTTCTCATATTCCTCTACATATCCACCAACCTGCCGTGATCATAGTGTTAGATGATAAAATTGAGATGCATGTTAAACTGATAGCACATGAATTTTATATATTATATAGTTAACAAATAATATCCTAATTCTTATTTGAGACACTAATTATCTCGTATTCCGGGAGATACCAAGGGTACCAAGGAGTTTTAACTGTTACCCCAAGTTTGTATAAGGCATATCGTGTGCCTGTTATTGGCACTACAGTGTCTGTATCTCCACTGTAGATCACATTAGAATTAAATGAACAATTAGATGTCACCCTGCCTTGTAATCCTAAATAGCAAATCAGTATAGATTGTTTATAACTAACAAACGACTGAAATCAAAAATACCAATATGCTATGAATGGTTTAATAAGTAATTACCTGTACAGCCAGATGCGAATACCAGTTCCCATCAACTCTGTTATGACCGGTAAAACAGTTGGCGGCGCTTTCCAGTCGGCACCAAGTGTGAAGCTGACAAAAATAACAGGAAAATCATCGTAAGTAATATACGGGGAAACTGTATGTATGCATGCATGTATGGGAATTAAAGAAACCTTTCAAGTAAATTAAAAGCCGTATTTTCAAAACCAAAAAAAAAAAAAAAAAGCCGTACTTGCACTTCCTCCATGGATGAGCAGTGGCAGTTATGTTTGCATGAAGAGCAGCCTGAACCTGAAGAGTATTTAAGTAGGTGTACGTATAATCTGCAGTGCAGGGATCATATCCAGAGATCTGTACGTTCAAATCACAAAATTGAAACCAATTCAATTCATAATCTCTTCATTCATTCATTCATTAATATTACGAATGATTCTTAATTTTGATACTGACAGAATACGAGGGCGTGCCAGAATCGCATAACGGAGCGTAGATGTCGTACGGATAAATGTTTCCAGATTCTTCATTCCTCTGACGGATAATTAAATCAAAGCATTTTTCTGACGTAGCACTGGGAGTAGAGAAATTGCAGGTTGTTAAGATGTTCTTATATAGTTCATCGGAAATCAAAGCATGACTCCAAGAGTAGTCCGCTATTCCCTGCAAATTTGCTTCATAGTCCACATCTCCATTTCCAATCTGAGGATTATTGCAGCAACATATATATATCAGTAACACTCATAATTTTCGAGGATTTTAAGGAACAACTTAATTAAACATGTTTTGTGGGCTTACAGCAATGCCTTTGAGATTGATTCTTGATTGGTTTGTGTGCTGGTTGTTGTGTACTATAAGCTGAGCCAGTTGGGGAATATAGTGTCCGGCGTAACTCTCTCCTGTAATGTAGAAATCCCTAGTTTTGTATTCTGGAAACCTTTCGAGCCAGTTAACTAGAAATGTATACGAATCCTGCGCTGTGCTGTCGTCTCCCATGTTGTCGTAATCTGAGCTTGTATTTGAGTACGAGAATCCAACTCCAATTGGTGATTCAAGAAAGATTATATTCGCAACTAGTAAAAAAATGTTCACATAAGATTATCATACTGAAGTAGTTAATTAATTAGCGTATATATAATTGGATTATTAATATGTATACTCACCGTTATTCCATGCATATGGATTATTGTTAAGAGTTTTGCCATCTTTGGCAGGTCTAAATGGCCCAAGTTCCCCGAATGCTCCCCCACCAAGCGAAGAACAACCTGGTCCTGTAGATAGAAGTGTTCAAAACATTTTTATATATGCTTTTCACAGATCTTTTGTAACTTTAATTTTGTTGTTGGGTACTTACCTCCATTAAGCCACAGAACAAGGGGTTTAGAAGAAGGATTTTGGGGAGATTCTGTGAAGTAATAAAACAAAGCCTTCCCAGTATCTGGATTTACAGTAACATGTCCTGCATATTGAGTGAAATCTACTTTGTTGGATTGTCCAGGTAAGGTTTCGATCTTGTCACTCTCCTTGAGTCCATCTTGCGGGCCAATATACGTGGGGACATTCGAGCTTGATACAAGTTGCGTCGTGTCAATATCATCTGCAACATTTGTGTATCTTAGTGTAGACAACAAGAATTCTTCCGTGCTTAATGAATTGAAACCTTTGGCCTCATAGCATTGAATATAAGTAGCTAACAGGAAGAGGAAAGAGAAGGAGAAGAAAAGAGAAACTTTAGTCATTGCTGCCAATACTGATGATCCAAAGCTTGGAACATCAATCCAGCCTATTTAAAGTAGAATTATTATAATTCGACTCTTCTTATATAATATTGATGGATCAATATGTTGTTTTTTTTTTTTCGAATACATACTAAACTGCGAACAACATTAATCAACTAGAGTAACTTTAAGTAATCATGCATTTTCATCCCTTAAGAGAGGTCAAAATCAGAGTTTAAAATCCACTCGGGCATAGAAAAACTAATATTGGCAGGACAAAAACTACGACCAACATTGTAATGACATATACCATATGCCGATTCGTAGTAATCAATGTTTTTAATGCATTATTGTCCCTACCGTTTGAATAGTTTTTCGAACGTAAGACAAAACTTACCATTCGGACAAGTTGTGTTTTGGGGCTATTGTTGCCGAGTAGTTCAATAGTTTTATTCTCTTTGTATTCTTCAATCTTCATCCTTTTAGGCTTTCAGCATTGCTGCATTGACATGGTCAACAATAGAAAAGTCCGCAGCGGCTGAGTGAAGCCTAAGAAACTATCATGCATGTGAACTCATAAGTTATACTCTCAAGTTTTAATCTCATTTTCAAATTATTAATGTAGATATTTTTTGGACCCACATAATAAAAAATAATCTATTATTGCCTGTCACATAAAAAAGTAAAAGTGAAGATGGAATTTGAAAGTAAATATAATAGAAGTCGTGAAGCCTATAACTTACCTTCCCAAATCAAGAAGGCCTAGCTAGTTACTACAGTATTACATAGAGCTAAATTTAAAAATTTGTAATTATTATCAAGTCAACTGTTTGATCAATCCGATTGAGTAGTGCTAATTTTCTTTGTTCTGAACTTCTGATCTCCATAGAATGCTACGTTGTAGCATCGGATGTAATATATGCGGCTAACTAATTCCTTTTTTGAAAGGCGGCTAACAAATTCTTTAATTAGCAGAAAATTAATTGTTACGTGGTGTGACGGTCAGGCCAATGTTGTTTGGCTGTTGTCTACGACGTTCATTACACATATACTGTACTTAATAATCTGGTGATCCTTGTAACATTGAAACTAAAGGAGGACATAATTTTCATCAAAATCCAGTCTTTACTATACGATATGATAATATTTAATTAATTCTATTCAAAATAAAAATATATAGGGACCAAAATTACGGAAAGAATCAATCATATATTACACTTGTGAGGGTTAATTTTTTTTGGTTGCCCAAATGTATCCCTTCAGCCGATAGCCAGAAAACTAATCCTCCGTCCCGCGGCCTAATGGTTAGGGGACTACAATTGGCCAATGATATAAGAGGCTACTCTCCATAATAATACTCAATTATTTTCAATTTCATATTTAATTAAAGTTTGTCATTGTCCAACCTTGCAACTTGCACTATTTGAATACATCAACAAAATTTCTGTCAAAACAATCGAACCTTTCATTGGCTTATTAGTTGTCGGGCAATTTATTATATGGACCATAAATTTTTTTTTTAAAAAAAGTAAAATTTTAATTTATAAAAAGTATATTATTTGTGTATTGAACATAGATTATACAAAATAATGTATTTTCGATACTCAAATAATATACTTTTCTGAATATATATACAAGGTACATTTTTAATATATTAAAAATACATTATTTGTTTACTGAATGTATATTATTTGATAGTATACAAAATAATGGACCATGACCCACACAATAATGATGGTTAGTTGTCGTGTTGAGATACTTTATAAGTGTGAAAAAAAATAATGATATTAGCCTTATAATTGGCCAGTGATTCAGAGGCAACGTTCCATAATATTAGTAGCATATTGATCCGTATTGATATTTTTTTGTATCCAGTACAATCCTACATATATTAAAGAAATTATACAATTTTCTGTGTGAAAAAAATTGTTACTTATAATTTATTTTCAATCAAATTTATTTTATAATTGTGTGTAAAAAGAAGAGTAAAGTACATTTTGGGATAAAGGGAGTACAATTAATCAGCTAATTAAGCTAGTTTTTAGTGTCCTCTGGTGGGGGAAGTGTTCCATTAATGAAGGAAGAGAAGAGCACAAGTGCCCTCGCTGGCTGATAACTGGGAACAAAATGTCCTGCTCCTCGTACTGTCACCAGTGTTATGCTCTCATATTCCTCTACATATCCACCCACCTGCCAATTCAAATGCAATCATCGTGTTAGATCGATCATAGAATTGAAGGACTAAATGCACAGTGAGATTAATTAACACATAGTATTTTAATTCTTCGGCAAGCCATCCATTAATTACCTCTTCTCCAGGGAGATACCAAGGGTACCAAGGAGTTTTAACTGTTACCCCAAGTTTGTATAAGGCTAATCGGGTGTCTGTTATTGGCACCACACTGTCTGTATCTCCGCTGTACATCACATTAGAGTTTAATGAACTATTAGATACCACTGAATGAACTATTATATATATAGTTTCTCTAATTCTTTTTTTTTTCTTCAATATAAAGAAAAATGTTATGGATAAACTTTGTTTTGGAATAAATAAGTCTAGATTATCCATAGATGATTGATTCAATCTAAAAAAGTCAATAATGACAATTCTGTTAGGAGTCAAACATGTAATGATGTAGTTATTAGTTATCACATCAGCCGTCTAAACTAATTTGACTATAAATTTCTCTCATTCTTTGATTTAGTGCGTGCGTGCATGACTTAATTAGTAATTAATTACCTGTACAGCCAGATACGAATACCGCTTCCCATCAATTCTGTTATGACCGGTAAAACAGTTGGCGGTATTTTCCAGGCGTGAAAAAGTGTATCACTGTTCAGAATTTGATTCACAGAAAAAAAAAAGAATTAGAGAAACTATATATAT
>CM008344.1:47385150-47401112 GCA_002525835.2 Ipomoea batatas
TAGGACATCTGGCCGTTGCATCAATGGCATCCTCTGATTTAGTGGACAACCCTGATAAAGTTCATGGCAGACTCAAGGCAAGTGTCTGAAATTGAATGAAAATATTTGCATACTGTTTATCTGAAAGGGTAATTAAAAGCCAGTCTAAAATATACAGAGTAGTAGTGTTTAGGTAGCTAACGTTTTTAGAGTATTTTTATGTAATGAAGGCTGTCCAGAAGGAAAGAGAACAAAACCTTGCTACAATATTGAAAGGTTTTCTTCACCAGTATGTGCGAGGTGATAAAAAAGGCTTCATACAACATGCTGAATCTGAAGCAGAACGACTTTCACACGCAGGTTAGCCATCACATCAATTCCATCCTGCTTTGTTCTGATCTGATCTTGTTTAAAATCAGCACTATTTGTTTATGATTGGTTATCTGAACGAACGAACAAACGAATGAACACCTTTCTTTAATTTGGGTTTAGCATGAAGTACTACTTATTGCCTTTCTAGTGTCAACTAAAGAAATTAATGGGGGTTTGCTGAGATATTCATATTGCTTTACAAACATATACATACCACGCCATTCTATGCTTGAAGCATCTAATAATTTGACATATCTGATGGATAGGATAGTAGTCAGGCATATAAAGAATGTAGTATTTATCTTGTTTAACAATATGATATGGATGATGCCTCCTTTTCATGGCATGATTATGATATTTACAGCTTTTGGTGCTGATATCTTGAACACCATTGGATATATATACACAAGGCAGGCAGCACAAGAGCTGGGAAAGAAAGTGGTTTACTTAGGAGTGCCATTTTTGGCAGAGTGGGTTCGAAACAAAGGACATTTCTGGAAATCACAACTTACTGCAGCTAAGGGTACACTACACTACCATCCCCCTTCCAAAAAACGAACCAACTTTCTGTAAATTAAAGCTCATGAGTGAGTGTGATGTGAACTGAGCTGGTTTTTAGGTGCATTTCAATTGTTGCAACTTCAAGAAGATGTTCGTCGCCAATTCAAGATGGATGGGAGTGGCCCTGAAAATGATGTGGAGTCACATTTGAGGTTAAACAAGGATGCACTAATGAGTTCATTGTGGAAAATGAATGTAGTAGACATTGAAGTCACTCTTTTACATGTGTGCCAAATGGTAAATTTCACGCCCTTAGCTTCCTCGTTTCCATAATGGCACATATGATCAGACTTACTACTTATCAGAGGCATTTGCAGGTCCTGCAAGAGAGCAACACCAGGAGAGAAGAGCTGAAGAAACGCGCGGTTGCCTTAAAAATACTGGGAAAGATATTTCAGGTACAACTAACTAACAAACTAACATGCACTTTCAAACATATTTCTAACGTTTGATCAACATTTGACATGCATTTGCAGAGGGAAAAGCTTGCACAGAGTGCGGGGGCCGGAACATCTAAAAAGAAAAGTATGGCTGATAAGTATGCAGCAGATGAGAGCAGTAGTTCTGATAGCAGTGACGATGAAGAAGATTCTTCATCACCTACTCCTCTCAATTATCGAACTCCCCTAGTCACGCAGGTGTATATCGCACTGTGTAATTACTAGCTAATCAGGATTTACACCAAATAAACAAGAAATTATTAATGCCTTAATTTGTTTGATGAAATGGCAGGGCATTGGTAGATTGTTCAGATGTCTGTGCAACCCAGCTTTTGATGTGGACGATGAAGAAATTGTGTACAAGGGCAGGTGATAATAGCTGGAAAATACCTTAAGAATTCTTCCCTAAAATGTATGCTTTCAATCTATCCTTCTTTCTTATTTCGAGTTCTAAGTTTCATCCTCCTTGCAAAAGCTGTAATTCGGACGGACAGTTTGATGATAACATTTGTGTACATTAAACATCTTGTA
Organism: Ipomoea batatas; assembly: GCA_002525835.2. Classification (NCBI taxonomy): domain Eukaryota; kingdom Viridiplantae; phylum Streptophyta; class Magnoliopsida; order Solanales; family Convolvulaceae; genus Ipomoea; species Ipomoea batatas. The sequence continues at coordinate 47,387,034 of CM008344.1, forward strand.
ATTAGAATTAGAGAGAAAGACCTTATGTCTGAAACTCTGAAACATACATTAACTGGAAAAAAAGTTGCTCATAAAATAAGACCATAAAAGCAAGCAAGCATGCTTGATTAGTTGATTAGTAGCATCAAAGTCCATTAACATAACCACCTGCTGCTAGCAGTCTCATTTAGTCCAAAAGCTACAATACTGCAAATTGCAAAAGCCCGAGTTGTTCACACAACAAAAGAGAGAGAGAGGGAGATAATATATACAACATCGTATTCTGAAACCAGACAGACAGACAGACAGGTATTGCCATCTCTCTACGGCAAAACAAATACACACTTAATGAGCCGTGTGAGGCACTGCAGTGTGTGCACGGTGTGCTTGCAGTGCGCATGCGCAATGCACTGATGTCAGGCTCAGACACCCGCTTATGATGAGGGAATGACGGCCTGGGCAAGTATGGAGAGCGGGGAAGGAGTCGCAAACTGCCTGAACAGCCGGAGGGGTGAGGGCTGTGCACTGGCTTATGTTCAGGTTCATAAGCCCTTCCTCCTCGTATCTGCTCTTCTTCATGGATTGCCAAATCTCGTGCTTGTGCTTTTTTGCACGACTTTGAGCCAGAGAGTACATTGCCCTATCTGTTATGTTCTGGCAGTAGTACAGCCCAAGTGATCTCAGATGAGGACAGTTGTTTGCCAACGCAATTACACTCTCATCTGTTCCCATACATACAACAAAACAATGCACATATACAGGTTGTGAGTGACTACATAAGAAAAACCATAACCATGAACAAGTAATAAGCGGCTCAAAACTTGGCATATTGCAGAAAGATCAAGAAAATACCCTACTATACGGCTATACCCATATGGCACACTGTTAAGGTAACCCTGATCGTGGAAAAAAAATTAAAAGAACTAGCGTCTTCTTCCCACTAAACACGATGAATACCTGTTATAAGAACACAGCCACACAAGTCAAGGGCTCTCAGATCAGGGCAACCATAAGCCAAACTCATCACGCCTTCATCACCGACTTTCTCACACCACCCCAGAGTTACTGACTGCAAGCGGTTGCAGTAGTATCCAATAGCCTGAAATTAGTTGTCATGTCACATTTAAAAGAGTCATTATATGCAGTAGTTAAGGATGACACTTCAAAACACAGTTGTTATACCTACCTTCAATGCCTTATCAGTTGCTCCTTTAACACACCCACAGAGATTAAAGACCTCAAGTTTCCTGCAATGCTCAGAAACATATGCAATTCCATTATCACTGAAAGCCGTGCACCCACTTATGTTTAACTTCTTGAGGTTTGGACAACCATGGGCCAAAGCATATAGAGAGCGGTCAGTCAGCTTAAAGCTCTTGCTAAGATCTAGCTCTTGTAGTTCATGACAGCGATTTGCAATTGCCTCAACAGCATTATCCTGAAGTTGTGGTAAACTCTGTCGCAGAATTAGAACCCTCAGCTTTGTGAACTTGCAGACGAGCGACAAAACCAAATTGTTCATGTTTTTCTTGCACCTGTTAACAAAATCATGTTCAAACCTAGCTAGGGTAAGAAAAATACACCATTTTATCCACACCAGAGTGTATGTATGAATATATTTACAGCAAAGCAGAGGTCTTTTCCAAACAAGCACCCTTTTCTTTTGTTTTTGGAAATTAGAATTGGTCAAAAAAACAAATATCAGTACACACTTTTTGTTTTTTCTAAACTCTACTGGCATCCAGACATCGTAACTTTAATCACGCAGTTATCAAATTTCAATTCTACATCACGTTAGAAAAGGAAAACATATGTGAGGACAAAAAGAGAAGTGAAAGAGCAATAACATAAATGAATCAGAAACAGAGAACTCTTCTATGAATCAAATGCATCATCCTTTATGTATAATGAAATCACCATATTTGCTACTTTGCAACTCACCATGTCAAATGAATCAGATACAAATTTGAATGGCCTAAATGCATCACATGAGAAAAACATCTACAACAGTCTGGACTTCTAAGTCAAGCTGATCATTTGATCAAACCTCACTGTTCAGAAGAAGCACAAATTTAAGAAAATGCATAACCTCACCCACAAAACACACAAGCACTGAGAACCCTTTTCAGGATTCAAATATCCAAGTATTATATCTAAGTTTCCATTCTCCAAAATAAAATAAAATGATGAACATCCCTCCTTCAGAGCTTCCATGCCACCAAATGGTTTTAAAAAATCAAATAGCCAAAAAAAAATCCAATTATTAGGCAGGTTAAACAATAACAAAAATACCCAAATAAAAGAGAAGACCTTGAAAATAAAATAGAAACAGAATAGAGAAACAAAGAAAAGGAGGAAGGAATTATACCAAGAAAGGGAAAGTTGGGTGAGACCCCAAGAAATGGCATCTCTCCAGCCACAGCAAACTCCAGAAGCCACAATAACCGTCCGATCATCCACCAGAGAGACAATCCTCAACAGCAGTTCCATTGGTATGTCCTTCCACTCCTTGATCATAACACCTCCACCCCCAATCCCCCCCCACTCTACTATTGCTAACCATCAACTTGTCAAAGCACAAGTCCTCAACCCCCATCACTCAAAACCTTATTTTCTTTCCTTCCTCTCAAACCACAGCCCCGTGATCCTTCCTTATATAGAAATCCCAACAAAGATGATCCCTTATCGCTGTCAATCACAAAGGAGAAGAGATAGAAAATAAAGTTAAATAGAGAGCCACAAAAAGAGATAAGCTTTAGGCTTCACATAGTACAGTGCTCCTACATCTAATTTTACTATGCAAAAAAGGGTCTTTGTGAATACAACCACTTGTGCTGGTAATCAACACATCATAGATAACAGACGAACAAGTAAAGACAAACCATAAGCTATTATCCGAAGAACAGAAACTGATGATGAAAGGCGAAGGTAAAAATACCCCAAACCAATACGTATTTCACCAATTCTGGAATTTTGGAAAGAGGGGTTTCCTTTATTTGAGTTTTTTTTTACTGTTTCTTAAAATGTGCAACTGAATTCTGAATTCTGAAGAAGAAGAAGAAGAAGAGTGTAACGACGGGGAAGAGAGTTTAAAGAAGGAAAGAGAAACGTACGGGGACAATAACGGAGCGACGTGTGCGGAGGCACGTGGCTGTCATAGGTCATCTCTAAGAGAAATTGTGATCCGACGGTCCAAACAATCCAGAAGATACATGTAGGTTTTGGCAAATTATTGCATGGACCATGGTCCACACAGCTGTGTGGATCAAAAATAAAATGTATATTATTTTTGTATTGAAGGGGTATTATTTGATAGTATATATTAAATAATGTACCTTCAGTACAAAAATAATGTACCCTAAAATAATATACATTCAGTACCTTTATTTATAGTTCACACAGTTGTGTGGACCATGATCAATGCAATAATGATTGGTATGTTTTATACTCCTTAATTTATATAATAAAAATTACTGTAGGTCTGTAATCCTCAACAATTCTATTTAATTTATTCATTGGTATAAAGTCTATATTTAAAAATCGATATAGAAATGGGCAGATCATAATGGAATATGCGAAATACCAACTTCTTTAATTTACGAAATGCTTTAAATGAAGTTATTAGATTTTACATTTTCTAATTAACTTGACTAAGATTATTTAAAATACAAACTTCTTACTCATACATATGATAATTACTCTTATCAATATTATTACAAAGTCGATGTTATCTTTAATTAAGCAGGGCCCACATGGTGGCCTCGTTTTGTGATATATAATATGATTATCGCAAAATTTTGATGTGATTGGTGATGGAGGGCGGAGAATGCAGGAGAGGAAAAGTGGACCCCATCAATCCATTTTTCTTTTTTATTTATAAAAAGGGAATGGAGTGGAAAGAAGAAATTTAGTTGTCAAGACAAAGTGGGAAGGAAAGGAAAGGAAAAGAATGGGGAGAGGGTCCAGAAGGTTCCTTATTTTTTGTGCAAATTCGAAGCCGTGTGCGTTATAAACATTACTCCCGTAAATGCCGGTGTCTCGTGTCTGTTTGCCAACCATAATAACATAATTTTTTTTGAGTATCCATAATAACATAATTAATCGCTCGTAACAACCCAAATAATTGATTAATAGGTCATAAATGAAAATTAAAAAGTGATCTTGTGCATTACTTAAAAATGGTATTAATATTGTACCGATTTTTTTTTTTCAAAATGAGTCAAAATTTTGATAACTATTTTATTTTTCATTTTTGAAAAAATAATTAACATATTGGGTAAATACTAAATATTAATTATATTAGGGCCAACATATTTTCCAAAAAGAAAATACCAAAAACCATTTATTTTTCTTACATATTATACATAATTCAATAAAACATTTATTTATTGTAAATATGTTATTTTCAAATTGTGTGTCTGTGTGTGTATATTATCTACAATTCCTTATAGTTCATTTATTAATTATTATTTTTGATAGATATATTATTTCTTTTATGAAAAAGACAGTAGTATTTTTTTTATATAAAAATTTAAATACAACTTGATATTTAACTGTTTCATTTTCGTCTATAAAACCTAGGATGGATAACTGGATTTTTTTTTTTAAAGAATTGAGAGGATAATATGGTATTAAGAATTGATCAAGTAGTCAAAGAAGAAAGTGAGGCACAAGAATGGGTTGAGGTTGCTATCAGCCCTTAATAGCCATGGACATCCAAACTCTAGAGTTAGTTTCACTTAGATTAGTCCAAAACATGTTGTGATTTTCATAACTATAAAGAATAATTTGTCTTTAACGTTAGTTTTGAGTTTTGATCCCCTTCACATATATTTTCTTTTTGTTGGGTCCATACATTAAGAGATATCAAACTCTTAACTTTATATTTAAACTAGTATTTTCGCCCATGCGTTGCACGGGTGTTGCACGGAATAGATTTATTAATTATTATTTTTTTAACGAAAACGCTCTCAATGCCAGCCAACGGGAAACTTTTAGCCTCTCAACGGTCTGTGGAAGATCAGGACCTTCTCGAGCGTAGTACGAAGAAATCGAAGGGACCTGCTGGTGATTCTGGCGCATCGGTCATGGATAACGCTGACGAGATGGTGGGGGATTCCGATAGTGGGGAAGACGCACCGGTTGATCAGATGGCCGAGGATTCATCCTCTGCCTCAGTACCGACCGAGAATTCTATTCCACCAACCGCTGTTGAAATGGTGCCTGAAACTCCAGCTGTTGCGGCAGATGATCGGCCAATGGTGAATCCGGAGGATCCGGTTGTGAATCAGATCGAGCAAGCGATGGGGGCGTCGGCGGGATCCCCTCCGGAGGTGGGGGTGCAAGCACAAAGACGTTCCTATTTGGACTCGGTAGTGGGTACTGGCCAAAATACGGCACCTTTTTTGATTGCTAATGCTAGCGATTCTGACACCTTGGGAGAAACTGAGGATGATGAATCTGGAGATGCGACAGAGGATCCGACTTGTCCCACCATCCGATTGACTGATCAAGAGAAAGAAAGGATTAGGGAACCATGGAGGCAATCTCTTATCGTTAAGGTTATGGGTCGAAAAGTCGGGTATGCTTATCTCTTACGGCGCCTAACCTCCATGTGGAGGCCGAAATGCCGTATGGAACTGATCGCGTTGGAAAATGATTATTTTTTGGTTAAGTTTGGTTCAGCGGAGGATCTTGGGTTTGCAAAGTTCGAGGGACCATGGATGGTGTTAGATCATTATCTGATTGTTAAGGAATGGGTGCCCAATTTTGATCCTTTTGCAGATGCAACGGAGAAGGTGCTCGTCTGGGTTCGTTTTCCGAATCTTCCTGTCGAATATTATAATCTATTAACTATGCGTAAGATTGGGAACAAGCTTGGGCGGACAGTTAGGGTTGATCACACCACCAGCCTAGTCTCAAGGGGGAAATTCGCCCGAGTGTGCGTGGAGATCGATATTACTAAGCCCCTTATCTCTAGGTTCACCTTGGAGGAGAAGGTCTGGCAAGTGGCTTACGAGGGCATGCACCTTGTTTGTTTTGCTTGCGGCTTGTATGGTCACCGCAAGGAGGCATGTCCGACCCTGCGGCAGCCGACTGTGGCGTCTGAGCCGGTCCAGAGAGATGGAGAGGAAGTACGGGGTGGAGTGGATCGTGGTGGTGAATCTGCGGGAGGGAGGCGGCCTACACCCACTTTATTCAATCCGTGTTCGGCGCCTTATGGCCCTTGGATGCTCGCGGAACGTAAGGATCGTCGACAGCCTAGGCAGCCGGTGGGGCAAGGGCGAACAGGGGAACGAACTGGCCAGAGGGGTCCTCCTGCTGCGGCTAATAATATTGCTACTACTACAGGGTCTCGGTTTGCGCCTTTAAATGATGAAAACTTGGACGTTCAGGCCACTGAAGGGAATGCGATACCACCGCACCAACAGAGAGACGTACAAAATGTTCATACTCCATCAACTCTCGGAGGAAGAGGCCGCCGAGCCAATGTAATCGCGAATGAGAAACAGATTGCCAACGAGACTCATATCCCGATTCCGGTGGTTTCTGAAGGTGCACCTACTTCGGGCAGACGGTCTACGGGGTTGAATTCAAGGAGAGCTGCAGAGGAGGATGAACATGTGGTGATTCGAGGAGAACAAGGGGGCAATTTAATTAGTTCAGTTAGAGTATGCACGGGGGAGTCCTCTGATGCTACTACGACGATTGGCGATTGCCTGGTTCCTGAGCACCATGGTGATCCACCGGATGGTCTCGACGACGAAGGCGATGTTGTTATGGACATTGAGGATAATAGGGATGACACTCACAGGGAGGGAGGCTCGGACGCCGTCTCTGTTTGAGCTTTGTTTTTCTTTGCCTTTCTTTTTTCGTTTTCTGTTGATCTTTTTCTTGTTGTGTGTTTCCATGAACTGCATCGTTTGGAACTGTCAAGGCGCGGGGGGTCGTGCTTTCCACCGCGTGCTTAAGAATATCATCCAAACCCATAAACCCACTATTCTAGGCCTTGTCGAACCTAAAGTCTCGGGATCCCATGCTACTGCTATATGCAGGAAGTTGGGATTCTCAGATTGGGTTCGGGTGGAGGCCGTGGGTTTTAGTGGGGGAATTTGGATTTTTTGGCATGACGTGATCCACGTTTCGGTTCTTTTTACTCACCCGCAGTTCGTTCTTCTGCAGGTTACGGAAGGGACCCAGGATGCGTGGTTTTGTGCAGTAGTCTATGCTAGTCCTACACACTCTCTTCGTAGGAGATTGTGGGCTGAACTCAGTACGTCTAAGCGGGGTTTAAATGGACCGCTAATGATGGCAGGAGATTTTAATTCTGTTCTTTCCCAGGATGAGACTTCGAATTACACTGCTTTCTCTGCCCAGAGGAGCTCGGAGTTCGCTGATTGGATTCATTCGGAAGGGCTCATTGATATGGGATTCTGTGGTCCTAAGCTTACCTGGGTTAAAGGAAATTCGTCGGGTCAAACCAAGGGAGCACGCCTAGATCGGGCTCTCTGTAATACTCCTTGGAGACACCGTTTCCCCGAGGCAACCGTTGCCCACCTACCTAGGATCTCATCGGACCATGCCCCTCTTCTTATACGTTTGCATAGACAGGAGAGAAACCGTAGGCCGACTCCTTTCCGCTTTCAAGCTGCGTGGTTAACGGATGACCGTTTACAACAGGTTGTAAATGAATCTTGGCGTAGGGACTTTGCCATTCAGGATAACGTACCTATCCTCACCAATGCGCTGTCAGTTTGGAATAATCAAGTTTTTGGGAATATTAATCGCCGGAAAAAAATCGTTTTGGCGCGTCTTGGGGGAGTGCAGAGTCGTCTCGCCCTCAATTTCCATGGAGGACTCTATAAGTTGGAAAAGAAACTCAATGCGGAGTATCAAGAAATTCTTTTTCAGGAAGAGCTTCTATGGTTCCAACGTTCGCGGGAAGATTGGATTGTTTCAGGTGATCGAAATACCAAGTATTATCACGCCGCTGCAGTTATTCGGAAATCCAGAAACACGGTGTCTAGTCTTCGCTTAGATGATGGGGAATGGATTGTCGATAAAGACCTCCTGCAGGACCACGTTCGCACGTACTATGCTACTTTATTCACTTCTGGCGTGGATGACCGGAGTTCCAATATTCTGGAAGGCACGTTTCCTTCTATTTCGCAGAGTGAGTGGGCGACTTTTGACGCAGTCATTACCAAGGATGAGGTGCATAGAGCGCTTTCTGACATGGCTCCCTTTAAAGCTCCGGGCCCAGATGGGTTACACGCTGGCTTTTATCAACGCATGTGGGGAATTGTTGGGGATAATCTCTATGATCTAGTCTGCAATGCCGTTGAAAGTGGCGTTCTGCCTGAAGGTGTTAACGATACTTTGCTCGTTCTTATTCCTAAAGTTCGCTATCCGGAGTCGATCGCCCAGTTTCGCCTTATAAGCCTCTGTAATGTAAGTTACAAGGTGATTACAAAAACCATTACGAACCGACTAAAGAGTGTGCTTCCGAAGGTGGTGGGACCGTTTCAGAGTTCTTTTGTCCCTGGTAGGCAAATTTCGGATAATATTCTACTCTATCAGGAAGTTCTGCATACTATGCGTACTAAGCGAGGTTCAACGGGTCTCATGGCCATTAAGCTTGACTTTGAAAAGGCTTATGATAGACTTTCGTGGGATTTTATCCAGAATACTATAGAGGAAGTTGGTTTTAGTTCAAAATGGGTTAGAGTTATTATGCACTGCATCAGAACCTCCCGACTATCGGTCTTATGGAATGGTGATCGGCTTCCCCAGTTTCGTCCGACGAGGGGCATCCGTCAAGGGGATGCCATGTCCCCGGCCATTTTCGTTCTTTGCATGGAGAAGCTTAGTCACATGATCACGCATCAAGTCGCAGCAGGAAATTGGAAGGGAATCAATTTTACCCAGGAGAGTCCGACTTTGTCTCATCTCTGTTTTGCAGATGATTTGGTTATGTTTGCGGAAGTTTCAGTTGATCAGGTTAACGTGATCCAAGAGTGCCTCCACCGCTATTGTGAAGCTTCGGGCCAGAAAATCAGTTATGCAAAGTCTAGGATTTTCTTCTCTAAAAACACGGATCCTACCATTGCCACAGATATTGCTCGCAGACTCCATTTTGAGCAAACTGAGGATTTGGGGAAATATCTTGGCGTGCCTTCTATACACGGGCGAGTTACGTGCAGTTCCTATACTGCACTTCTGGACAGACTCAATGCTCGGCTAGAGGGCTGGCAAGCGAAGACTCTTTCCGCTGCGGGGAGGGTGACTTTAGCTAAGGCTGTGCTGAACGCTATTCCGGCATATACGATGCAAACAACTTTGCTGCCTAAGGGTGTTTGTCAGGCTGTGGAGAAAAGCATAAGGCGTTTCATTTGGGGTAGTAATGGCTCGGAGCAGTGTAGTAACCACCTGAACCTTGTAAGGTGGGAAACTGTGGCTAGTTCTAAAGAAGCGGGTGGTCTTGGCATTCGTAAGCTCGAAGAGATGAACATGGCTTTCATGGTGAAATTAGGGTGGCGTCTAAACGAGGAGAAAGATAGTCTTTGGGCTCGTACTCTAACGTCCAAGTACAGGCATGGCCGACTAGTTAGTGTATCCAACGCTTGGAGGGGAATCATGGCTGCTACACCTTTTCTCGATGCAGGCTTGACTAGGGTAGTCCGTAACGGGAGATCCACGCGCTTTTGGATGGATAAATGGATCGATAAGTTCCCTCTTCGCCACTATTTGAGCATTCCCCTGAGTCTTCCTGTCCTATACGCTAACGTCCATGATTATTGGGAGGAGGGAGTGGGTTGGAAATGGGATTTTATTCAGGACCTCCTTCCTACGGATATTCTTCATAAGCTCGCTGGTGTTGTGTTGTCTGATGACGATACGGAGCCAGATGTTCTCGGCTGGGCTCATGAACCAACTGGCGTTTTCTCGATTTCTTCGGCTTATGGCGCTATTGCTCCATCCGAACAGATTGGGGAACCGTCTGATTGGAACTCTATTTGGCGTCTTAAAGTCCCTAACAGGATTTGTTTTTTTCTTTGGCTAGTAAAGCATGATCGCATTATGACAAATGCGGAGAGAGGTCGGCGCAAGCTAACTTCTAATGTTTATTGTGGTTGTTGTGCAGGGCAGGTGGAGGACTGCGAGCACCTTTTCCGCAGATGTAAGGAAGCGAGTGCAGTTTGGGGTTCAGTGATGAGCCCCCGTGCTCGAGGTTTACTAGATAGCCTCAATTGGACGGATTGGCTGATGGCGAATATACGCGGAGACAGCAGACTCGGTCTTGATGCGGACTGGCCGGTGAAGTTCGCAAATCGGATTTGGTGGATTTGGCGCTGGCGCAATGATGCGGTTTTCAGAGATCGGACAACTCCCCTGTATCAGAAGATTAGTTGGCTCGCCCAGCGAGACCGCGAGATTGCCGCTGCCTTTGCAAAGCGAGCTGTACCAGGAACGCAGAGGACTACGATCACCCAGAGCTCACTGGCCTGGAGAAAACCGCATGATGGATGGTTGAAACTCAATGTCGACGGAAGCAGATCTTCTTCGATTGGTATGGCGGGGTGTGGAGGAGTGCTGAGGGATCATCATGGCGATTGGGTATGTGGTTTCCAGCAAAAAATAGGTTATTGTTCGAGTGATGAAGCAGAAGCCTTGGGGATGCTCCAAGGTTTACGTTTGCTAGCGACTTTAGGGACTCGATATGTGATTGTTGAAAGTGATTCTGCGAGCATTATTGATAGTTTACGTTCCCGATCAAAGTTGCATGGGAACATTGGAAATATTCTACAAAGATGCCAGACAGCTGCGACCAACTTTGAGGAGATTCACTTCGAACACATATACAGGGAGCAGAATAAACTTGCCGATGCTTTAGCAAAGAGAGCATTGTGCCTTCCCCGGGGATATGTTCTGTTAACTGAAGCTCCGAATGATCTGAGGGACTTGATTTGTGATGATAAACTGGGGGCCTGTTCCCAGCGATGGATTCCCCAGGACCGGGATATGGGTAGTTCTTTGTAGTTCTCTAGTTCTCTGTTTTGGGTTAACCCCTCTCTCCTTATCAAAAAAAAAAATTAATTATTATTTTTGATAGATATATTATTTCTTTTATGAAAAAGACAGTAGTATTTTTTTTTATAAAAATTTAAATACAACTTGATATTTAACTGTTTCATTTTCGTCTATAAAACCTAGGATGGATAACTGGATTTTTTTTTTTTTTAAAAGAATTGAGAGGATAATATGGTATTAAGAATTGATCAAGTCAAAGAAGAAAGTGAGGCACAAGAATGGGTGGAGGTTGCTATCAGCCCTTAATAGCCATGGACATCCAAACTCTAGAGTTTCACTTAGATTAGTCCAAAAGATGTTGTGATTTTCATAACTATAAAGAATAATTTGGCTTAACGTAAGTAATTGTGTGTGTGTTTTTTTTTTGTGTGTGTTTTGTTTTTGTACTTTTACATATTGATGGAGAAAATAGATTAAATAAGTAATTGGGACATAAGAATATTTAACTTGGAAATCACAACGGTAAAAATTACGGGCCTTTTAGGCTAAGTCAAACCAAAATCTATTATATGCATTTTAGATACATGTACAAAGGCGGCCATAACCATAGAGTGAAAGAGTAAGAAAACTAGGCAGAAGAAGGATTATTTAGAACTGAAAATGAGCCTGGGATCTTTTGTTTTGATCCCGGAGCCTTTACATAATTAAGGTCCTTTTTGTACCGTTACAAATTTTTTCGTAACCTTCCCTACTTTTGACTTCAATTCTTCCCTTTGACCAATATTATTATTATAAATAATAATAATATATGGAATATTATTCCATCATATATACTTTTTAAAATTTGTCATACTCTTCTTGGTTTTGTCTGAACCATTTTCAATTCTATGAATTTGTTAATTTTTTTTCCTTTTATATGTGTTGCGTTGAAATTTGTTTTCTAATTAACATATTTAATTGCATACTTTCTATACTGGTCGTGTATATAAAACTTTTAATTCAAATCTTGTGGTGGTTAAACAAAAATTAATATTTTTTTTCTCTCTTTTTAAAGTTTGACAAACTAATTTATTTGTTAACTACATATAATTATAAATTTGATTGTGTAAATTGTTGAATGTTGAATATAATTAGTGGAGACTTCAATTACTTAATATACTAAATTCCGAAAGGAAGGATCAAAATGAGCTACTTCTACCAAGTTCATAAAAAATCTACGAGCCAGATTGAGAGAAGCTAGCCAAATTAATTAAAGCCAATCTGGGTGGTTCTACGTATATTTTTCAATGTAATTGTAAAAAGGTTTTTTAAAGAATATAATTACCATTAAGATGGCAAAGATTTTCATCTTTGTTAACACTGAAAAGAAAAAAAAAACTGTTAGGCATAAGTTGATAAAGAGCAAGTCCAGTACTTTTACTTTAAAAAATGTGTGACAGTATAAAAAATAAAATTACGAATTTGTTACTAACTATAATTTAACCTAATCAAGCCAAACCATCCTGTTTAATTTAGATGTCAATTTGCATGATTTGACAGTACCATAAGCAAATAAAGGGATAAGATCGTTTTTATATGATGCATAACCTCTATGTGTATATATTAGTGTTAATATAATCAAATATCATTTGGCATCTCTCAATTACGTAATAATTAATAATAATAACAAAGGGGAATGAAAAGACTTAAAAATGATGGGGGAAGTTGAATCACTTGTTTGCATGCTATATATATAATGCAGTGGGTCCAAAAACACAATATATAATAATAGAATATTGTACAGTTGCTAGGTAGGTTGTGCATGGATGAGGAATCTGTGTTTGTCTTCTACATATTGGCTTTGGCTTTGCAAAAACCTGACGACGAGGAGGACGGATATTTTGTGCATTATTGATATGATCTTATCGTGTACGTTTGTGTGTTCCATTACGGGAACAAAGTGACATCCTCGTGAGCCACAAAACCTAAACCCTAAATCTACCTTATCGATCTTCTACTTCCATGTAAATTAAATATATATTTATGATGGGTAGTGGGGGTGGATGAATCAATGGCTGATTGTTGTCTAGATTCATTATATTATATATACTCGATCTTCAAACTAGACTACCCACTTGAATTCCACTTTGTTTGATTGATGTATATCAAACCGGCCTAATAATGTCTTTTACTATTGTGGGACGTCTTACCAGTTAACCAAGTTGTTTAATTTGGTGGTGGGTAATCAACGCAAATTTTACTGTGGACCATGCATCAAAATGATGTCGTTTTGATTAATAAAAACAGACGACTGAAACGGTCTCCGTTCCGCACCATTCACTTTCAGTTTATATATACTACAACTACATTTCAACACAACTGCAGTTTCTTTTATAATACACTGCAGTTTCCTTTCAACACAACTATAATATCATTTTGATATAACTACAGTTTCATTGGACAATATACATCCAAAAATGCGAAACTATTATTCAATATCAGTTTATATACACTGCAGTTACATTTCAACACAACTACAATTACATTTCGATATAACTACAGTTTCATTCGATAATATAAAAACAAATGTGAGGCAGTATATTTTCAGATGAACTATAGTATCAGTTACGGAGCTCCGTTACGACTTACGGCAAACATTTCTCATACTTACTGAAACAACGTCATTTTTTTACCATGATCCACAATGCATTGTGGACCATAGTCCACCGTATAAAGACTGGGGTAATCAGTAATCACTATTAGGCCTTCCATAGTGATATTAGGTGGGTTTTTGGAATAGTAAAAATCAAAGAGTAAGTTTTTAGCAAATGTGGGGTTGAGATTTTGGAGAAACATTTCTCCTGAAAATATAGGGAGTTTGGCAAAGTTGGCACAAACTGTGCGCCAAGCGGGCGCGTGCTGGGAGAATTAGTCACTTTTTTTTTTTTTTTTTTTGCATTCCCCGCACATTTTATATTTCATAATTACCCTTGTAAAAATTCATAAAAAATCAATAACTTTTTTTTTTTTACGTAAATTTTTACTAAAAACGATGAAATAAAAAGTAGAATATTTACCGATACCAAAATT
>CM008344.1:47405431-47421704 GCA_002525835.2 Ipomoea batatas
AAATGGATGTATTACTCACATATGCTTGCTTTTCTTTTTTTTCTTTTTTTTCCACTCCCCACAGATGTAAGTTTTAAAGCATACACATCTGTGTAAATCAGTAACCATCGTTGTCTCTGAAATTTGATTTGGCTATTTATTTTGAGCTAGCAGTCCAAGCTTGAATTGAAATAGTGTACAACATGATCCATGCAGTCTCCAGTAGTTCTCTGGAACATACAACTAAAACAAGTTTCAAACGGACCCAAATAAGAGCTTAGAAATATGGAATGGGATGTGATTAGGTCCAAAAATACTGGAAATATTATAAGAAAAGGTAGACTTACCATCCATGAACCACCCGCCGTCTGAGGATACGTAAGCTTTAGTGATAATGAGATCAAGGTCAGACAGGACTTGCACAACCTCCAGAAGTATTCCTGGTTTGTTGACACTGTCGACCTAGGTGTTGCAATGAAAATGTTCAACTGGTCATATTAGGAAAGAGAAAGCAAGGGAAAGAATGGTGTTTCTGATGCATCACACTTTGAAAAGCATTTGCTAGAACATTATACATATGAGCACATCTGTGTGTACATATTAATATCTAAACAGTTCAAGGCCGAGCTAGCTTTTTTTGGTCTGTCCCCTATTAAAAAAGAAGAAAGAGGAGAACTAGCAAAAGAATAAATGAAAATTCACAATTTCAAATAAAAGAATACCTTGAATGCTCAGAAAGTTGATCCTTATATACCTATGCTACAAATTTTTTATAAAAACTTGTACAAATTCATATTTGGGATTGGATTTCACTTTTACTAGTTCTCCGACAAGACAAGAAAAGAAAAGCAAGCATATGTGAGTAATACATCCATTTCTATTTCCAATTTTCCATTTTGGCCAGTTTGTCAGGTAATTAATTGACTTCTCACGATTCCAACTTACCAATCAAAGCCTTATATAAAATAGCAAAACCATAAAGGATTAGAATTTGAGAAGGAAGAAAAAATTTAGGATTTAGGACCACTCTCCATAATGCAAAACAATTAAAATATTGGCTCAAAGTCTTGATTGGTTAACATTCAAAAAAGTTCACAACTCAAATATCAATTTATAATCTTATTTATGAGATAAGCATTCATGTCTGATAAGTTTGTTATCCTTAACTAAGCTATGCATTATCTTTATCAACTTCAAGAACACAAAAGCAAGCTAAGATGAACAATATTGTTCTCAATAAAATCTGAGAACCTCCAAATTTCAGAGAATGAGCATTATCTCACTCCTTAACTTTCTCATACAAAAGATACGGAGAATGGCTATCATATGCATAACTTTTTAAAAAGGTTTGCAAAGTACCTTCACTATGGTACAATCCTTGCAGCTGACGTTGTCAACAGACACCCTAATAGATAAACCAATACACAATTAAAAATATGGAAAAAAAAAAAAAAAGAGAGAAAAAAAACTGATATGGTCAAAATTAATGGTTACATTCAGGAACACACAAAATGAATGATGAAATCTAAACAGAAGGGCACAAAATATTTTAAAATTTTGCCATGGAAATCATACAAAAGAATTGTTCAAAGATGTAGTAAGATATAGAATAGAACCTTGGAGGATTTATTCTGATGCTTAGAGTCTCATATTCAGGATCAAAATATGGCCAACAGGCCCTTGCCATATCAACAGCAGTGCTATAGTAAGGAAGTTACTTCTCCCCTTCCCTGCCCGAACATTTGAGCCAATATTACTACATAGTCTATAGAAGCTGATGTACCATTAATTATCAGTAACATGAATAGCAATTTTATTGGCACTCCGACCATATTAGCAATCAGGGAAAGGAGAGTAAAGGTATACAATTGTAAATAGCAAGTCATTGGCAGGAGAATTGTGACTACTAGACAAAAGATAAATATGCCTGAACTGCATGTAAACTCTTCAAAGATTATATTTCTGATGCAGAACAGATTTAAAGATGGAAGAACAAATACATTTTCCACCAAAAAATCATATAATTTGATTATTTAAGAGGATAAGATGAGAAACAATCTTGCGAGGCATAATATTCCTAACCCTGTCTAGTTGGAATTAAAATAACAATAAAAAATATAGATGTAGAGTAAGACATACTAATGAGCTGGAGGAAATTCAATAAAGTTGCACCATGTTTTGAATAGAGTTACAAATTCCATAGACTACGTAATCATCCATACATCTTTTCTTCATTTAGTTGACTACATGTTTCTACACAGGATAAGGAGGACAGGTGGGAAAGTGTACTCAACTTGACCTTTCATTCTCACATAGTTTTAGAATGTGGTAATACATTACAATTACACGATAACTTCATGAAAGTTTAACTTAGCCTCACTTTCATAGTTTCATCATATAAAAGGATGCAAATCAGCAATATTTTCTAGAATTGGCATTGCGAATAAAAAGTGTTAACCAATGCTCTGAACATGCATTCACTTGAATCTGTGTGAATAAGAAAGACATTCACCTCACCCTTGTACATGCCTCATGCCCTACATATGTTCAGGGATTTCATAGAAAAAAACCAGATCTATCCAAAAAAATAGCATTGGCTTGTGGGTGGACAGATGGAACTAAAGATGTGCAAATGCATATTGAGATGCAACAATATCAAGTAAGCCTAATTTGATTTCATCATATAAAGGGAGGGAGACATCCAAACAAACTACAATAATTGAAGTGCAATCATGGAAATTTGTACTACCTTGATAAGAAAAATTGGAATACTAGCTTCTGTCCTTTTAACTCATGCATTCTCCACCAGTCCACCCTCAAAGTTCATATGAAATCCGCTCATAGTTCCGCCAACAAAATTTTCACATTGCAGGAGATGCAAAGACCTGGAAGTAAGAGATGGAAACAATTGTCAGTATGATGAACATGTTTTTGTAGATATTCACGAAGGATATCATGCTTGACCATCATGAAAAGGAATCAAAACTTAATGTGATGCTTATCTAGAACCACTAACAAGTTTTATTTGCCAATGGCAAACTACAAAATTGGCCTCAATGGATGATCCTATGAATGGCTTTGCACCACCGGCCTCAAAACAAAATATAAATTTTTGTTACCATGCCCATTTAACTTGCTTGTTTGTTTTTTGTGTAGTGTTTGTTTGTATGTGTTATGATTCTTATGAACAGTGTAATGAAGAAATTGAATTTATACTGAACGGTTTTAATGGAGTAATTAAACTTCTTTCTTAGTCACTGACTGAGTGTTCATTATGCACAAATTTTGGAATGCCTTTCAAATATAATAATCAAAAACTTCAATATACTTGGTAAAATTTTCTGACATGTGAAAATTCATAAGTTCAAACATTAGCAAGATCAGAATTACAGTCACCTCAAGGAATGAATTATATTTGAGCCTGAAACACAATTTAAAGTTTCACAAGCAAGTTGAGGTTGTCACTGCTCAAATAATATCTGTTGGTTCCATTCCTTGCAAACACTAAGGTCATTAATCCCCCAATATAATCTCTCTCGTTTAACTTACTAAAGTTAAAACATTCGTGTGTTAGTGCTTAGTGGCAATGATATTTTAATACTCCGTATAAAGAATAATAAATTACTCCTACTCAGCAACTAAATAGCAGATTCAATAACTGAATATGGTAGCAAAAATTAAAACTTCCAGTGAAACCATTAACACAAAAAGTAAATCTAAAAAAATATATAAACAAAAAACAAAATACTACTAACTGCTCACAATATAATGATTTCCTAACTCTGTAATTCTTGATGTTTACTTTTTATTTTCTTTAGAAAGACAATAATAAGGAAACCATTAACAATGCTTTGGTAGACTCCACATCATTACTAGTACTGACTTGAAGGAGGTTAAAAATTTCGGGGCTCTATATACATACAAGCAAGACTGAAATAACTAAGCTACGCTATTAAGATTTCTTCATAAATAAAACCAATACTATAGTATAGTATTTAAATCTTTAGTGATTTACCTGGATATAATAGCAGGCAGCAGCTAAAAGTGGTTCATAGGATTGATACGATGCTACCTACTCTATAATAAATGAGATGTTGACTCAATTTAAAGGTGCTGTCTCAGGACCTCAACTTCTGCCGCAAAGTTGATGTAGGGCCATAACTTTCAATAGTATAACTATGCAGCATGCCAGCATATATTCATGTAATTCTTACCATCCCTTTATTTTTTATTTTTTTAAAGAAAATATTAATTTTTACCGAAATAGTTTTGTCCCTTGCTAGTGCAGAGATGCTCAGATGCTCTAGAATTTGGAATGGATTTTAAATACTGAAGGAGTTGACATAAAGATTTGATTCCCACACTACTTTAAAGGACAGCCAAAATTCCCAGTATATCATATCATCTCAATCTCACTTAGCTTGTTTGACCACAAAAATTGATGGTACGGATTCGATCGACAAGAAAGTTAGCAGCTAGCTAGCTTTGATCCAATGGCAAATTAAACACAAATAAATTCATAAATTAAAGACCACCGTACCCCACCCTCCGCGAGCGACAACTAACAGTTATACCCTAAAGAAGCGACAATTTTAGTAAAGAATAAAGATCATCATCGCTTTAAGCATGGAATTTGCTTTTTTAAAGAATACAAAAACAGGAAAACAATTAAGATCAGAGCATGAAATTTTATTATATTTTAATAAGAGAAAACAGAAACATATATAATTAAGATGATGAAGTCACTGTACTGTATGTGTAGCTGGCTGGCTTGCTGGCGTGATCAATGATATGATTCAAATTAAAAACAAACATGCAATGCAAATAAAAAACTGGAAAATTAAAGACAAACAACGCAAATCGAAGAGATGAATTAGTCAGTCATAAAAAACGCAGTTATTTAAAAAAAAAAAAAAAAAAAAAATTAACCAGAGAATTGAAGAGAAAATAAAGGAGGTTACTGACCTTAGACCAAATTAAAGCGCGAAATGAAGAAGCTAAGGTAGACGACAGAAGAGAGAGAGATATGTATATATGGAAAAGGAAGCTAAGTGAGGGAGAATTGAGGACTTAGTAGGAATAGAAGAGCACTCACTCACTCACTAGCAAATATAATGCTTAACTTGATCGATCGTGCGTATGTATAGTGGAATGGTGATGAGTATCCCTCCTTCAATTCAATCCCCACTAAGACTGCTGGGTTTTACTGTCTTGCTGCTACGTAAGCATACATACACACATGATACATACATACATATATTAGAAGAAGCGGTTGAGAATCAACCAAATTATATATATAAAAAAATATGACTTGTTGGTGACTAGGAGCGCAGCTTTAATAAAGTTGCGCTCTATGCTACGCAACCAAACATATACTTTCTTATTATACCACTATAAAATAAAATACGATATTAGGCAAAATAGCTCAATAATTGTCGATACCATATAACTTAACTCCATCAATAATAGCTTTACAACTCAATCTCAATTTTCTTAGCTAACTTTTAAATAACAAAAGCTTAACTATATTAAAAGAAGTAGCATCTAATAATTCAATTAGCCGCTCTAAAACTTGTGTCTATTTATAAATTCTAGCCTCATCTTATCAATAAAATATATAGGATTTGAAAGAATTTATACAATTTAAAGAAAACAAAGTAAATTCTTTTTTTATTAATTCTAATAAATATAAATTTAATCTGAATATTATTGGCATCACCCCATTAATGCCTGCCCATGTAGATCCACACAATCCACTTGAAATCATTATTGGCATTAAATTAAAGAAAATAATTATGTATAGTTAAGTAGGCAGTAAAAATATAGGGGAAAAAATGAAGTGCCATCAAATCCAACTTTGCATATTTATAAGAACCAAGAGAAATGGAATCACATTCCAACTTCAATTTTGATATATAGTCCCCACAAGAATCCCTTTTATCATGGAGGAATTAAAGGAGAACAATGAATCAGGATCATATCATATGACCTTAGCTTGCTTATTTACTCACAAACTTGGCATATTTCTTATGCTTTTTTTTTTTTTCCTTCTTGTCACCACTTTTTCAACAAATAATAACATTCATATGATGACACTATTAATTTCCCAACTACAATTATTATATTCTTTGTACAAAATTAATTAATTTTTTTTTAAAAAAAAGTTAATATTGCTCCTATATTCGAACTCTAAAGGAGATAAATCGCAAAATGTATCTGAATTAACATACATGTCTCTATATACTTGTATAGTGCACACAACAAGGCCAATCCAATGATTTGAAGCTAGCTTGCACCATGCAAATGCTAGCAAAGTAAAATTTATGAATTTATTTTGGGATTGATTGACAAATTGATCGAGCTATATATGCCCCTTCTCTCCACTTCACCTAAAAAAATCTCACAAAATACACACAAATAGTAAGCGTTAACATGATCACCAACTGTCCGCAAACTGACTTTTCCTTTTCTTAATTATTTTTTTTAAATTAAAAAAAAAAAAAAGATGTCTTTTATCTCTCTTGGAGTCTTGCTTTCCCCATGTTATTGACAAAAATAAAAAAATTTCGACACCCATTGTGTTGCTCTAACGAAGTATTTTCTCTAGCGTTTGAGAAATTTTAATTTCTATAGATGAGAAAAGGAATTGGTTTAATTTTTTGTGTAATTCTTATATTTAATTTATTCATTTTAAAGTATACTTATCATTATATAGTGATTTGCGCATTCTATTATTCAGCAGACGGTCACTTAAAAAAAAAAAAAAAAGATCCTTTTAACTAAATTTCTTGTTTGTACAATTATCAAAAGGACTTTTGCTTTTTCAACATTAACTCAGGTAAATCAACAATGTATAAAACTTTCAGAGTGACACTTAAAAGTTCAATAGGACTTACTTGATTACAAAGTTAATAATCTGACCAATGCTGAGTTGTCTCATCTTAATTACCATTTTATTTAAGTTTATGAAATGCTCCGTGAGATTAAGAGTCAATAAATTAACTACTAAATCTTGTTTCATCAGTACTTTTACTCTACGAATTGCCTGACACGATATGTTTACATATACTTTTGTTTACACTACCTTTTGTATATAATCTTTTTTTGATATATTAATAATTTTCTTAAGAATCTCTAATTTTGAAAGGGGTAATTAAATTGCGAGTCACTCAAGCTAAACAGCCTCTCAGTCAATCCTATTGTTGAGTTTGTGTACAAAGGATCCATTTTCAAGCTTAGAGAGCCTTTATTACAAGATATTATATTGTTATAGTACTCGAACCCCACACTATTGCTAAAATAATGACTTTAGCCTTATACTTTTTGTTATGCTCCACACAACACTACGTGGATCATGGTCCACACAATAATTTGTTGCTAGCAATACTTTCTTCTCAAGAAGCTAGTAATACTTATTAGTGAAGGGGGTTTAGTGGCACATGGGCACGTGACAGCCTCTGATAAATGAAAAGTGGGTGGATTTAAACAATCATAAGATTTTTAAAGTTTAGAATGTTTTTTTTTTTTTTTGAGAACAAAGTTTAGATATGTTAAGAAAAGAGAAAAAAAAAAAATACTCCGTATTTTGATAAGTTAATGGCTTTGTTCTTTTGCTTCTTTGGCTTATGTATTTAAACAATCATAAGATTTTTAAAAATGCTAACCCGCTTTAATTTATTAATCACACATTCGTCTCATTTTATATGTCTAGTTCGATTAATGAGACTTAATTAAAATTATTTTTAATTCAATTTTTCATAATATTAATGGTGCGTTTGGTTCGC
Source organism: Ipomoea batatas (assembly GCA_002525835.2). NCBI lineage: Eukaryota > Viridiplantae > Streptophyta > Magnoliopsida > Solanales > Convolvulaceae > Ipomoea > Ipomoea batatas. The sequence goes on from CM008344.1 coordinate 47,413,195, forward strand.
ACATGCGAATCGGAATCGGAATGAGTATCAAATACTTGGTAAGGGTAATGGGTTTTGGTGTAAGTATTTAGCATGTTTGGTAGTTGGGTGGAATGTGAATGATTATTAATAATTGAGAAAGAAATGAGGAGGGAAAATGAAACCCTTATTTAATAAGGGTATGAGTTTTCTCATTAATGGCCCATATATAATAGCATTCTCAAAACCTATCAAACCAAACACTAGCAATTACTTTTATACCATTCATTATGCCTAAACCCACCAACCAAATACACCCTAACTTTATTATTACTTATTAGTATACAAAATCAAATTTTCATCTACGTTTATTATTAGTATACAAAATCAAATTTTAATCCTGTAGAAGAGTGTTAATATGGAATATATATTGCCCGACCCTTATTGAATTATAATCCCATCTAAGAATTGTAAATGAATTTGAGTTATTCAATCTAATAAGGGTGATTTATTTGTTAACATATTTATGATTACTCACTTAATTAATTAAGAAATTTTTGTTGAGTACTACCGACTCTATTACAAGATAGTATCTGTTCATACTTTCACTATTTGATGTAGCCCAATGAATCAATACCCAGCACTGGAGTTCGATCCTGTGACCTTTCCTCAGGGAGAACCATAAAAGGTGCCAAAACAAAGGTAAATATGAAGTATAGTTAAATTCTAGGGTGTGATTGGTTCGCACAAGGAAATTGAATTTAGAATTAAATGGGAATTGAATACTTGTAATGTTAATAATATGTTTTTTTTTTGAGAGAGAAAATAATGTTAATGGGTTTTAATGAAAGTATTTTGCATAATTGCATGTTTGGTAGCAGGGTGAAATTGAAATGATTACTAATATTGATGTTTGGTTATGTATGACCGTATAATGAAAATAAAAGTTTTTAAAATACAATAATAAAAAATAAGACAATTGATCCTAATATAATGACATCCAAAGCACCAATATGAACAAAAAAAAAATCAAAAAAAAAAATCTAAAAGCACTAATCCAAAATTAAAAATCATATTACCATTTTTTTTTTGGGGTTTTGCACATATATTATATTATGGGTCACACTTCATCGTGTGATCGGGTCAATGAAATGTAATACTTTATTCATGATTTAATATTGCATTTTCTAGTATAAGTATTACATTTCATCTTGACCTGACCCGTCTCACGAATAAAGATTCTTGAAACGATCTCACACAAGTTTTTGCCTTATATTATATATAATCAAGTGTTATCGAGTTATGCTTTTTTTTTTTTAAGAAATTGTGTATTGTCAAATGAAATTGTAATTGATTCAAAATGTTACTTTAGTTATACGTACTATAATGAACTATAGTATATATCAAATGACATTGACTAGCGGATGAGTGTAAATTTTTCAAATGAAACTGTAATTAAATAAGATTGATACTTTAGTGATGAATATAATGATGGAAAATTGAGAGAGAAAGAAGTGAATAAATACTAAAATGTTATTGTATAATAATAATATAATAATAAAAATAAAGGAAATAATCAATTACCATGAAGTTACAATCCTAGCTACAAAATGTGAAATTACAATTTCGTGACAATTTCCTCCTACCAAACCATAAAATTATAATTCCATAGAGTTTGGTAGGTATAGAATTACAATTCAATCTACCAAACACTCCATTAATGATTCAAACTTTTGGCCCGGGTGGTTTCTACTGAAATGATGGATGCTTTTAGGTTTACATAGGGAGAAAAATATAGAAAATTGTTTGGCTTTATTAAAAAAAAAAAAAATTGTCTGGCTTTATTTAAAAAAAAAAAATTGTCTGACTTTATTCAAAAAAAAAAAAAAATTGTCTGGCTTACGTTTCCTCTGCACATAGGAATACATACGCGCACACAGCTTATAATGCTTACGCTATTCATTTTGTACAGCACCTTATATATATATATATATTCCATTTTGCATAATAGTAATGAAATTTAATTCAATTATGCTCATAATTATGTTTATTAATAGAAAATGAAATCACAATGGAAGAATTGTTGAATTTAAGAGGTGAATTGAAATTATTAACATTATATAATTATTGAATTTAAATACTTCCAAAAGTTTGTAAATGTACAAAACTTATAGTGGAGGTCACAATTTCAATGACACTGGAAGTTGCTCTTTCAAGTACTATTTTTGTGCATCTGCTACTCTACACCAAGTCCCATAAACCACACTATATTATTGAATTTAAATACTTCCCAAAAATTTATAAATGTTCAAAACTCATAGTGGAGATCACAATTTCAATAACACTACAAGTTGCTCTTACAAGCTAAGTACTATTTTCGTGCATCTGCTACCCTACACCAAGTCCCATAAACCACCTCAAATAAGTTAGGGGTGTGATTGAATATGAGAGATTATTTATTCATTCTTAATTAAAATTTAAACATCAAGAATTCAATCCTTGATTTTAGATATGAAACACTCCTAATTAAATTTCTATATATACTTACTATCCCAAACTTAAGTTGATATATATATTGGTTACACATATATTTATTATTTAGAAGTCTATATACTTACTATCCCAAACTTAATTTTCAATAGTCAATTAAATAATAGAATCATAATTTAAAGTAATTTCGTTTTCATATAATTTTTCTCAATTATTTTTCACGGATTAAATAAGTCGTAATTGTTATGCGTCACAATAGTAAGGAATAAAAATTAGTAAGAAATAAATTCATAATTTTGCTTTACTAGTGACCGTAAGGTGCAATGTTTTAATCCCAATGTAGTTTCTAAACATTTGTCGGCATATAAGTCAATTAAATCATATTACAATTTTCACTTGTATGTATCTAGTTAGGACATGAAAATCAAAGAGAATCAGTTGGCTGGAGATTATCTTTGGACTTCGGCACTTGTATACATATATGCAATACTTCTTGATCCTAAAATATGGTACAACCGGACAAGTCTGAAAAATATCTGTGTGATCCATTTGTACGTAACCATATATTTATGACTATATCCACAATATATAGCTTATGCCTTATGGGTTTTGTACAGCAAATTTATGAGAATTAACATAGTCTAGATAATGTCTTGGTGCACCTATTGTTAGTGGTGACTGATTTTGTTTCTGTTCCCGGGTTCCGCTCTTCCTTTGTATCCAAAAAAAAAAAAAAAAGTCTAGATAACATATTCAAAGAAATTATTGGTCAAATATTTGAGGCAAATTTTACTATGGACTATGATCCACATGGACCATGACCAGAATTGCATCATTTTTATTTTTTTCATTAATAATAGTAGACGGTTTTTTCAAAAAAAAAAAAGAAAAAAAAAAAGAAAAAAAAAAGTAAACGGTAAATTTTGTTATTGTTCATGTAGATATGCTTTTAAAAAATAATTACTTTATTTTGTTCCTTTTTCCTTCAAGTTCCAACTCAATTAATGTGGATCACATTGTAAGAGTATATACCCGTAAGTATGAAAAATATAAAGTGGACTCCTACAAAGTACTACGTAATATTCTTGCTAATAAAATGCATGCACTGATTGGGTAAATGATTAAAAATTTAAAAAGATGAAAAAAAGAAAATAAGGACCATATATCCTAAAACTAATAATCAATCAATAAATTTATAAGAATAAATAGAACAAGTATGGATTGCGAATGATGCACGAAGTGATTATCCCAATTGCGAAGTCATGGATTTGAGCCCTAGTGGGACGGTAATAAATACTACATTGTTGGGAGGTCATGAATTTTAGCCCCCCTCTATAATAGATACTACAAAATTGTATGGTTTAAGAACTATATTGTTAAATTCTAAATATTATCTTATATTTTATATTTTATATTCTGTTTTCATTTTTGTTCAAATTTTAGAAGTATCCCACTTTTATGGGTTACTTTCATTTCTTCTCATTTTAATCAAGAAAAATTGTTCAAATAAACCTCAAACTATCACTAAAACATCAAGTAAGTGTTTACAAATTTTTAATTAAATTCTTAAACTCAATACAACTAAGCTAATTTGGTTGTACTTTCCTACCTACTACACTACATCAGTATATATATTAGCTTTACAAACCTTAATTTTTCACTCATTTTCCATTTTGAAACTAACGATTACTTAATAATTTTTCACTATAGCTTTTGGTTTCACTACAACAAACTATTTTTGTATCGACATATAGTTAGCGGCGATTATATATAACTGCCTCTAGAGAATTATAGTTTTTGTTCTTGTATTAAAATATTACTCCGTACTTGTGTTTGCTCTTCAAGTGTTTATTGAACCCCTTTTTTTCACTTAATGTCTTTATGCCATTGAAATAAAAAGGTATCTTCAATTTTGTTATTATGATTATTACAGAGGTAGTCAATGGCGAAGAGTAAGAGGTTTCTGGCATGGAGTTGGAATAGTAATTTTAGGGATATGATGTATGCATGTTGAAGTGTTTCGGTGAAGTTGTAGTATTTAATTACTAGCTAGTTTAATTAATATGTGTAAATGTCTTTCTAGAATTTAATTACTTTAAGATCAGATTTCTTGAGAATGTTAAAAATTTTATTGTTAATGTATTTGAAATTGAGAAATGTAAACATCATTTATAGTTTTCGGGTTCAATTCATCAAACCCAAATGTGTGTATACATAAAACATAAAATTTAATTTATAGATATTTATAAGATAAGAAGACAATTAATTAATTCATTATATATGTAATATTATATATATGTGATGGAACAACACAACACACATATATATATACTAGACTAGATAGATTGGCCTGGGAATATACATACTACTAATTCCCATCCAGAGCTAGGCATATTCTACATATGATCATCAAATAAAAGTTTAATTTGTTTTTGAGAGAATGAAATAAAGTCGCTATTTTCCATCTATCTCTTCAAACGAAGAAGTAAATGGGGAGAAGAAGTCCGGTCCACAGTCCCCATCTCTTCAATGAATCTTTGTCCATTGATCCAAGGACAAAGATGTTGACAGCAATCGTCAAGGACGAAACCCAAGGCACCATTGAAACGCTCCAATAGCTCGGGTTGCGAGCGCGAGGAACCGAGTAGGAGAGCCCCAAGGTCGAGAAGAACCATGCCAGCGCAGTAATGGAGTAGGTGATCCAGCTGGCATTGCTAGAGGCAGCGGCGATGGAAGCCCCTAAGATGAGCAGCAGGAAGGCTATGAGCTTGTTGCGGTTGTCCACGGTGGTGACACCTGAAACATGGTAGAAATGGAGGAGGAGGGCGAGGGCGGCGACCATGAAAATGAAGAACGCCGAGATGGAGACGAGGTGACCGGGTGGAGCATGGCGTGCGCCAGGGTGGAAGGGGTTGTAGTTTGGGTCAGATTTGATGAAGATGCAGGTGCAGAAGATAAAATTCACAGCTGAGCCATAAATAATGGAGGCAATGTAGTTGACAAGAGGTGAAGAGGCAGCCTTTCTGATGAGGATTGCCGTCATGCATATATTGAAACAAACTCCCAGGGCGATTAGGTCCGGCAAGACTGTTAGTGTAGAACGATTTGTGTTGTTATAAATAGTGGTCAAGTAATAAGTCCATGACCGCCCAACTACTACTCCCATCTCATATTCAAGAAAGATGTTCCCGACAACTATAAAGCCCACCAACTCATTAGGCCTAAACCACCTTAGATATGCAACTGAACAACCTGATCAATAACAGTACAACTAATAAATCAATAATGCATAATAATGATCCAAATTATAATAATGAGGAGTAATAAATAATAATAATAATAATAATAATATATCCACCCAAAACTCAAAATAATTAAGGAGGATTAAGCGTTTACCACTAAGTTATCACTATATGTAATCTAGTGAGCTGAGCTAGCTTCTTTTAAAAATCTTATTATTAGGATTATTTATTAAGATAGCAAGGCATGCATGTTCATCAAATTCCAATAATTATAGCTTATAGCTAGATCGAAATAGAATAGAATTTTGTAAAAGAAGGGGTGTCAAAAGCGCGATTAACAATCACAAGATCAGAGTCAAGTTAACAAAAGAAATGTGGTCAAACAATAGAGGATAACTGAACAAAAGACTGAAGATTTACTTTTGCAAAAGAGTTAGAATATCATAAAAGGCTAAAAGTTAAAATCAAAAGAGAAGCTTAGATAGATAAATAGTAGAATGAACCCTTGTAGAATGACATACATTTAAAGTGTTCATTTTGAGAGGGGTCAACTTCTAATTTGTGTAAAATGCACAAGTATCAACACCAAATAAAATAAAAATAGATAATAAAAAAATATTTTGATTAGCTATGAATATTGTAACAATAGTGCTTATCGGTTATTAGTGAATGAGTCCCATAATTCGGACATATATATATGTGAACATGATAATAAATTCGAGAAATGCATCATTCTTTAAAAATGTACTTATTTGTAAGACCAATGAAAAACCCAGTACGGCAGTACATCAAAATAGATCAAACATTTGACAAGTCTATGGGTAATGAGGATCTAAAAATGAACCAGATCAGAGCCTAAGGTTAAACACGTACAATAAATGAGATCTTATTGAAAAATTATTTGGTGTAGATTTGTTAGGGTATATTTATTAAAAAATGAACTAAAATTTCTAAGCTCGCTGTTTGTTAGAAAATTAGCCACATTATATAACGTAACTTTCATCCATTGTTTTGATTAAAATAATAACAAGAAGCAAAAGGGACCGGGAAAAAACAAATAAACACAGAAGTTGTGAACAAATTAAAAAATTAAATGAATAAGAAATTTTATTTGTTTAAAAAATAAATTAAAATGGGCACCTGCAACTTTGAACTCAGCATTGCAAAGGTTAGACAGCACGGCGGAGAGGCCGGAGAAGCAGGAGAGGACGATAGCATGGGCGGCGTCTTGTAAGGTCATCTTGTGTTCATCGGTGGCCATGAGGGCAGCGGTGGCGGCTATAGTGACGACAGTCATGCCAAGCAGAATAAGCTCCACCCACCCAACTTTCATCTCCATCTTGATCAGAAGTGCACCAGAAGAAGAGATCGAGAAAGGAACTACTATACGGAGAAGAGAGAAAGAAGCTAGCTAGGGAGAAAATCTGGAAAGGGAGAGAGAGAAGAAGACTAGAGCTTAGAGCCTTAAATGGAAACGCGTGTAAAAGGAGTTGAGGGTGATTAAGGTTAAAAATATAGAAAGAATTTCTACCCAAATGTCCATCACTCCATGCTGTTATCATTCACCTCGGCCCCTTTCTCTCACCCTCCCATCAAATATAAAGTTTCCACCAAATTTTGCTAATCCCGCCCACCACCTCACATACACACCCCACAGTTATAAACCATTATTTCAATTTCTTTTTTCATTAATGGGGTTGAAGTAAAATTTTTGAATTTTTAGGGGTGACAGAAATATGACATTACTATCTGAGGGTGTATTTATTAAACTCGTGATATTTAAATACAAGATTTTTTTTAGTACTACAATTACTCAATTAGTGACGAAAAGTATATTTTTTTAAAAACAATATTTATCAAAAAATAAAATATACTTTAGAAAATAATAATAAGGTAGCCGGCCCCCGGCTAGCTGTCAGTAAAGACGGATAAATTGGTAATTTTAGGTAAAGCACATTCAAATTCAATTCGAAAAGATTATTTAAGCTGAAAACTAACAAACACATGCTGAAGATCAGATGATATGAGATCAGATGAGATTATCTGACCAGCTTCTATTCTCAGCTCTCAACACTCTCTGATTCGCGTGCATCGGTGCATGCAATATAACGCTATTCTCAGCTCGATCTCTGTACATATATCATATATGGATCTTTGAGATCATAAAATTAAAATATATTATTGCATAGTCAACTCCATCCTTCTGACACGTATAGTAGTAATCCCATTTATTTCCATAACATTCTCAGCTCTCAGCTCCAATTCATCTCTCTCATATATCCACATCATAAATCATAAATATTGTATAAATCATATGTACCCATCTGTGTACGTACGTACTAGGTTTCTCTCCGCCCTCTCGATCCCTTTCTTCATAAAACCAAGCGAATTTAAGGATACTTAGGGTGTGTTTGGTTCGCATGTGAGAATTGGAATCGATATGAGTATCAAATACTTGGTAAGGGTAATGAGTTGACAAATTCAATTGCTACTTTAAAGTGTTTAAGGATCTAATTGACTAGTATAACAACTACTAGGCGGCGCCAAGATGTAGTGCCCGCGTGCCGCCGTAGCCATTGAGGTCGCCGGTAGTGTTTTACGGATTTGAAGGCCGGCAGAGTAGGAGTGAAATTGTATCTCGTTCCTTTTGTTTTTTAATCTAGTTGGAGCATCGTGTTTCTGCATTTTCTTCAGGCTGGGCCTTGCAACTCTTATTCATCTATTTCTGAATCTGTGGCACTGTGTCCTTCAACTGTTCGATGAAAAGCCCAGCTGAAAATTGAGTTTTTCCTCTCTTGTTTTGCCTTCTCCCTCTTGTTC
>CM008344.1:47520430-47530780 GCA_002525835.2 Ipomoea batatas
GCAAGCATAGCCTGAAAGACAAGTTGCTTGTAATTATTGTACTTGTAGGTCCTCCTTCCCTGGACTGACAGTCAGACTGTCAGAGACGACTTTTGTTTTGTTTTGTTTTGTTTTTTTTTTTTGAGACTGCTTTCGGTTTTAAAGGTCATACTTTCACCGTCTCATTTGCAAAATACTATATGTAACTCTTTTTCTACTCTATTTATTTTCATACTTAAATGAAAAAAATTACATATCAGTATCCGTCATATCAATAAATAAATTTAAGAGAAAATAATTAATTTGATCAATGAATAATAAATATGACAGATAGTATTTTTTAGAGTAGTATTACACATATTTTTAATTTCTTTATATTTTATTTTCATTTACGGGCTATGTTTTGATTTATCAAGAAAGAAAAGTGACTTACAAGTCACAACTTTTAGGGACTGTTTGGTTGACTCGTAATTTAATAAGAATTGAATTAGAATTCAATGAACCCATAAATTACTGTGTTTGGTGTGAGGGAATTGCAATTCACGGAATTGAAATTCCCTCCCAACAGTGGATTAGAATTCATGACACCCTTTTAGAATTGTAATTTGGTGCTTTAGAGGGGAAAAAGAGACCATTTTACCCTCAATAATTAATACCTGTTTCTCTGATGTCACTCACGCAATCACGCCTCATGCTCATATCTTATCTCTTTGATACTCTCGCCTCTCCTTTTCTATTTGGGTAGCAGCAAAACAAAACCTTTTATGACTTATTATTATTATTATTATTATTGCATCACACAGTCAAACAACAATTACATCCTATTCGTTACATTTTTATATTTACGTCATACATTTTATTATTATTATTATTATTACATAAAGGACATTTCAGTCATTGTATCATTTATTCCATTTCAATTCTCTGTACTCCTATTCCTGCATACCAAATATTGTAATTTGAATTCATACTTTATTCATTGAATTGCAATTCCATCAAATTACAATTCTTTTCCTTCCTAATCCCCTCCCAACCAAACGCCCTATTATTATTCTTTTTTTCTCTTTTTTTTTTTGTATTTTATTTTATTAAGAAAATCACGACACATCATCCGACTTTTATTCTATGGAAATTCATATATCATTTTCTTACTTTTTTTAATGTGTATTCGCAAGAAGACAAAAAATAAAAAAGCGCGGAGCCCAAGGGCACTATTGTATGGGGTTCACTTGCGAGTAGAGTTTTTTTCACACTCTAGCTGTCTAGCATTTCCTACTTTGACAATGTCTTCACCTATTGGCCTGTTTGGTTGAGTGTAATTTGGGAGGAGTTGTAATTTAGGGTGTGTTTAGTAGCTGGGAAAATAATTTTTGAAAATTATTTTTCGTGCTTTTAGTGTTTGACAGTGTTTGAAAAATGTAGTCAACGAAAAATAATTTTCGTTGACCAAGAAAAATGAGGTCATATGGAAAATGACTTTCAAATTTTTTTTTTTCAGAAATCATTTTTCGGACTTGGCTTCAACAATTATTTTGCCAAAAATGGCCACATATGTTACTTTGTAAAAGAAATATTATTATTTTATATATTATTATTATTTTATATTTTTAAAAAATAATTAAAATGTAAAATTATACAATTTAACACATTTTCTAGAAAATGAACCAACACACAAATACAGTTTTTCAGAATGCAACCAAACGCTGAAAATGAAACTATTTTCCAAAAAATAACTCATTTTCCTGCTTTCCAAACACACCCTTATTGAATTCCTAAATTAAATTGTTTGGTTCTTCAAATGATGAATTGCAATTTATGAGGTACACCCCGTGAATTGCAATACCCCATGAATTGTAATTCGGTGGTGAGGATGAGCAATTTTGTTGGTGTAAATACAATTTTGTCTCTCCTCTCATATTCTTTGTCTTTTTTAAAAAAAATTGAAAGAATTATTATTATTATTATTTTTAAAGAATTATTAGTATTGTTATTATTATTTTGAAAGAATTATTATTATTATTATTATTATTGCTACTACTACATAAAGGGCATTTTAGTCATTTTGTCTCTTTTTACCTTTCAATTCCCTGTACTCTTATTCCTGCATATCAAATACTGTAATTTCAATTATTACTTTATTCATTGAATTGTAATTCCACCGAATTACAATTCTTTCCTTTCCTAATTCCATCATCCCAACCAAACGCCTTGTTAATGCTAATCTTCCAGACCAATCTAAAAATGTTATGATTTATGGAAGAATAAGATTTTTTTTAAAAAAAAAAAAATTGATAAGTGAGCTTTTATCTTTTGATTTTATTGAAGAAAAAAAGTTGCAACTTACTTCTTTAATCAATAAATTAAGGTTAAAAAAATGAAGTAATATGTGCAATATATCTTTTTAAGTTTATTGTATAAGTAGACAATACCTGATTATGGAGGTAAAATCTATTATAAGAAATTAAAAATTAAGTCTTACCAGCACCATTGGGACAAGTTGACAACAACCTCTCAAATGAGAGGAATTTCTGGTATGCTGTGAGTAAAAGTTTAACATCTATTTATAGGGTGTTTGGTTGGGAAGAGGGAATTAGGGGGGAAAAGAATTGTAATTCGGTGGAATTGCAATTCAATGAATAAAGTATGAATTAGAATTACAGTGTTTAGTATGCAGAAATAGGAGTACAGGGAATTGAAAGGTAAGAAGCGACAAAATGACTAAAATACCCTTATGTTGTGGTAGATGTTGTAGTAATAATAATAATAATAATAATAATGATAATAATAATAATTCTTTCAAAAAATATTGATGATAATAATAATAATAATTCATTCAATAATAATAATAATAATAATAATAATAATTCTTTCAAAAAATATTGATAATAATAATAATATGTATAATAATAATAATTCATTCAATAATAATAATAATTCTTTCAATTTTTTATTTTTTTTTAAAAAAAAAGACAAAGAGTATTGGAGGAGGGGCAAAATTGTCTTTATACCAACAAATTGCCCCTCCTCTCCACCGAATTGCAATTCATGGGGGATTTGCAATTCAGCAGAATTACAATTCCCTCCAACCAAACACTGTAGTTTGAAAATTCAGTGAATTGCAATTCAATAAATTACAATTCCGGCCAAACTACATCAACCAAACATGCATTATTAATTTAAATATCATTATTTACTGTACAATGCATTATACATGTCGGTTCGAATTATGAGAGCACTTGGGGGGACCTTTCAATCTTTTTGTCACAGGAGACAGGACAACTGATAGCACATCAAATTTATTGTGTTATATTAAATTAATTGTCCAGCGAGCGCGTTAGAGAAAACTTTTTTTTTTTTCCTCCTCTCTCTCTCTGGTATTTGGACTGAGAGAAAACCCAGCTCAGCTGTGAGTTCACTGCTGGGATGCTCTTAAAAAAAGCTTGGTTTAGACATCGATCAATGAAGGTTGGTGGCATGGGTTTGCAGAGATGCTTGGTTTTCGTATACCTGGTTTCTAGTATGATGATGAGGGTGAGCGTGTCAGCAGCAGATCGTAAACTTTTATTCGTACTATGCAACGAGCTGAGTGGAAATTACACACAAAACAGCACCTACCAGAACAACCTTAACGCACTTCTTTCGCCCCTCTCGTCTAACGTCAATGACTACGGGTTCTACAATGCATCCGCAGGCCAAAGTCCTGACAAGACGAGTGTGGTTGCGATGTGTAGAGGTGACGTTGAGCTTAGCGAATGTCGTAAATGCTTGAATGATGCAGCTGAGATGACGGTGCAATCGTGTCCTACTCAGAAGGAGGCATTCGGAGGGTACTATGAGTGCATGATACGATACTGTAATAACCCCATCATTGGTTCCATTTCAAACAATCCTGTTGCATACTTTTGGAACTCGCGCAATGTCACGAGTATGGAACAGTTCAATCAAGATTTATGGAAATTTCTGGATGGTCTTGTAAACAAAGCTGCAAATAATGGGAGCTCCTTTCTTAAGTTTGCAGCGGATAAAACCACTGGACCCGACTCCCAGCCCATATATGCACTTGTGCAGTGCATCCCTGATTTAAGTGCTCAAGAATGTTCAGCTTGCTTAAATTCTTCTTTTGAAGAGATCCGTATTAAGTGTGACAATTGTTATGGCAAGATAGGGGCCGCCTTAATCGGGCCTATCTGCAATTTTCGATATGAGAGTGCCCTTTTCTTCGGTGATACATTGATTCATGTTCCACCAGCTTCATCACCACTACCACTACTACCACCACCACCACCACAATTAGGTATGTTTAGCTTATGCTGTTTTTTATTTTATTACCTCAAAGGCTCAAGATACATGTTCATATAAGTAACCATCCCAGATCGATCTTTATTTTATAGGAAAAAAGGAGGAGGATGACCATCATAAAACTCCAACTCTCTTGCTTGTTGTAGTTGTAGTTATAGTAGCAGTAGTTGTCATGGCTATAATCATTGTTTGCATCGTCTTAAGAAAGAGGCGAAAAAGGAGGCCAGAGAATGGTGGTATACAAGGTAAGTTCCAATCCGTTTAACTCATGGAACCAGTAAATGAATTCTCACCAATATCATATTTTTCTTATTTCTTCTGTGAACTCAATTCAATATGAATTTTTGCTACTATAGGAAATTTAGTATTGTGTTCATAAATATATTTTGTTATGAAAAATATTTTAAAAAAATATATCTCTTTATGATCATGATAAGGCCAAGAGTTGATTCTCTGTCCTAACTTATTCTTTCGTTATTCGAATACTCTATCACATCGCATGGCCATTATAGTCTTATCATGATTACTATTTGCATTTTCCTTTTTCTAATGCAGAAAAGGAAAGCCAAAAGCTATGCAGAGATCAGAGTAAGTTCCAATAAGACCTTATACATCAACCTAATTGACTTTTATATGCCATTAAGACTTAAATTACTATATGAACAGCGATTCATTATATTCCAACTAATGAGTACAATCTCAAAGAGATCATTATTCTTGGTTTCTATGTGAAGCAGTTGAAGAATCTAGCTCGAGTGTTGAAATTAGTTCAGTGGAGTCTCTTGTGAAATTTGAATTGAGTATCTTACAAAATGCAACAGAGAATTTCTCTGAAGCAAATAAGATAGGAGAAGGAGGTTTTGGTGTTGTATATAAGGTAAATCTATAATTAACTATAATATGTATGGTTAGTAATATATGCAATTTAATAAAATTTTATTTCTCTATAACTCAATATTATTTATATTATTTCGTGAATATGTAGGGTAAACTTGAAAATAATCAGTTAGTTGCTGTGAAGAGGTTGTCTGAAAATTCAAGACAAGGTAATTTAGAATTCAAAAATGAAGTGGATTTCATAGCTAAGCTTCGACACAAAAATTTGGTGAAGTTGCGTGGTTACTGCCAAGAAGGAAGAGAAATGATTCTTGTCTATGAATTTGTTTCCAATGGTGGGCTTGATGGCTTCTTATTTGGTAATATTTCTTAAACTAGTCTTTCACTTTGGTTTAGAAATTTTTAAAAGCATATCTATCTTTTCAATTAAGTGTCGACTTGCAGGTCGTGACAAGCATCAATACTTGGATTGGGAGAGAAGATACATAATCATAGAAAGTATTGCTTGTGGGCTTATTTATCTACACAAAGAATCCTCTTCTTTTCGTATTATTCATCGTGATCTCAAAGCTAGTAATATTCTCTTAGATGAAAATTTAAACCCAAAAATTACAGATTTTGGAATGGCCAGGTTGTTTGCTTTAAACGAAACCCAAGCCTCTACGGATACATTGGTGGGATCCCAGTAAGTACTCCTTACTAAAATAATTCTATATACACTTGAGTAATGATGCACAATTTGATTAGTCAACTTATTGGACTAAAATATTTATCCAATTCACATTTCAGGGGATATATAGCACCAGAATATGCGCGCTTTGGCATATATTCAGATAAATCTGATGTATATAGTTTTGGAGTGTTAGTTTTAGAAATTATAAGTGGACAGAGGAATACCATTCAAAGTGGAAATTCTAGGAAGGACCTATTATTCGAGGTAAGTATGTTACGTATTGGTATTAATGAAATGCGCATGAGTAACAAATTTGATTGACATAAATAGCTTGTGGATATTGTTACAGGTTTGGACAGAATGGGAAAAAGGGTCTACTTTAAATGTGATAGATCGGTTATTGAAAGTTCCATCAAGTCCAAAGGAGGAGATAAAAAGATGCATCCATGTGGCCTTGCTGTGTGTTCAAGAAAATGCAATAGACAAGACCTAAAATGTCTGAAGTTCATGATATGTTAAATCGTAATTACTTACCGCCTATGAAACTTCCAAAGCCCTCAGTCCCTGGTTTTTATACTCAAAGCCGTGTCAATTCATAGGCTCCGAGGCAGTTTAAGAAGAATTGGATTTCAAACATTTAGTGTTGTATATGCTGAATCATCACTTAGTATCGTATGTTGAAAAAAAAAACATTTGTAGTTATATTTTGAATGAAACAATTTTACAATGATTTTCAAAATATGAGAGAACATAGATAGATTGTCATGAACATTATATTTTGTATTTGGTAAATGAATTTTTCTTTCAAGCATCAAATTTCCTTAAAAGTAAAAAATTAAAAAAAAAAATCTATCTATACAGTGTTTTTAATTAACTAATAGAAAAGTTGAATTCAACTTTCCTTAAAGTAGGAAAATTTTACTTTGCATTTTGTAATAATTCAGGTGACTTGGTCCTTTATGCAATTATCAATACTAATAATTTAATATAGTTGGTCGATTGATTTCTTGATTGCTGCTAAATTAGTCTAACGTGAAATCTTAAAAGAGATTGACAATGATGACATATACAGAACAATTTATCATTAGTGTGAAATAACTAGGGTTTATATTTGAACTTTTACTTTCCATTGTTAAGTATATCACACTTATGAAATAACACCAAACATAAACCTGCCTACAACTAGCGTGTACTGGTCAAACTCTGCTTCCGTGTAATAATTCACAAATCACACCGAAAAGGTAAACTGTACTAAAAAAAATTCATGTCATAAGTTGACCAAGAATATGCTAGCGAGAATTGAACTCATATATAAGAATCATGTTACATTTACTTAACCACCCATTTTGAGCAGTAATTTCTGAATATACATTTACCATTTTAATAATGCAGGAATGCATATGTAGATTTCACCTACAATTGCACTTTTATATTCACAAGAGGCACCGACCATGGGGTAACCACACTCATTTCTACCCACCCAAGACTTCAAGAATGAAGCCATGATCACCATTTGTATTTGAAAAAAAAGTGTATATATAAATAAATTATTGAATTGAATGTTGAATTGCATATGCTGCTAATAGAACTAAGTCAATCATATATTGATTTAAAATCACAATTACGGTTTGATTGACTCATTTAGCACGCTAAAGCTTTTGAAATTTGAGTATGAATACTATTTGGAGTATATTTATGTTGCATGTATCAACTTCTTTCTGCAACCCTTCCATTTCTCTGAATCTATTCTGCAGCAACCCATTCTCCAAATCCATATATGAATTTGCAGAAACGAGTTGCGTTTCTATTCTTGAATTTACACTTCTATGCCCGAGCTGTGCCCCAGGATGATTCGATCATCCAACACGTATGCGGATCAGGTGGGAACTACACTCAAAACAGCACTTACCAGAAGAATCTGAACACAATTCTGTCGTCTCTTTCCGAGAATGTCGACGAATATGGATTCTATAATGCTTCCATCGGCCAAGATTCCGATAGGGTTAGTGCTGTCGTGCTGTGTAGAGGCGATGTTGAGCTGAATCTATGTCGTGGTTGTGTTAAAGATGCTGCTCGCAAGATTGTGCAGCACTGTCCTGATCGCAAGGTGGCATATGGATGGTACGTTAAGTGTTTGATATATTTCTCCAATGAAACCATCATTGGTTCCATGTCAAGTGACACTCTTTCCTTGCCCTGTAACAACCAAAATGCCACTCAGCCTGCTAAGTTCAACCAAGATTTGAGGAGCATGTTGGACCGCCTGCTAAGCGAGGCCACTCAGGGCGGTCCGTTTCTCAAGTTTGCAGCTGGAAATACGAGTGCACCGGATTTGAACACCATATATGCACTTGTGCAGTGCACACCTGATTTGTCTGCTCAAGGCTGTAGCGATTGCCTGACGGCTGCTTTTGGAGCCCTGTCTGCTGCTCAGTGTGTTGACAGGGTAGGGGCCATAGTGTTAACCCGCAACTTTCACAAATATGAATTTATTTGTGAAATTTATAATGTATGGTAATAAGTATTTAAATTAATTAATTGATTAAATTATTTTGTTGTGAAACTTTTTTTTTTTTTTAAATATAATTCGTATGAGTCATCAATATGTCCAAGAATATGCTTTTTATGAATCATCAATAAGTCCAAGAGTAGTAGGTTCTATGTCTCTATCACATCGCATGGCCATTATAGACTTATCATGATTACTATTTGCATTTTCCTTTTTCTAATGTAGAAAAGGAAAAGCTATGCAGAGATCAGATTATCAGAGTAAGAGCATCTGTAATAGTGGGGTTATTTTTAAATTTTTGAATGGTTTTTGCAAATATGTTTAGGAAAGAGAATATGAGAGAAAATGTTTTTTTTTTAATTTTTTTAAAACAAAAAGTAATTTTGACATTTGAAAAAAAAAAAAAACTTAAATGTCAAAGTGGCCGCCAGTTGGCAGCCACTCTGACTCGCCCCAGCGGGTGCGTGAGGAGGGCGTGAATTGACGCCCAATTGCGCGATCTGCGTTGTTTTTTTTTTTTTTTTCTTCTTCTTCTCTTGCAAAATCTTAGATTAAGATTTTGCAGAGTTTGCAGGAGATATAACTCTCTAATTTTTTGCCTTCCTATAAATTTTGAATCAACATAGTTGATTTTTTCTGTGTCATAAACTCCCAAAATACCACAGGTAGGGATGCTCTAAGTTCCAATAAGACTTTATACAACAACCTAGTTATTTGACTTTAATATGTCATTATTATGACTCAAATTACTATATGAACAGCGTTTCATTGTAATCCAACAAATGAGTAGAATCTCAAAAAGATTATTCTTAGTTTATATGTGAAGTTGTGAAAGAATCTATCTTGAGTGCTGAAATTCATTCAGTAGAATTTCTTCTGAAATTTAAATTGATTATCATACAAAATGCAATAGATAATTTTTCTGAAACAAAAAAGATACGTGGTTTTGATACCATATATAAAGTAAATCTAAAATTAACTTTACTATGTATCATTAGTAATAGTTATAATTTAATATAATTTTATTTCTCTATAACTTAATATTATTTATATTCTTTCGATAATAATTAAGATACACTTAAAAACGGTCAGTTAGTTGCTGTAAAGAGGATGTCTGAAAATTCAAGATAAGGTAATTTAAATTTGGAATGTTACTTAAAATTTGTAATACTCATTAAGAAAAATTTACTATTATACATTATTATTATATACTCCGTAATTATTATGTATGAGTATGCTAATCATTATATTAATTATTTAAAAAATTCAAATCAAACAAAACAATAGTTTATTTTCTATGAAATTTAAATTTTATTCGTCTGCAATTATTTACCTTCTAGCCCACAAGTATTGTTAGTCAACCACAGTTTCTTGGCCAAATTGGACACCACCTACCACAACAACCACGTACTAATTGGCAAGCATAGCCCGTCAGACAAGTTGCTTGTAGGTCAATAATTTAGTGTACTTGTAGGTCCTCCTTCCCTGGACTGACAGTCAGACTGTCAGAGACTACTTTTGTTTTTTTTTTTTGAGACTACTTTTGTTTTTCAAAAGTCATACTTTCACCGTCTCATTTGCAAAATACTATATGTAACTCTTTTTTTACTCTTTTTACTTTCCTATTTAAAATTTTGACATAAACACTTTTATAGAGGTATAGATAAAAAAAAAAATAACATATCAATATCCGTCATATCAAGAAATAAATTTAAATTAAAAATAATTTCAGTCAAGTCTCATTAATCAAATCAGACACATAAAATGAAAGAGAGAAAGAGTGAAGCTCAAGGGCATTATTGTATGGGGTTCACTTGCGAGTAGAGTTTTTTTTAGGGTCACACTTGTTTTTATACTCTACTGTCTAGCATTTCCTACTTTGACAATGTCTTCACCCATTAATAATAAGCTTCCAGACCAATCTAAAAATGTTATGATTTATGTTTTCAAAAAAAAAAATGTTATGATTTATGGAACAATAAGATTTTCAAAAAAGGGTCACACTTGTGTAAGACCGTCTCACGGATCCTTTGATAAGTGCTCATTTGTCTAT
>CM008344.1:47575252-47585348 GCA_002525835.2 Ipomoea batatas
CGCCACTATCTGCTATGTTTTTTTCAGACATTGATAATATGTTTTCTTGGGCCGGGTTTTGCCCATTTCAGTCAAGACCAAGATTAACATATGCTGAAATATACTTGATGGGATGTTGGGCTATTTGATTTTATTCAAGAAAATATATTGATTATGGACCTATTTGATATATTGTTTAATTGGACCACCTCTTCTAAATTGGACCATCTTTATTTCAATGAGCCATTTTTTTGTGATATATTAATTCACATGTATACATTGATTGGGCCAGTGTTTTTTTTGAGAACTATATTGTTTTCAAAATACCGTTCAAATTATTATTTATGCTCCGAAATTAAATTGCTAGTTTGTGCAATTTATTTGGCTGACATGATTTTATGAGTTCATATGCATATTCTGTCATATTTGCATAATATATAGTTTCTTTATGCAAATAATAAGTGGACTCTCGTTTTTAGCCAGCCATAGTATATAGATTTTTTTTAAAAAGATCTAGATCTTGGTTGTTATCTCCAAAATATGAATCTACCAATCTTATTTTGGATAGGAGCATGTTTTAACGTAAGCCCTTGAAATTGATATTTATCTCAATCCCATATCATGTCGATAGTGCTATAAAAATCCCTGAAGGATTGCTTTTGACTACAAATATCATTGGTCTTTTCTAAGTCACAATTTGGCTGGTTTAACTTTAGATTTCAAGGTTTTTAGTCAGCAACTGACTTAATCAGCTATACACAATTGTGTCCCAAACTTAAGTTATTCAACTTGTCGAGGACAACTTCATATAACTTTTAGCCCAACAGCAAAGTATGTTTCACGTGTGGATATAAAAGGACTGTTCACGTGTGTGCCACACCCTGAAACGTCTTGCTGAAACCTAAGCAAGCAGCACAATGTTGAATTCGACCAAGTTGCTTTGCCTGAAGCAAATGCTCTTGTTTGGTCATATTGATGATACAAATACCTTATCATCTATATCTATCCTAGAAGTGATAGGCTCTTCCTCTATACATTACAATAGTAATTCTATTGCAAGCTGTTCAATATTTTGATCGAGTGCTTGCTCTATGTTAAGTTGATGATCACTATCCCTCAAAGGTGATAGTTCATCCCAATATGAATGATCATCAGTAAGATCATTCTGGTAATAAGTAGAGGCATTTTTTCAACTATATTCTCTCGATGTTTTATACATTTGAGTCAAACCAAATTATCCACATCATCATCTTATAACGACATTCATTGCTTTAATTTTCTTAAAGCTATTTTGGCACTCTTAAGAAATCATACCATACTTTTGAGTATCATTTGGTTTGTCAAAATGTCGTGATAAGACCCAACCAGGTATTGATGATTTTGGGGACATCATACTTGATATATTTTCAAAATCTAGCTCACTGCATATCAGTATCAATCTCCCCTTCAACCTAGTACGTATAAACATTTCCCATTCTGCGTTCCTATTCTTAGTGTGCAGTCAAATTGCTATATCACCACCATTTGCGTATCTTTATGGGCTATAACATTCCGTCTGTTTACATGATACGCTGACTGCATACTGAAGATCAGTTTCACGGCATTAGGGGGAGATATACCCAAATTTAAATGCCGAGAAATCCCATTAAATGGAATGATCTTCATTATAATCCATGTACTAGTAAAACTGAACCAGAAGTTCATCAGTAGATAATCTATTTACGATATTAGCAAATAATCTGCCAAATATATATACTGATAATGTATATATACACTAATCATGTTGATTAGAAAAGAGTGACAAGGTCCCTTAAGATAATCCCCAAATTGGACCAAATATATTTACTCCTTGACACCAGAAGCGTAGGAGATTTATCGGTTTAAGAGATATGAAACATAATGCTAGCATAGAAGCATTGTCACTCTTGATCTAAAAAGAAAATTATGTCCTGAAGACATTTGTCCAGAAGACGAAAACCCTAGTAAGGTGCACCAAACAATCTTAATACTAGGGATGCGGAACGATCGGATCTTAATACTTGGGAAATGTCAACGATCTGATTAAAAATTGTCATGATTTTGGGAGAAAATTAAACAGTTGTCGACAACACACGCCTATATAGTTGCTCATTTATATAAACTGGATCCAGGTGAGGTGCCAGAAGCATCCTCATTATTTAATATTTAAAGGAGCAATTAAGGCAAAGCTCGACTCGCTAAAACAGATTCTCTTGACAATACATACACCATTGAATAATAACCCTGCTGGTTACAAATGGATGTTTGTACGAAAGAGAAATGAAAACAATAAGGTGATATAATAGCGAGTGTTTGTAGCATATGGGTTAACGCAGAAACCCTTGATTAATTTGAATCAAATCTCCCATGTACGATGACATTAAGTTCCGTTATACAAGATAATTGGCAGTACAAACTAAGATATGCATCTAATAAACGTCGTGACCATATGACAATCCTGAAGATTGCCATATGACAATCCAATTTAAAATTTGTGGGACAAACCAATGTGTGTTTTTCTCATAGATCACTTGGTAATGATTGCTTTTGATCTCCATTCCAAGTTAGTTATACGTTCCATCTCCACTGACTTATGTGAGGATAATAAAAGTGTATTTCTAAGTAGGTATGGTTAAGGAATATTTACTATATTCAACCTACATAGGCTCCAGAAGAGTCACGAGATCATTGTATAAAATGTTAACTTATAGTAACAATCCTGAAGATTGCCATATCATCTCCTTTACGCTCCTTTTGAAACAATTATTCTACTTTAAGCAATGTAGAAATCGAAGATTGTTATCTTCAGGGGGAGATGTTAGACTACATTTACTTAAATCAATCCTGAAGATTGCGTGGGTCCTAAAAGGACCAACAATTGTACTATTTTGCAATCTATATACCATGTACTCTTTTCCTCACTAGATTTTTCCCATTGGGTTTTTCTAGTGTGGTTTTTAACGAGGCATGAGTATAATAAACAGGGAGAAAGTTGCAAATAAATACTTAAATAGACGAACCCTGAAATCCTGAAGATTATGCCTTGAAGGTTTATGATTGCACTCTTTTTCCCTGGCTTATGATTGTACTCTTTTTCCCTTAACTAAGTTTTTCCCACCGGGTTTTCTTAGTGTAAGGTTTTTAACGAGACAATCAGGAAAGCTGTTGTCTTCAGGGGGAGCAACAACATACACAGAGATTATTGGTCCAGAAGACCACCAACTCTTGCAAATCCTGAAGATTAAACGCAACAAGTTATGGTTGTACTCTTTTCCCTTAACTAAGTTTTTTCCCACTGGGTTTTCTTAGTGTAAGGTTTTTAATGAGGCAACCATGACTGTATATGAGTTTATAAATATCATGTACTCTTTTCTTCAACTAGGTTTTTCCCACGTGGTTTTCCTAGTGAAGTTTTTAACGAGGCATGAAAGTATTTGAATATACCATTCATGTACCATGCACTCTTTTATTGTCTAGGTTTTTCCCACAGGGTTTTCCTAGTAAGGTTTTGATGAAGCAAGATTGTGAACAAATAATGTTCAAGGGGGAGTGTTATAAATATATTCATTAGTGAACATTATTATGTAACGGACATATTTATGTCCCCACTTATGATTTCCGTTATAGTTGTATATTATATATATGCTTGTATCTTGTTTGTAAATGGATTGATGGAATGAGAAAGATGACTCCCCTTTTTCCTGATTCTTATTGTCTCTATACACTTTGTATCTCTACACTTTGTATTTCACCGGTTAGGAGCTAATGGCCAACGGGCACAACAACAAAATCTCAACAGTTTAGACTTTTTCTCCAAACCACTCCTAACATTTCTCTACTTAAGGGCATAACTTTATAACTTTTAGCTTTTTTTTTTTTGAAGACTACTAACTCTATTAAAGATACCTCCCGTATAAATGCCTCCAGTATAAAGGGAAGGGTTTGATGCCATTGGACTACAAGGTCCTTGGCTATAATTTTTAGCTTAATCGTTGCTACTTGGAATTGTTGGAAATTTGTAGTAAAATTGGTATTTTAACGGGCTATTTATTTATTTTTTTTACAAATATATGGGTGGTTAATTTTTTATTTTAGTTGGGTCAAAGTTGATTCAGATCTTACGAGGTGAGACAAAAAAAAATTGATATATTATACGCTCAAAACTGAAAATTAGTAAATAAAAAATTAATTCTGAAATTAAAAATATTAGAGTTTGAAAATGGAATGAGAAGGTTTGGAAGTAGCCTCTATTGGATGTAAAGTGATTTGCACTAATATATATACAGTTTTCTTTAATAAGAGCTTTGAATTGTATGTTGTCTTCACTTTTTGGGTGTAACTTTACGGAATTTTACTTTCTTGAGAGTGACCTTTCGGTCTAACAATTAACGTATGTGAAAATTATGTCTCAGGTGTGAATTAATATTTATAAAATTAACGCCACTCACTTTTTACTTAATTACTCATTTTTTACTTAATTTCTTGTCAATCAATATTGCAAATCAATAATTTGAATGTCCACGAGGTGTCACTTGGATTATCCCCAGCCCTAATTCGTTGAGACCAACCGACGCTCCCAGCCATCGCACCGCCAACACCGCACAGCGCACCCCGCCGACCACGACTGCACAGCGCACCGCCAGCACTGCCGCGACCTGCTGGTGGTTCACGTCAGCAGCACCGCCGCGACCGCACAGCGCACCTCCGACCACCAAGTAAGACTTCCTGTGCTCAGGTTCTTCCCTTAATTCCTTAATTCCTTTCATTTCTTTTGGCATTATCTAGAGATTACTGATGCAGAGCAATTTTGGTGTTGTGCGCATAAATATTTGAGCAAATAACAAATAAAAGATTATCAGAGAATGTTTAAACCATTCCAGACTTAATTTAGCAAGAAACTTGGATAGTTTTTTAATTGCCTGTGAATTGCGAATTTATGCAATATCATCTATAAAAAAAAAGTGATGCTTAATGGATGTAAAAAATTGCAGTATTCTCTTTTAATGGATGAATAGGGAAACTAGACCATGTAAAAAAAGAGAATTTCGTCCATATTTTGTTCATTTTCCATTCTCATTCTGTTCTTTTTTTAATTTGCTTTTATTTTGTGGCGTAATTTCTAGTTCCTAACATAGTTTTTTTTAAAAGAGTTCCTAACATAGTTGGTCACTCATTAGATGATTCAGAGCCCTTCTTTTGTTACTGTTATCCTTGACCAAATCAAATTGCAGTATTCTCTTTTAATTACTGTGTTACTTCTCTTAGAAGTAAGCTGGAGTGGGGTGGTGATTTGTTCAGATTGCTAGAATGCATGCACTGCTCTAAACAACCCCTCCGAAGATTGCTCTTATGCTGGAATAATCATTCAACAATGCCATGACATTATGGAGACTCTTGACCAGATTTCTATAAGGCATGTAGCAAGAGGTAGAAATACTCGGGCCCATGAATTGGCCAAATCCATTATTTTGTATAGAAACTCTAGCTATTGGCACTTTGATCCTCCTGTATGTACCTTTGAGTTTTCTATTACGTAATGAAGGCTTGTTTGTTGGTTGTCAAAAAAAAAAAAAAAGCAAGTTTGGTGGCATTCATTTCACTGGATCACCATTGGGAAAAGGTACCTTTATTCATAATCTTCACTGCTGGGAGAAATGCCTTTTTATCCTTGTTTATTTACTAATTAAAACAAGTTTTAGGATCTTCCAATAGACCCAACAGGAGAACTTGCTAGCTTATGCAACTTTATTGAAGACAACATTGATGTTTGCAAGTGGGTTGGCATTGTGGAGATTATAATTCAGGTATGTTATGGTGTATCGATGCATTGTGGAGATTTCAATTTCTTGCTCCTTGTCTAAACCGAACATCTTGGTTGACACAAGGTGGCAGTAGGTCAGGGCATTCTGGTATCTGGAGTCTGTGGTTGAGAGAAAAGGTGTCTACTTAACCGCTACACTAAATCTTAAGTAACTCTTTGACATTTCTTTTTGATATTAGTATATCACTCGGGGCTAAGGGAAACCTAAGGATATAAAATGTAAGTTGACTTATAATAGTAGCTTGTGTGATTTATCTATCAAAAATAAATTTGTGATATGAGTTGACGCACATTAACAGCCTTTAGTATTCTGGATTATAAACTTAATGCTGACGTAACATAATGTTGAAAGATGTTAGTGTATTCAATTTTCACTAGGTATGTCCTTAAAAAAAATCATATTTATGTTCTGGTAAGTTCTGAACAAAACATTTGATTTTAGCAGCTCTGTCTCTCTCTCTCTCTTTCTCTCTCTCTCTCCCACCAAAATAATGATTTGGTTTCACACATGCTATTTTCACCTGAGGGTGACTAATGTGTACCTTGCTGCCTAATTTTGAGCATTGTTGATAATGAAATTTAGATTAAGGGTCATTGTAAAGAAGCTTAGTACTACTCATTGCACTAAAAAAGTTAATTATTTAGTAACTAGCAATCTAGCATGCCTATCTCTTAAGTCTTAACATCTGGACGTTGTGATAAAGGTGATTAATCATTCATGGAGGCATTCCCACTATTTTTTTTTTGGTGGGGTAGGCAGCATTCCCACTATGATTCAATGCCGTAGGTAGTTTTTGAGGATTGTAAGATGGGAATAGAAGTACTATTGACAGTTTATAAATGACTGAAATATTAGAGTTGTTAATTTTCACTGTGCATATCCCTGCAGAGATTTTAATATTTTTGGTGTAATATTTTTGGCACTCTCAAATTTAAGTATAGTGTATATGCAATGGCATTTAATCCATTAATAACTAATATTTCTTTCCAAAACAGGGGAAGTGATAGTCCCTTATGAAGCCTTTCTGCTTGTTTCCCTGCGGTACACTTTCATTGGCTTGATCTTTGGACCTGTGAGTGACACTCATAAATGACTGGAAAAGGTAAAGGGTTTCTCTTATTCTTTCCCTTGAGGAGTTATAAGTTCTGATAGTAAATATGAGTGACATTATAGTAAACCAAGACTGCTACCAACTATGCTTACCATTTTTAATTTTTCGAAATCAGGAAACTGGAACTAAAGTAAAAGTTTATGGTATTAAAGCAGATATAGGACAAAAGATAATGCATCCTAGGCTGATATGGTTAACACTGCTCAAGGGTTGAAGTGATCTCCATATTTACCCCCAATTGCAAGAGGGGATATGGTGAAGATCTTAGAATTCTCAATGAGAAGTTGCAAAATACTAAAGTTGCGTGCTTACTAATTAGTAGGGGGGGCAAAACGGTTCGGGTTACCCGATCCGAACCGAACCGAACCGAAGGTGTTCGGTTCGGTTTTAAACCGAACCGAAAAACCGATCGGTTCATGTTTTAGAAGAACCGAACGGTTCGGTTAAAAACCGAACCGAACCGAGAAAACCGAACCGAACCGAAAAAACCGAAAGATTTTATAATTAAATATAAATATATATTATATATAATTATAAATAATAAATAAATATATATATATATATATATATATATATATATATATATATATATATAAACTAGAATGAATTTGGAAATTCATTCCAGTAACTGGAATGAATAACTGGAATGAATTTCCAAATTCATTTCAATTGAAAATTTCAATTTTGGAATTTAATTTTCAGTTTTAGTTTTTATTTTAATTTGTTTGAATTGTTAATTTGTTAGGTTGGTATTTATTATTTAAATATTTTTTTTTTTTGAATGCTACTGACTCTATTATAGTGTAGTATTTGTTCATAAACTACTTTCTCAACCTATTGAAGAACAAAGAGACAGCAACGCCTCCACTGAGGCTCGAACCCACCACCTCCAATTAGACTTTGGATTTGGGTTATGTGATGTTTCATGTATGGTTATTACGGTGCCCCGTTAAGTCGCGGCGCGTCCGACCGCCTTTTCGCCTAGGAAATGTTAAAATTCGGGAGTCATAAACCGAACCGAAACCGAAACCGAATTAAATCCGAACCGAAACCGAACCGTTTCAAACCGAACCGAAACCGAACCGAACGCTAATGTTAAACCGAATGGTTTAACTTTTTTAAAATCGAAAAATCGAAACCGAAACCGAAACCGAAAAAAACCGAACCGAAGACCGAAACGCCCACCCCTACTAATTAGTATATGAATGTATTGTGCTTACTTTCCTATTTTGATCACTTAATACACTGGCTTTATTTAACTATTTACAACATATATTATTGCGAAAATATTTTAATTTTCAGCTTATACAGTTCATTGAAGATTGAATTTCATCTTATGATAATAGTTCTTCCCTAAACCATTTGGATGTGAGCAGAAATTATATGTATGTGTGTGTAGAAACATTATAGGAAAGGTGGATGCTTGGTGAATATTTAGGTGGATTTATTTCTCATTGACTGTTACTTGGTTGGAATATTTCTGAATTTTATTGGCACTTGTTACTTTTGAGAACCATATCATCAATGATTTTTCCTAATAAACAAAAAATATTGACCAGTTTGATTTCTAAGTTAATCAGTTTTAGTTATAAATGAAAACATTGTTGATATAACTATAAACTATTCATTCCTTTGCTTCATATAGAGGATGCGAATTGATACTGATCGAGACTCGTACTCTAAGGAATTCCGCTTAGAGTGTTGAAGAATCACTACTATTAACATGCTATGCTGACAGCATATACTAATTATGAAAATCTATCCGACACAATCTATTTGCAAGATCGAGTTTGCCGTTATTGGAGATTGATGGGTGTTGAAGAGATACAAATGTGGATTGATGGCGGGAGAGTTGGTATTTCATCATCACCTCCATCCCAAACCAATTAATTTTAATGCAAATTGTTGTTTGTGAAGACTATTATATTATTGTTTAGACTTGAATTGAGTATTATTACTTACTAAGGGTCCGTTTGGAAAGCAGGAAAATGACTTCTGAAAAAATGAGTCATTTTTCGCAAAACAGTTTCATTTCTAATGTTTGGATGTATTATGGAAAACTGTCTTTTGTGTGTTTGGTTCATTTTTTGGAAAAAGGATAGAATTGTATAATTAAACATTGTAATTGTTTTATTTAAAATATAAAAATTATAATAGTTATTAAAATAATGGTATTTATTAAAAAATAGAATTTATAAAAAAAAAATTAAAAATAAAAAATAAAAAATGTAGCAAAGGCTTCTGGCGGTTTCTCCACCTCCTTGGTCCATGGTCATGGGTGATATGACTTGGTTTTGATTGAAAACATGCGAAACAACTATTCTGGCGATTTCGGAAAATGACTTACGGAAAAAAATTCTGTAAGTCATTTTCCGGAAAAATGAACTGATTTTCCTTAGTCAACGGAAAACATTTTTCGTTGATCACATTTTCCGGACGTTGTCATGTACATTCAGTACACAAATAATGTACATTTAGTATATTGAAAATGTACTTTTGTTATGATCTACATAAAACTATATATATCACGGTCCATACAATAATTTGCAGACTTAGAATATAATTTGTACACAAAAATCTCAATTCAAGATTGAAGAGCTTTTTGAAAGGCCTCTTTTGCTGTCTCCTTACCAAGTGTACGTTTATGGACAGCTTGGCTAATGATGGAAAACAATCTTACAAATCTTGATTTACTAAATATGATATGATGATTAGCCTATTGCATTAGCAGTTTAATCAACGATTTATATTAGTTATTTTTTTTTTGAAAGATTATATTAGTTATTTATAAAATTAAAAAATATAGTAAATTAGTTATTTAGTTGGTAAGAATTTTTGGATCTCCACATTTCACGAACATCCTCAAAATTTGGTTTGGTTGACCTTTATCGCTCTCTACCTACCATTGTCTAGCATTTGCGTTTCCACAGCATCAATTGACTAAACAAATGAATTTTTCGTTGGTTTTTTTAATGTCCCATTTCCTCTTATCTCCTTCCTCTTCTTCCTCCATCACTCCACTTGTGGGAGAAGTTTAAATTGTATCGCATAAAGGCTCTCTATCGTGTGCAGGGAGGTGCAAATCAAAATTAGTATTACTTTCACCTTGCAGTTTGGATGTACCTTTTGGGTACATTTTGCGGTTTTACCTTTCGGTAGAATTTTT
>CM008344.1:47585530-47599609 GCA_002525835.2 Ipomoea batatas
CTAGCGGCTGTCTTAGACATTTGGGTCTGTGTGCCTTAGTTATGGATTCTGTATTGACTATTACAGTTGTCTTTACTTTTGCATTAGTTTTATGGATTTGAGCCTGTGCATCTAGAGTTGGATTTTCTAGATGTGGCATGACACCCGCTAAGTTTTTAATTCTTCCGCTTTGTTATGATGTTAGTTCTGAGATTGCTAGCTTTTATGTTAAGTTTATGCCTATCTCAGCGTGAAAAAGTTGGGGTGTCATAGTGTCTGGTGCATTTTAATACGTTGAATGGTATGTAGTTTAACACATGTTTTCTAATAAGGGTAATAGTGCATGTTTATAATCTGGAGATATGTACTTTTAATAAGTGGAATTGTGCATTTTAACACACGTTGTGGTGCATTTTAATACGTAGAATGGTATATATTTTAGCACATATTTTCTAATATGTGTAAATAGTGTATGCTTATAAGTTGACATGAGCTACGTTGTGGTACATTTTAATACGTAAATGATGTGTTTTATTAAGTATATTGATGAATTTTAAGTGAATAGGTGCATTTGGTATATTGTGTGGATTGTGGAATGATGTGTTTTATCGTTATTATACCATGCAATTCAATTATGGTTCAAAATATTTTAATCTTGCGTATTTTTACTATATGATGTATATTATAGTATTCAAAAAAAATATTACTATATTATGTTAATGTACGTAATTAAATTTCTCTCATGATAATATTTAAAAAAAATCCAACAATCAAACTACAAAATGATGTATATTAGTGGTGATGGCTGGGCCCAATACTCTTTTTTGTTCGGAGGTGGCGGTGACTATGTTGCTGGCGCATGTCCGAGATAGTAATCAATAATCTTTAGAGTATGATGAATAAGTTGTAAGACAATTGTTTGGTACCTACTGGTAATTAATATGAAATTCTTAAAGGTTGAATTTTTCAATTTTTTGAGAAGATACGCATATATCCGTGCATTCCCTTCTCCTAGCATCGTCATCATTGATCATACTATACCCTCAAGCTAAGTAAATTGCGTTCTTCATTAATTCAACAATATTTATTAGGCACTGCAAATAATCTCCCATGGCTATTTATTAATTATTAGGCTCTACAGAAAAAAAAAAAAATCCATGCTCTTTCCTTCACGAAATCATAATGCAATGCGATCACTCTCCTCGTATACATAGCATTTAGCCCTTGACATGTTTTACAATTATTGCTTTGTGTTCCTGCGGTTCATCAAACGAGCATTATAACAGTTTCCCACTTTTTTTCTACCTAAGCTAGCTTCTTTTGTTCCAATCTAATTAAGAAATTTGAATGATGTGTTACCTTTTTTTATGGACTCTAAAAATATTTTTAATTCTATTATTGTAGTGTTGTCGCAATTAATTTTTTCCAACTTTTCAGAATATATATTAATAGCAATGATATGACATTAGTCGTAATACTATTATTATGATATAGACTGACTAAGTATTAAGATGATGAAGGAGGCCTGCACGACCGAGATCAGACTTTTTAAGCCTAGGGCGTTTATGGTTGGAAGGAAGAAATTAGGGGAAAAAGAATTGTAATTCAGTGGTGAAAATAAAGTAAGAATTCAAATTACATTATTTAGGAAAGAATAGAATTATTGAGGATGAGAAGAGAAAAAGTAATATATAGACTAAAATGTCCTTGTGTAATAATAATACTAATAAATAATCAAGGGTAAAAAAAAAATCCTCTTTTTTTCCCTTTCCTTCCCCATTAAATTGCAAATTGCAATTCATATGGGGAGGGTATTAATTGTCATTCAACAAAATAAAGAAATTGCAATTCCCTCCAATCAAACACTTTAATTTGGGTGGCCAAAGAATTGTGCGGTCAAAGTACATGTGAGGTCTCTGTACTGTAGTGTTTTGTTCAATTTAATCCTATACTTTAAGATTTAGAACAATTAAGGACAATACTTAACACCGCTTTTTTTCCGTTAAGTCTGTCCATGTGGCGTTGGAATTGCCATGTCACAATTCTGTGATGTGGCATAAAACTATAAAAAATTAGGCCCAAAACAAAGCAAGGTTTTGAACCCAAGACATCTTGTCTAAAAATGAGACTTATCACCACCACACTACACATTCAACTTATTTTATGTTTGTTAAATATTTATAATAATACCTTTCTTTTAAAGTACTAAAGTTTCAAAAAGGAAAATGGATTCACTGAATCAGACCATAGAAGGTAAGGCTTAGCATCCTCTTTGTTCTTTCTCTGGTACGAAATTACAAAAACTCAAAACCCTAAAAATTATGGATTCAAGAAGAAGAAGAAAGAATGATGCAATTGAAGAAACAATTCAAGGTATGTCATAACTTTAACTCTTTAACTTCAAATAACATTTTTACATCACTTCATGATTGTTCTTATCATCTATGGAAGTTTATAATCTTAATTTCTTAAATTTGTATTGAAAATTCATAATATGATATAAATATGAGAATCTTATTATAAATATGAAAAATCATAAAATCTAATATCATTGAACATAAATTTGAAATTTATTTTTATTTTATTTGTAACTTTTGATATGCTTAATGTAGAATACTTATATGTATCCAACTAAAGTTAGAGTTTATAATATTTCAAGAACTGAAACTGTGAGAAAAAAAAACAGTATTTGCTTTCATCATGGAGGAATATTGGTTCAAATGGTAAAATATTTAAATGGAAGAATGAATGTATTTGAAGATGTTGATGTGGATACAATCTGTTATTGGACTTTGCTAGAAATGGTAGTGAATTTAGGGTATAAGTTAGATGAGATTAAAAGTATATATTATGGAGAACTGGAGTCCACTGGTGGAGTTTGAAAATTTTATTTGATTAAAAGTATATATTATAGACAAGCAAAGACACGAAGAAAGGAATAGGAAGAAGGGGATTTATGCAGCATAAGATGAGGACTGGAGTTATTTAACACAAAGGATGACATTTTATTGATTAAATATACCGTAGTCTCAAACGCATAATCCCAAAACCTAGATGGAACAGAAGCATGAGCCATGAGTGCTAGACCAGTTTCAACTATATGTCTTTATTGTCTATGATGAATTCCTAACTGAACAAAAGATTGATGTAGCTTCTTGTATTCAGCTCCCAAATCAAACTGAATGGATTTAATTTTTTGATTAAAGGATCTCTTAACAAAAGTACAAAATCTATCAAAAATAGCATATAGATCAGATTTCAGTTTCATGGGAAAAAACCAAGTGTAGCGAGAGGAATCATCAACAAAATGACAAAATAACGATAGTCATTCGTAGACAAAAAATGAGCTGAATCCCAAATATCAGTGTATACTAAATCAAGAATATTCAAACTAGACGACTCAACACGTGGTAAAGGAAATCGCGTAGATTTTCCCAATTGACACGCATTACACAAATTAGAATTATCATTTATCATGAATATTATTTCTAGACCCACTAACCGGACATGACTGAAAAACGCGACTAAGGATACGATGATGAGGATGACCTAGTCGGTTATGCCAAACAGACACAGAAGCACGAGCTGACAGAAAGGCAGAAGGAGATAAAATTGGAATAGGAAGAGTATAGAGCCCCCCAGAGCTATTGCCCTGCAGAAGGACTTCCTTGGTGGTGATATCTTTTACAACAAAAAAGGAGGGGTGAAACTCAAAAAACACTTTATTTTCTTATGCAAACTTTTGGACAGACAATAAAGATCTTGACAAACCAAGAACATGGAGAATATCATATAACTTAAGAGACCTAAATGGGGTATCAAAAGTAGCATGACCAACACGACTAATAGACAAGCCCATACCATTACCGACACGTAAAGTGTCATTACCAGTATACTTCTCCGAGGTAGAAAGGGCAGCTATATCCGAAGTTGCATGACGTGTAGCTCCAGTGTTTGGTAATAATCAAGTCTTAGAATTTGATGAGGCACCCAAACCATCTTGAAACAGCAAATTAGCCTGAGGGTCCAAAGCCCTTGAACGATGCCAAACACAATTGCATGTCATGCGTCCGATACTAGAACATATGATGAGACACTATTTTTCAAAGCGTAGAACACAATTGATTGTCACGTGACTGAAGCCATTACAAAGTTGACACTGAACTTCAAAGTGACTAAAGCAATCAGATGCTATGTGACCGAAGCCATTACAAAATTGACACTGAACATTAAAGTCGTGTCTGTCACATTGCTGACCTCGACGTAGACTGTCACTATTTCAATTGCCGCGGTTTTGCCCAGAAGCGCGCTGGTGGTGCTACTGTGGCATTTGCATTATTGAGTGTTCACGCTGCATGATTTCCTTTCTTTGGCGAGTGACACTGACGGAACCACCGTGGGGGTAGTGGGGGCAGCTGCCCCCACTCACCCCACCCCCACCCCATATATAGCCTTTGTATGTATATATGTATATATAGTACATGTTTTATATATAAATATATGAAAACAGATGAAAGTTAACAATTGATAAGCTTGCAGAGTTGGTAGGCGTGGGGTTTTGTTTAGAAAATGGTGAGGGTTCAAATCCTAACCCCAGCACGTACATATATTTTTCTTCATTGCTTTTTTAATATATATTAATGATAAGATGTAAAATTTATGTGTTTTCTATTTGAATTGATGCTTTTTTAATATATATTCTTTCTTCATTGCTTTTTTAATATATATTAATGATAAGATGTATAATTTATGTGTTTTCTATTTGAATTATTTTATCAAATTAATTATATTTTATATAGCGTTATGAATATCTTTATAAAGTTTTGATGCGTTTTATTTTTCGCCTATATCAAACAATATTTATAATGTATTTTGTAATTTAAGAATTTATTCGTATTTGATATTTGAACCTTGTGGCACTCGGTTTATACTCCCACATGGAAAAGAGTGAGTTCGAGCCCCCTCAGTGGAGGCGACTGTTGATGACTCTTTGTGCTTCAATAGGTTGAGAAAGTAGTTAGGGACCTATATTACACTGTAACAGAGTCAATAGTACTCAAAAACATTTTTGAATTTAATTTACCTTTGCTTCTTCGCCCCCTCAACCGTATTACACTGTAACAGATTCAATAGTACTCAAAAACATTTTTGAATGTAATTTACCTTTGCTTCTTCGCCCCCTCAACCGAAATCCTGGATACGTCACTGGCGAGTGATGAACTCATCACCATTGCATGATAACCCAATGATGAGTCATGCTTACACAGACTCTCTCCTATATTCATATTAATTTGCAGAATTCACCTTTTGCATCCAAAACCATAATTAGCATCCAAACCTCCGGTCGTAAAGAATTCGGGGGCACCAAGATGGCCTAGCTAACTGATATAAGATGATAACTAAATGAATTGCATTGAATAAGATGGATCAAAGATAGATTACATGAATATATAATGAGAGAATCTCATAAAACTAGAATAGATAAATCACATGAGACCTAGAATAAAGAGTCCTAATCTGATTCAAATATATAGAGTGCGAATACATATGACTTAGGTCAAATGATCAAGCACTTATATGCTAGTCCAAAATGGTCTTAGGAGCATTTATTATTATTACTTGACACAAATAATATCTTTGGAACCAATTAACATTTTGAGAAAATAAATTAAGAATAATTTTGGTGTATCATTTCAAATAGTGACGACAACAAATTGAAAAAGGGAATATATGAATAGTTCTTTATTACCAAAAAGGATTTAAATTTAAAAATATTGGCATCGTGTGATTCTGGCTCCACGTGGCTTGATTTCAGTCAGAGATCCAAGATGATGGTCCTGTAATTCGTCTTCCAGAACGTTTACTGTACGGGCTCTCTACAGTAATCCAAGAAAAATTTAATGAGTAAAAGAGTACATGATATATGTGTATTCATGTGTTGCATTAGTTGTTAAAAATTTTGATAAGAAAATCTAGTGAAAAAAAAAAACTAATAAAAAAAAAAGAGTAAAGCTATTGGTCTTCAAGACCCAATCCAACTATTCAAGTCTAATTTTCAAGATTGATTCAAGTGAATGACATTCTCCCCGAAAATAACAATCTTAATGTATATGGCGCAATGGCATTACAGTCAACATTTTATGGGCAAGTTTTGAAGTAGCAAATACCTAATGAGTTAATACCCAAAATTGTCCTCGACTATAGTGGTTTTTCTCAATTTTGTCCTAAACGACTTTGGTCTCATAAAGTGGTCCCAGACTTTAGTGTTATCACCCAAATTTGTCCTCCGTTAGTGAAGCTGTCAATCCGGTGTTAAGTTGAGGGGCAATATAGTCAATTCATATTTAAGTCTTCTTCTTCACCTCTCTTTGGTCTATTTCATTTCTGGAATTTTTACTCATTGCTTTGCTTCCCAAGTTTTGCTTTTCTGGATTTATTCAATTTGTTCCATGGATCTGGTATCATTCTTGGTGAGTTTTCTACATACTCGTAGGCCTCTGTTTTCCTGCAATTTGCGAAATTTCATTTTGAATTTTACTTCAATTCTTCTTCTTTTTATTTAGAGAGATTTGTGTAGGTTCCAGAGATGTAGATCCCCAGCGAGCTGCATTTGTGTGTTGTTCGACGTTCAGTAGTGGGTAAAAGAGGCCATTCGCCGGTGGAGTGAGAGACCAAATTATGAAATTACTAAATTGTCCCCAGACTTAACACCAACTTAACAGATTAATAGACGGAGGACAAATTTGGGTGATAACACTAAAGTCTGGGATCACTTTATGAGACCAAAGTCGTTTAGGACAAAATTGAGAAAAACCACTATAGTCGAGGACAATTTTGGGTATTAACTCAATACCTAATTTAATTTATTGGTCCAGAGTCAGGGGTGACAATTTACAAAGGAAGTAGGGTCAATTGCCTTTCCGACGACTTTCAAGATTCTCCTACTTAATTCACTTTCTATTTGGAAACTGCTTTTCTAGGCTGTCAAATTCCCCTCCTCCTTTGTTCCCTTTGCATCATTGTGCTTCTTCCCATCAGCATCCAACTCGGGAAGGGCCTTTGTTTAACCTTTAGCTGTTACCCAAATATACCTACCTTCTTGCTCCTCATCTCCAAACTCTGGGTAAGTCTTCTTCTGCCTGACATTAACTTTACTTGTTTGCCTTTGTTTTCTTAAATACAAGTTCAATTGGTTTTAAAGCTTTGTTGTTGATAGCTTTTTTGTTTTAATATGTGGGTATAAGAAATATGATGGTTCAATTGCCTAATTTGCTTTGGAAATTTAGTTTAAGGTGGAGATTGGTTTTGGGTGTAATTCTTTGAAATTGCATCTGGAAATTTTAATGTTTGCATTTGCGTGATCAAGTTCTCTTAAAAGTTGTCTTTTTGGTGTATGGACATTGACTTCAATGGTGGGAGCTGGTTTTGGATGTAATTCTTGCTTACTTTTCTTCACTTATATATTCAAAATCCTCTTGAACTTGTAATCTTTGTTTATTCACTCACACCTTTTTAATTATAGTATCCTGAATTCCCAAGTCCAGGATGATTTAATTTATCCATGAACTATTGGATGGTTTGGATATCTGGACCCAAATATGTGGTTAATTGCCTTTGGAAATTGAAATTAGTGTCTATTGTTTCTTACACACCATTGATATAGCATAATTTGCTCTGAAATAGCCATACAGGATACTAGAATCATATGTGAATAGGATCATCTTTTATTGAAGAGATTTGGACTGGTTGCACATTTCTTTTTATTGGTAAAATGGCTGAGGCATTTTTTAATGAATGCTGAACCTGATATATATGTGTTTGATACTGAGCGAAATTATGTTTGCATCTCAACTTTTTATAAGAGATTTATCAAGTGATTCTTGGAAAAGCTTATTTCATTCCCTCTTAATTTAATATGAATAGATTTTCAATAATGACATGTGTTCTGGCTCAATTATAAACTCTGTGGTGTTATAGAGTAACTGTTTTGTGCTTAGAGCCTCTCTCCCTTTTATCTCTCATGTGTATAAAATGCATAAACATTAGGAGTATCAAGTGATTCTTGCTTCGATAAACTTATTTCATTCCATCTGAATTTAATATAAATAGATTTTCAATAACAGCTGAGCTGATGACATGTGGTCTGTCTCAATTATAAACTCTCTGGTGTCTGTTATAGAGTGACTGCTGTTTTGTGGTCAGAGCCTCTCTCCCTTTATCGCTCATGTGTACACACATTAGCAGTTGTTATGTATAACTGTGAGACAAAAGGCCTGTATGCTTGCGTAATTAATGAAGTCTAGATTTTTTTTGGTTGTTCACTATCAGGTGGGTGTTCCATAAAGAAATAATTCTGAGAGTATATTTCTTGCATTGCATTGTGGTTTGCCGTTTGTGGCTGATATCAATCGGCGTTGGTGGTCCATGCTAATGACATCATGCAGCTCTATCATCATCCGTATTCGTTGGACAGCCTGAAGGTTAGACTTGCATTGGAAGAGAAAGGGATTGACTATACATCACATCATGTCAATCCTATCACTGGCAAGAACTTGGACACCTTTTTCTTCCGCATGAATCCAAGTGCTAAACTACCTGTTTTCCAGAATGGTTCCCACATCATATACGATACTATCGACATAATTCAGTATGTCTTCCCTTCTTCTCTTGCTTGTCTAAATAAATACTACAAGTTTCCGTGGAACTATGAAATAATAATGTATTGGACTGTCCCTTAGCTTGGTTTATTTATTATGCACTTAAACATTACAAGTGACATAAGTGATCAAAATGAACTTGTTATGTATTCATTACATTCACAGATATATAGAAAGGATTGCAGAGAAAGTGTCTTCTGGTGGCATTGACTTAAATGTTAGCAACCAAGAAGTTGTGGAATGGATGCATAAGATTCAAGAGTGGGACCCCAAGTATTTTACCCTCTACCACGTGCCTGTGAAGTATCGTCTCTATGTTTCTAAATTCTTAAGACGTGTAATAATTGCTCGGATGGCTGAATGCCCTGACCTCGCAAGTTCTTATCACCATAAGCTAAGAGAGGCATATGAAACAGAAGAAAAATTGGGGAGTGCAGAAGTTGTGAGGCGGAGCGAAGAACATCTTGTAAAGCTTCTGGACGAGGTAGAAGGTAAACTAAGTGAAGCATCTTATCTAACCGGAGAGGAGTTCAATTTGGCCGATGTGATGCTCATTCCTATTCTAGCTCGGATAGAAGTGTTAAACTTGGAGCTCGAGTTCATCAATACAAGACCTAACCTATCTGATTACTGGGCTGTGGTGAAACAGAGGCCTAGTTATAAGAAGGTGATTGGAAGATACTTTGATGGGTGGAAAAGGCAGAAAACGCTACTGAAGACATGGTGCTTTGTCCAAGTCAGAAGCATGCTGCGAAGATACTGAGGAAAAGGTCATTCTCCTCACTCAGTGCTCAAAAACTCGATTTGTCTTCAGAACAGAAATAATAATTAAAGAAAAAAATAAATAGATTGTAAGGTTTTGGTGTTGTGTTATTTCTCAGAACAGTGTACAATTTGTTTATATGTATGATATTCTAGGTAATTGTCATAATAAAGATGATTTGAACAAGCCAAAGCAAAAAAAAAAAAAAAAAAAAAAAAAAAAAAAAAAAAAAAAAAAATAAAACAAAAACAAAAAAAAAATGTACCGAAAAACACATGAACTAATTTTGGAACCTTTGCATTTGAATCTCACTGACTGTAAGCATTAGAAATGTTTACATCTTTGAGGTACATAGATGGTACGAAGATAACCATCTACGTGAAGAATAGTGTACCTGTATCTTCAAATTGAATTGAATATGTGTGTATATATATATATATATATATAACCAGTTCTCTTGTGACAAAAAATTACTGAGTACAAAGGAGCACCAGATAAAAATTCAGAGGCTCCTCAGAACTCCAGTAGAAAAATGAAGCTAACTGTGATGTGAAGGGTGCCCCAATCTTTCCTTTCCAATGCTGGCTTCCTCTGAAACACGCCAACTTTTAAGTTCATTAATCATTGTTGCACCTTGTTCAGCTACGCTGCATATCCCAGTAGGTGCCCTACCATTTCTCATCTGGAGCCAAGGACGCCCTAGTTTTGAACCATTCCACTTTTGCTGCCTGAAGTATTTCCTTCCTAGGCCATAGGAGACCCCAGAGTGTCGATCATCAAGTTCTGCATTTTCACCATCTCGGTCAGGTTTGCTCCAGATTGGCTTGGAGGGTTTTGAGCCGGGTGACAAGGCGTGCAAGAACGAGAGTGCTGTATACTGGTTTTTGTAGGTCGGGCCAGTGCCTCAGTATCAGCAGCAGTAGGATTAATCTTATCACAGGGATATGAAGGCAATGGAGTTCGAGTATCGTCTCTCCTGTCATGGGAACTAGTAGGCAATGGGGGAAAAGGATGGAAGGGTATGCCTGGAGCAATAGCCCAGCTCTCTGAGCTTCCATTTAGAGGTACCCCAAACTGCTGTACTATGTTGAATGGAATTCCATATGAGACTGACAACTGTGAGATGAATCTCTGCTGGCATTGTCCAATTACTGGTTGCTTTACACCATAATGTTCTTTGGTATTATTAATGGGGCGTGAAAACCCAGGAGGAACTTCATACCCTGGAGGCGCACCATCATCTATGTCCTGCAGACCATTGTCATTTATTTCTGGAACTTGATCCCAACGACTTTTACGTTTTCGGGTCTTCTTCATCCCATTAGTTATACCAAGACCAGAAGATCCATCAGGCATTCTACCATCTCGAGTAATGCAACCTGTTTCTGAAGGCTTTTTACAGCAATCAACTGAATGGTTCTGTAAACTCAAAGACCTATCACAGCGTGAACCTGTGTGAAACTCCACCCTTTCATCATCCCTCCCCATGCAGCTACTTTTTCTGGGTGGCTTAGGTATCCACGTATCTCTAAAGTTTCTTGCAATTTGATGAACCTAGCCAAAACACACAAAAACAAAATGAATCATCTACAGTCTAATCTTCCCTAAAGATTAGGACAATTTAACAATGATATATCTTTTCCTCAAAACAAGGGTAAATTGAGAAAGTATTTTGCAGTATATTAACAAAACAAAATAGTGCTGCCAACAACATGCCACCGTTTCCCAAGATGCAACCAATTACCTGTTTGTCAATGTGCTCTGTCAATGCCAAAATTGAGTCTCTAAAGCTGCAGAATATAAAAGTACAGTTGTGGAATTGTAGTTAGCACCTCAAGTTAATACTATGAACAAATAAAGAGAGTTGACAGTATAGTAGTATACCCTGTTTTCTTGGAGAATTTGCAAGGATGGGTAGTGTTAGGAATGGAAGAAAAAGAGAGGAAGGACATGCAGAAGTTAAAGAGAATAAAAAGGAGAGAGATATAGCAACAGATAAAAGAGGATTCCTTACAAGTATATGTCATAATGTTTGACTCACTCAGAGTATTCACCATCAAAAGTTTTAAGTGACCATAAAATAAGTAATTAATGCGGATTAGGAATACAAGCATTAGAATAGAAATGTGAAGAGAATTAAAAACTGGAAAACGGAATTGTTCAAACCAACCTCTCCACTCCAGGTCGAGAAGGAACCCCATTAATGTGGTCAATTGTAAGGATCTCTCTCAATGCCAGATATTCCAGTACCTGAATATCAGAGCCATTATGTTGCTTAACTAATAAGCTCTATTGACTATGGACACAAGCAACCTGCTTTCTATATTACCAGGAGATATCATTAAATGTTTATTAAGGACTTAAAACTGGTTAGGTAAGAGAATTAGATATTTCAAAGATGCGTTCCATAAATTTTAGCTAAAAGAAAACAAAACATCTTTGGTGTTGTAGCTTAAAAACTTTATTGGCAACTAATGCAAAATTTTCAACCCTAAATGAGTTTTATCAGATCAACTTTACTTTGAAATTGGACCCTGCATTTGGATCAAAGAGAAGCCAAGATATATCAAGAAAAATATATATGAGAATTACCCTGAAAAGGATAACATTTTCATCTATTATAAGATCAAACTTGAGCATTTTATTACCTTGCCATGATAGAAATTGAAACAGATGGAAGGGGCATAGGAATTTATGCATACATGTATTAGTCTGCCAACCAAAGATGCCCTATTGGAGTTTTAGTAAATAATAAGTGAAGTGAGAATTTTATATCGCTTCATTATGAGAGTTTTAGTACATATTTTATATCGTTTTAGTAAAATTGAAGTGAGAATATGTGAGTCTAAACCTAGATTTTGTCACCTAATAACTACTGATGACAAATTTTAATCCATTAGTTGAACTATAGAACTGCTTAGAGTGTACCATACAGAAACCTAATGCCTTCTGGCTATATTACCTTAAGCAGCTTTCGAAGAATTGGTGTTTTATTGAATTCCCTTCTATATCGCTTCATTATGTTATGCAACATCTGCAAACCTAGCAAGCACCAAGCAAAAACAATGTTGCACTTATCAAACACCATATACATTATTTTACTGATAAAATAAGGACAGACGGATGCAATACAGCCATCACTTCCTACCATTCTTATTGATAATATCAACCAAAACTGTCCTTGATTTTGTCTTCAAGAGTGCACCAAGAATCATAGAGAGCTCTCGGTTGCTGCAAAAGATATATTATCAAATGACAATATGGCATTATCCATTCATATAAGAAAGTGACCTACAGACTCAAGCATGATTATTTCACCCAAAGAGCAAATTAACCTTTTTTTCTTACCTCTGAATTGCTTCACTATTGCCACTATCCCCTGAAACAGCAGTCAAAAGTAGGAGCTTTAAGTAGGACCTTGATGCATCCTGTTTCAAACAAGATGGAAAGCAAAAAATCAATATTCTTCAGAGTGCAAAGATAAGTTGCAATTCTGCTCTGACAGTATACAAAACAACTTACTTTGTTTTTGCTTATGCCACCATTCTGGTCTAGCAACTCGTTAAGTTTTTCTTCCACTGCATACCAAGATACAAAGTATCAATGCACCTATGAGCACCCAAGCTTACCTCAACATCTACCTGCTTCAACAACAAAGAAAATAAGACAAACATCTACCTGCTTCAAATCGATCATTTAAGGAGCCCACTGCTAGCTTCTTGGATTTATCTTGGAACATGTTTGACTTGTCCATCTCTGTCGATGCTTGAATGTTCACAACAACGCTGCTAGATTTCTTCAGCGAAGAACGGGGAGTTTTTACAAGAGGAACCTTGCACCCCACTCTTCCAGATTTTGACTTCCTCAATGGCTTGCTAAGGGTTCCAGCTAGAGAAGTCATCTCTAGCTCCCCTGGAGAGCACAAGGAACGCTCTAGATCTTTTTTGGCCCCAGAGCAAACTTGCTTAGCTTCACAAATGGTTTCACTAGTTATATCTTCTGATGGTGAGTTAGTGTGTGATAATCCACCTGAACCATCCAAAACCATAGATGTATCTACTCTCAATGCAGATATATTTAGTAAGTCACCACTCTCTTCAGTAGCCTTCAAGCACTCAGCAGAAGAAACTTTTTCTCTGCTTTCCGCAGGCTCCTTAGCACTTCTCATTTCTGAAGCTCTAAATGAACTTGCTGCAGATTTAATGTTGTTCAACTCATCATGCATGTCGTCCTCTTCACATGTAACAACAGGCTCTGGATATTCATCATCTGAATCATCCTGAACAATTACCTCGGTATTTTGAGGATCACCACCTATATAACCCCGACACTGAGGTGAACCGCACACACACTTTTTTGCAGCAGCACCAAAAACACGTACATAATTATAATCAAATGTCAACTCTTCACCCTGATAACAGAACCCCAAATAACATAAGCACTTATATTTATAAAATAAATATAAATAAATAAATGGAATTTTTAAAAAATCTAGGAAGATTGGCCATATGGCTCTGCTTCACTAACACATAATTGCAAATTAATCAGCCATTAAACGAAGGGAATAGGACTTTATTACACAAATTTAATAATGAGGATCCAGAGAGTGTACCTTCTTGATGTCCCTTATTGCAAAAAGCCCAATGCACACTTCTCCATTCACCATCCACTGTTTCAGCA
>CM008344.1:47611843-47622144 GCA_002525835.2 Ipomoea batatas
TCACACAAAACAAAGGGAATTATGGCAGGATTTTTTTGGGATATGTATGCACGTATGCAGATCTGTCTATGACCAGATCTGCTGAAAGAATAATATATCATATCTCATGTGGGATTTTAATTTGGAATTTTGTTCTTTGAAAAAAAAAAAAAAAAGTAATTAATACGGAGTAATATATTACTGATGAAGATTGAGACAGAAAATTAATATGAGACATCTATATATATATTACTTTTTTTGGTAGATCTAATCCTAGATTTCATGTTTCAGGTCAGCAGACATATTTTTGGTAAAGACAGTGTTCAGGAATAGCCGGACACAAGGGTGTTTCACATTTCCAAACCACACAGTACAATTAATTAATTAAACACAAGAAGAGAATTGAGAGATGTATATATGCATATATTTATGTAGAAATTAATTAAAGAAGGTAGGGAGAAATCAGAGATAGTTGGGAATTAAACCTCATGCTTAGCATCCCACAGCTTCTTTCCAGATGCCTTTTGGTAACCATCCAGCATCTCAACTAACCTATCAACATAAATAAATATATATTTATTTAGTATTGTTCTTCATGTACTGCAGAAACTAACTGACGACCAAGAGAAATAAACACATACGGAGTATATATATATATATATAGAT
Organism: Ipomoea batatas; assembly: GCA_002525835.2. NCBI lineage: Eukaryota > Viridiplantae > Streptophyta > Magnoliopsida > Solanales > Convolvulaceae > Ipomoea > Ipomoea batatas. The sequence goes on from CM008344.1 coordinate 47,612,489, forward strand.
AAATCCAACAATTAAAAAAAAAAAAAGGAAAAATAAAAACATATGAGGAAAAAGATGAGAGCGAAGAACGTACGAGGTGGAAGGGCTACAATAGTCATGCATCTTCCCAGAGCTGGCATAGACGATGAGTGAAACCTTAGCATCACAGAGAACAGTGATTTCCTTTGCTTTCTTGATGATGCCATTTCTTCTCTTGGAGTATGTAACCTGCCTGTTACTTGAGTTCTCTATTCTCTTTATCTCTATTTTACCCCTCCCCATTCTATGTACTATGTAGTTATTACCTGCTTAGCTTGATTTGAAGTAGTAGTTTGTGTTCTGAATGTCCTTCCGATCCTATAATATATAAATAAAAGATGAATGGAATGGAATAAAGAGGCAGGAAGCTAAGAAGGTGAAATAAAGAAGATGAAGCAACTAATGGCGAGTTTCTATTATGGGATTGATGGACAATCAACTTTTGAAGTTCACATTAAAGAAGGGTTTGTATATATGTAAGAGCATTTCACAACCCCAAACCAACTGTAAACTTCTTTTTAACTTCAATTATTTTCAAATTATAATTTATCAAGTGCACATCAAAATAATTATAATTTATCAAGCGCACATCTTTAAATAATGATTGTGAATTTTTTTCTAAAAAAAATTGTTTCCCTCTTTTCCTTGGTTGTTTAGTTTCCATCTCACCTTTAAAACCCTTAACTTTTTTTTTTTTAATTAAAACCCTTAACTTTATATATAGTTTGTTGTTGCACTTTTTTATCCTTTGGTATCTATACTTTCTCGTATAGACTGCCATTTTTAAAATTACTTGTAAATTGTAACACTACTATAGATAGATGAATGTGTGATTATGCCAAGCAAAATTATATATATATATATATATATGCTCGATCCAAATAGAATAAAGTTGTGTCAATAATATGGGAAAATTCTATACTTCATGCAAATGTATACTTTTTATGTTACATTCAAGATAATTATAATTAAATACAATCAATAAGTACTCACTATTCTCATTTCTTAAGAGAGATCGGGAGTTTGAGCCCCCTCTCATATAAAAAAAAAAAATTTTAAATCAATTTGGACAGCACTTTGTCTCATAATTGGGCCGGCCCAATGCAAGTGAAAATTAGTCCAAATATGGTCGGTACGGGTTTAAAATTGTCTCCTACATTTAGGGTCTGTTCAGGACACCTCGGCAATTTATATCATGCCCGGGCCAGGTGTACATAACATTATGGACCTTGGATTGAAATGACGAGTTACACAATTTATACTTGTAAGGTACAAAATCACAACACAAGACATGTACACCTGTTTTCAAAAAAAAGACATGTACACATGTTATATATTTACTTATTTTTCAATTCAAATATGATTTAGGTACACAATTTGTATTCATATACACAAAATTTTCACAACACAAGACACATACATTCAAAAATAAGACACAATTACTAATTTGTTTCAAGTACACTTAAAAACACATAATTTCATAATACAATATACAAAAGCACACAACATAAGACACATACACATAAACCAGGGTCCACAGTGGTCTGTGATATAAGGATTGAGACACCTCGTAGTTAAAAAAAAATAAAAATACTCACCATATACAATTAATAAAGCTTCAATTATCATTACAATATAACACTGCACCGCTGCACGTAATACTAACAATTTGGTGGATGAGTATATTGATGTCCCTCGCATGAGGAAGTTGAGGAAGTTGTTGGTCTTTTTAAGTTGAAATTTTGTGAATACTAAATTAATTGTAGTTGTGAATTAATAAAAACACACTAGTATCCATAATTTGTAGCTTTTGGAATAAGCGAATCAAAATATATATTCCCTGGCCGGCATGTCACCAGTGGGATTCGTTTTCTTTAGTACGTTAAAGCTCATACGGAATTGAATGTCATATCCATGATCTTTTCTATCAATTTCCAATGAAATTTGTTTTGAGGAAATTTGTACGGTTAGTATGACCATTTGTCGCAATATATATGACATCCTAATGTTGCTTTAAGGAAATTATTACAGTTAGTATGCACCATTTCTTGCAGTATATATTCCATCACAATCAGTCCTTATACCGTGGACTAAGGATACAAAACGACGTCGTTTCAATAAGTGGGAAAAACAGCTCCCTTAAATCTCTGTGATTGATACTACAGTTCATCTCAAATGATACTACAGTTATGTTGAACTGATACTGCAGTTATATGTTGAACTGATATTGCAGTGTGTTGAACTGATACTGCAGTTGTGTTGAACTGATACTGCAGTTGTGTTGACTGATACTGCAGTTGTGTTGAATTGATAATGTAGTTGGCCTGGGGACTACAGTTGCGCGGAACGGAGGCCGTTTCATCTGTCTGTTTTCATGAATCAAAACGACGTCGTTTTGTCACTTGGTCCACAATGCTTGGTAGACCGCAGTCCATGATAAAATTTGCGCATCACAATAGTGTTTTAAGGAAAGGCAAATATTTGTGTGCGATTGTCTTACATGTTCTTTTCCATGAGACAAAGTTGAGTTATAGACAACTCACAACTGAGTGTATATGTATAATAATTTTAGTTATAAATATTAATAATATTTATCATTAGTAACAATCAATTTTACGTTAAATAATATCACAATTTCAGTCATAGGTATTACAATATCTATCATAAGTAGCGATTTATTTGTAATTCAAATTAGTATTGAATTATTTACAATAAGTGTTGTGATTTATTTCATAAATAACAAATAGTGTTATTTTAAATTCGACTGTCTCACCAATCAATTTGTACTCTTCTTCGCTATATATTTCATTACTAGTATTGTCCCGTGCGATGCACGGTTAAATATTAAAGATTTATTTTAAAAATATATTACAGATTTGTTTGTAATGTTATAATAATGAATCAAAAATGATTTTATTTATTAGATGCCAACTATAATAAAGGTATTTGAAGTAAAAAAAAAAAAAAACATGAATAACAATTTTTTTAAAAAAATAATTTATCATTGTATATTATGTACATAATAAAATATTACATAGGGAAAACGGCACTTTTGGTCCCTCAATTGTTTTACTTTTTGAAATTTGACCCTTGTTAATTAATTTGAACAAACTTAGTCCTTCAATTGTCCATAATATACTACATTTAGTCCCTTATTTTATATATAATTTTATATTTGTCAATTACTCTCAAACTTCATTCTCTCTTCTCTTAAATGTCAGCCATCTTCATTAAACATTTGAATTGCAAGAAGCCTAACTCAAACAATCAAAATCAATCAATATTTTTTTTAATGAAAATTTTCTTGAAATTAATCTGCAACATCATGACGTAATAGCAAATGGGAAGTCTCCAAAAGAAGAAATCTTAGCACAACCTTCTTGTTTCCAGAGACATCAATTTGTACAGCAACATTGATGTACAGATCCTTCAAGTCACTCATGAGCTCTTGGTTGGTATTTTCCAAATCAAACAAGGCATGTATCATTGACTCCTCAAATTCTAAAGGCTCAGCCTCCTTATCCTTCCGGATTTTTGTCAACGAGGTATACATCTTTGCCGATGAGTTAACCCTGAAGATGAAGATGGCATAAATTGTTAAGAGGAGAGAGAATGAAATTGGAGAGTAATTGACAAATATAACCCATGAAAATAAAATTATTAATAAAGTTTTTAATTATATAAAATTAGGGACTAAGTTTAATATATTATAGACAATTGAAGGACTAAGTTTGTTCAAATCAATTGATAGGAGCCAAATTTCCAAAAGTAAAACAATTGAGGGGCCAAAAGTGTCGTTTTCCCTATTACATATTATTAAACTTCATGGTAAACAACGTTAGTCAAAGCTTAGTTCTCAATCGCTCGTGTCCTATATTGAACCTCAAAATTGAATAGTCGCCAAAAAGCCTCGCACGTCGAAACATACCTACAATCATAATACATATTTATCTAAGTTTTAATTTTTATTATTTATATTGATATATTGATTCTATTACACTAATGTATAAATATAAATTTTTATTCAAATATAAAAAATGAGTGCATCAGATACAAAATATAAAACATTATAATTCAGTTATTTTTTCCATAAAATAAACATACATCTGTTGGTTGTTATGGCATGAACCCGATTTCACATTGCAAAGTAGACTCGGGTTCATGTTCAAAATTTAAAACTCTATGTTCACAATTTAAAACTCTATGTTCACAAGGTCTTTGGCAGCAAAAATATATCTTACATGGAATATTTAAAAAAAAATTCTGATATGCAACCTTTCAAATTACAACATTTAAATCTTAATGTAATTAATGGATTTTTTGAAAAAAAAAAAAAAGGTTCCAAATCCAATAACTATTGGATAATTAAAAGTTCTCCACTTCTTAACCATTACTAAAACAACATCGTTTTTCTCCAATTTGGACGGGAAATTTTATCTATTTTATTTTTCTAAAAGGTTCTACTTTATTATAGTAGAAGAGATAATATTCACCAAATAGGTCGTACCGTCGTACGTGTAAATTAGTAGCGATTAAGTACAAATTCACTTTACAATAGTCACAAAATATAACATGAAAGAATACACATTTAATTCATGAACAATCAATAACTATTTAAAAAAAAAAGTAGCTAGTATCTCATTAATAATGAACATTATGAACTAAATTTAAGAAGAAGAAAAAATACTTCATCCATCCCGTTTAATGAATTTGATTCAAATTCTTTGTGATTGAATTGTTCATAATATTTAACTTAGTATTATAATTAAAACTACGGTAAAATACGATTAAATTCAAATCTAAAAATCATTTAAAACAATTTTTAATAATAATAATAATAATAATAATAATAATAATAATAATAATAATAATATGATAGCTAAAACGAGAGAAAATTAAAGAAATAGCAAATCTGGGAACAATTAATTAATAAAAAATTAATTAATTAATTAAGGATTTGGATAATGATCGAAAGAATAGTAGGTGTTGCATGCATCAATTGTTAATGTGAACATTGATACAAAAATTATGTAACTTCAGTTAACACATTTTGTATCTACAGACTACAGTTAACCGTTTCTGTACATGTAAACAAATAACTTGATAATTATTAACACATAATATGATAACTACATGTACAAAAACCATCAACTACATATATACATGTACAAAATGTATCAACTACAGATACAAAATCTGAAGATTATTTTGAACCAGGATCTACTATGCAATGTAGACCCTGGTTCATGGTATAATTTGCCTTGCATGCAAGGCCGGTTTTTTATTTTATTTTTGTGGTTCCATTCTTATAAATAAATAAGGCTCTACCAAAATATAAGCGCAATATTTAAAATCAATAAGTAAGCTATATGATTTTTACTTCAAGTTATTATCTCTGCAGATTCAAGGCTTGAGACATCATTTGTGCCGTTGGGGAAACAAAATGATTTTGTCATGCTCAATTAATTAGGTCCTAATTATTATTGGAAAGAGAAGTGATTTGGAATAAAACCAATGTGTTTTAAGATTAATTGTAGTTTTTTTTTAAATTTCTTAAATAGATAGGTCAAAAATAAATATTGGACCCTCTAAAAATTGAGGTCTGTTACTCATCTTACACGTCCTAAAATTCGGTCATGCTTGCACGTATAGGTAGGGTTTGTGTGATAACACGAAAGAAGATAAAGGTATTAATAAGATCTTAACCATCAACTCAAGATGGGTCGTTGGGTTAGTGGGTGGTGACAGGATAGGATAATGAATGCTTTAATATAATTGCCAAGAATGGATCAAAAGCAAAAGACTCACGAAACTATTCTGCTCCACCTGCCTCTTTCAAGAAAGGAATACAACGTAGTAACGGTGTATAGTTTACGTAGACTGCCCCGAAAATTTATATACATATAAAATTTAATAATTAAACAAAACCCAGTCAAGTGCCCAACATATCAAACAATGGCTGATAATGATGTGAAACATGGGATAGACGCCTAACTTAGCTTCCATTGGGATATTAGTATATTACCATTTCAACCACACATCTTGGACAAATGCCCTCCCGATCTATAAGATTTTTTTTAAAGAGTATTGTAAATGAATTAGTATATGATAAGAAAGTAATTTATATAAGAGTATGTCTTGTGTTAACGTATACGACGTATCATATAATAATATGAAACAAACCCGTATATTTTCATAGTGTGAAATAAATTTATGATAGTGATAACATTGACTATATATATATATATAATTATATATATAGTGTGGAATAGTTTTGTGATGAAAGTCATAGAGACAGTACGTGATAGCATTGAGGTGTCAAATATATTGGTAGTGGGCTTGGGTTTGTTTCAATTCTGTAGTAATTTGTTAACTCTTTTTTTTTTTGTGCGCGCGCACACATATGAGATGGTATTCTGGGCTCGGGGCTTATGGGGTTGGCAGGAATGGAAACCAATCGTTATACCTTGCACCACGGTGCACATAGCAATGTGCACCACGGACGTAAACGACGTCGTTTCGATGTTAGTGGACGCGGACGCGAATGACTCCAGGAAATTCATTATCTATAATACACATAATCATTATTTATAATACACATAACGTTTGCCTAGAATACACATAATGTTTGCCCAGAATACACAGAATATTGACACAAAATATACAGAATTTATCCTCCTAACATTCGAATGCACAAACACATCACAACCTGTGTTAATAACATGAATACACAGAATATTGACACAAAATACACATAATTCATACTCCTAAACATTCGAATGCACAAACACATCACAACATGTGTTACTAACATGAATACACAGAACGGTTGCCTAGAATACACTGAATGATTGCCTAAAATACACCGAATATTAACATAAATACAGACACCGGCCGAACCGGGAAACGTGATTTCCAAAAAACGGACAACTAGTTTACAATGTTCAAAACGACGTCGTTTACGTACATGGTGCACATTGTTATGTGCACCGTGGTGCACGGTATAATTTGCCAATGGAAACCTAAAGTTTAAAGTTTCAAACTTTTGACTTGTTTCGCTATCTGATCTTGTTTCAATGTTTCAAATAAAGTTGAAAGATTTCTGTTATTGGCTTGGGGCTTAGTTTGATTTCTCAACGTATAGATGTAAGACTCAGGTCTTTATGAGCATGGAAATTGAATTGATTTGCCTAGATGCTTTTTTTTTTTTTTTTTTTTTTTTTTTTTTTTTTTTTTTTTTTAGTTTTAGTTTTTAGGCATAACCTAATTTAACTGGTGCAATTACCACTTTGCATACTTTGTATATTATTATTATTATTATTATTATTATTATTATTATTATTATTATGTTCTAATACGTTTTATGTATCTCATATCTGAATATGCTATTAGCCTCTACAAATTAATTCATAAATTACATCAACTTGCCAGCATGAACACTAACAGCTCAACTAATCACAATGGTGAAGTTTGATAAGAATAAATTACATCAACTTCTACCATGCCAACCCCATAAATTTTGTTGCATTTGATTCTACCGAAACACAATTGCTTTTGGTAGTTAATTGTGTACATTAAATACAAAACAATAAATTATGTAAGAGTACGTATTTTTACAAATATATATTCTCTTAAAAATACTAATACTCCGTAATATTTTACTAATCAAAACACATTTATTGAAATCTGATCTGATATTCAAACTTATGAAATTATTTGGACAAGTCGACGAGATTAATTATATATTATTACATACATACATGTAGGCTCCAAGTCGGAGCTATAGATTTGACCAATAACCAACTTCCATGATAATATGGACCAATTCAACCATAGCCAGCTGTGTAGAGTACATTATATTGACTATCTGGACCAATTCGAGACCTTGTAAGTATTGGTTTAGAAATTAAAATTTGTTCTTAGAATGCTGTACTTTCGAATATCAGTTTGGCCGACTAATTTCCGATGCAGTTCCGACTGTGGGTTTTCGTTCCCACAGCTGTAAACCATTCCAAATGGCGAGATCTGGAAAGATTTGCCACTGAAAACACAAAGATTTATAACAGAAAAAATAAAGGAGGGTAAAGAAGATGGCAAGAAGATGAAGATGAAGCAACTGATATAGCAAGAAGAGGTGAGAGCAAAAGAGGCGTAAGGGCTGCTGGGTTGGAAAACGACTTCCAAAAAAAAGGGGAAGTCATTTTCCAAAAAATCTTAGCTATTATTTTCTATTGACTTAAAATTTTCTTCCTTTACCAAACACCGGGAATCATTTACCGAGTTTCCAAACACACCACAAATTTATGTTTGGTTTAATTTACTTACTTAAAATGCCAATCAACATACCCCGCATCAGCTGGTACTATATATACGTAGTACGTACATAATATCAAGTCATTACGTTCGAGCTAGCATTCAATTCACATGATATTAACAACAAATTAAAGAAAATGGGTTGCTTGGCAGTAAGTGCCACAAATTAAAGACATGCATATATAGTAATGAGTTTGGAACATTAGCAGACTACATTATATTGATAAATTAAATTACACAACCTATGGAGCTGAGTGGGTAAACAGAATAATTATAGAGGATGATGCCTGCCAGGCATGGATGTGGGTATATATGTAATAACACGCGTTCCACATCCTGATGCTATATAAACCCACATCCCCTTTGTACATAATATCAATGATCAGAAGTGAATATAAGAGAAATGTATTTTCTCTTCTACTTAGTACCTTTATACTTTTGATCTTATTATTATTATTATTATCATTATATTAGTATTATAAATATTATAGTCCTGATCAAATTCATAATACAAACAACAATATTATACATAATGCAATTCAAGATGTGATTTGCTACATTATATATATATATATATATATATATATATTATTGCTTGGTGCAGATTAGGCTGTACACGGAATGTCAAACCCATATCTGCACGGCGGACGCAGCCACAAAACTACTCAGCCCCAAAACGACGTCGTTTTGGGGCTGATATATATATATATATAATTTTTTTTTTCCTTCGCCTAATTTTAAGAATTCTTGTTTGCCCTAATTTCACCGTCGACGCCGCTGGTTGCCTCGCCCACTGCCCATAGCTTTCTCTGCCGCCGTCGTTGCTTGCTTGGCTTACCGCCGTTTCCTTCTCCGCCGAATCCACCGTCGTTGCCGTTGCTTGCTCCGCCTACCGCCGCCGCTTCTCCCACCGTGCAGCACTGGTATGTATAATTTATGACAATAATTTATTTAATTTATTGTGTTTATGATATTTATCATTGCCTCTTATATTAAAATCCCTATCTATCTAAATGCCTATTTTCCGGCTTTCCTCATAATTTATGTATAATGTATAGTAGTTTCTTTGAGCTCTATGTATAATGTACAGTAGCTTATTTTCTACCTATTTGAGCTCCATGTATAATTTTACTGCACTAGCTTAGTTTGAGATGCTTGGACAAATTATTTTTTGAGGGGTTGCTCTGTCAGTTTGTAAAAGTTACTGAATCTATGTATTGGAATTATTTAGGGTCACATTTGAGAGCTTGAGGAAGTAGTGAATTTACTGAAGAATCTCACACATCCACACATTGTGGTGAGTATAGTCTCTTGTATTCTATGAG
>CM008344.1:47641677-47654418 GCA_002525835.2 Ipomoea batatas
GGTAAAAGTGTTGGTCAGGTTTCTCCCACGAGAGGTATTAGACAAGGAGACCCTTTATCTCCTTACTTGTTTATTATTTGTGCAGAGGGTCTTTCATTGTTATTACAACAAGCAGAAGCCAGGGGGGCTATCCATGGGTGCAGAGTAGCTCGGGGTGCTCCGCCCATCTCACATTTGTTTTTTGCAGATGATAGCTTATTGTTTTTTAAAGCGAACATTCAGGAGGCAGGAGTGATTAAGCAGTGTCTCATTGAATATGAAAGCATGTCTGGCCAGGCTGTAAACTTTCACAAATCTAGTCTATGTTTCAGTAGAAATACGACAGGAGTTGTGAGAGATGAGGTTGCTTCTGTCTTAGGAGTTGCACAGGCTCCTAATTTTGGGAAATATTTGGGCCTCCCATCATTTATTGGAAGGGAGAAAAGGGCAGTGTTCGCTTATATTGAGGACAAAATTAAGCAAAGGTTTAGCTCCTGGAGTAAAAGGTTGATTTCGCAGGCTGGTAAGGAAGTTCTTCTGAAAAGTGTGGCTCAATCAATGCCTACCTTTTCTATGAGTGTTTTCCTGCTTCCAGTTTCGGTATGCCATTCTATTGAAAGAGCTATGAATAGGTATTGGTGGGGTTCTGGAACTCAATGTGGTATACATTGGAAAGCTTGGGATAAGTTGTGTGTGCCCAAGAAGTATGGTGGTTTGGGGTTTAAGGATTTGAGAGCTTTTAATCTTGCAATGTTAGGAAAACAAGCCTGGAGATTCCTAACAAGGCCCCATTCTCTGGTTGCACAAGTATATAAAGCCAGGTACTTTCCCAGATCCTCTTTTATTGATGCTAAATTAGGCAGCAACCCAAGTTTTTGCTGGAGGAGTATCATGGCATCCCATGATCTTATTTGTAATGGTGTGAGAAGAAGGATTGGAGATGGGAGTGACACTCTTATCTGGGGACACCCGTGGTTGCCAGATGACCCTTCCCCCTTGATTCAATCTCCCATGCCAGATACATTGAATGGTGCAATGGTCTCAGGGCTTATTGATCCTGTCTCAGCTACCTGGGATCCATTGATTTTACAAGACTTGTTTACTGCTTCTGATGTGAGCCGTATTTTAACTGTGCCTGTCACCCCCTTTATAAGGATTCTTGGTATTGGCCAAATGAGACACATGGTTGTTATACAGTGAAGGAGGGTTATAGACGTATTATGGGGGAGTTGGATACACAACCCGGGAGCTATGATAAATGGTTACATCTTTGGAAAATTAAATGCCCCTCAAAATGGAAGTTGTTTCTCTGGAAGGCTCTCTCTAATGTTTTACCCACCACTACCAACTTGATTTTAAAGAGAGTAGAACTAGATCCAACATGCCCTATGTGTGGATTATTGCATGAGACTACTATGCACTCATTACTTGTGTGTGACTATGCAAAACTTGTGTGGCATGAGTCTTCTTTGCAATTACCAAATGTTGTTGGGGATAATTTTGCATATTGGTTCGGTGAGGTTGTCACTAAGCTGACCAATGATCATTTACTTGTTGTGGTAGCAGTTCTATATCATTTGTGGAGGGCAAGGAACCAAGCTGTTTGGGAGAAAAAGATGCTACGTCCAGCTGCTGTGTGGAGATTGGCCAGTTCGGCGGCATCTGCATGGCGCCAAATACATTCCCCCGACGTTGCTGCCCAGCCACTGCCACAACACAACATGCAGTTGGTGCCGCCATCTTCTCATGCGAATTCCCACCCTGCATTAAATGCCGATTACGTTTGCTGCCAATTCGACGCCAGCTTCAACCTTCATACGAAAGCAGCTGCGGTGGGAGCAGTCCTCATGACGCACTCTGGAGGTTTTCTTGCGGCCTTTGCATCTCGGCTATCGACTTGTTTTTCGCCACTCATGGCGGAATCCCTAGCGTGCAAGGAAGTCCTTTCGTGGCTCAAGGATCGCGGCTTGGAGTCTATTCACTTGTTCACTGATTGCTCCGTTCTACGCTCTCTCTTAACTTCAGAGCACAGCCAGGTCTATTCTTATGTTGGCTTCTCACTAGAGGCCTCTAAATCTATTATGTCTACTTTTCAGTCTTGTTCAGTTCATTATATCCCGAGGGCTACTAATGCTCGGGCTCATATTTTAGCTTCTACATGCTTTGATCATGAGGACCATATGTATTGGGAGGTTGTCCCTCCTAACTCTATTGCTCACTTATTTTAATATACCAATTTGGTTTTGGTTTTCAAAAAAATATATGAAAAGAATTGCTGAGTTATCTTGTGGAATATTTGACTTCAATTAAACAAAACCAAAAAAAAAAAAGGTTTGATGGAGATACGCCTTCTAACCAAGCGATTAGATTTGGACTAATATTCTGCTAATTAACAACATGAATCATTCATTCCTTCTCACAACCGCCCAACAACTTTAAATATAAGCAAAATGCATCCTTGTTCCTATCAACAAATTGACCCTATATATATATATATATATATATATATATATATATAAATTCAGGTGTGGCCGTGCTATCCCGTGCGGCCGTGCGGTCACACATCACTCAATGTTACGAAATACACCACTCAATGTTAAGAAACACACCACAATGAAACACACCACAATGTAAGAAACACACCACAGTGCATATTTATGTGGTGTGTTTCTTAACATTGAGTGGTGTATTTAATAACATTGAGTGGTGTGAATCGCACGACCGCACGGGAGAGCACTGTCGCACCTGATCATGACTATATATATATATATATAGGTGTGGGGTAAAATTAGGTTGGCGCAGTGATTTACCAAAATAGTTTTGAGACGAGAGTTTTTGTTTTTTTTTTTAACCCCCAATGTTGACAAGATTATGGGGAATGAATTCAAAGGGCTAAAAATATAAAAGTTTATAAGAATTTTATCAAATGTTAAATTGCGTAAGTTATTATTAAGATATCTTATTGGACCTGATTTATCTCAGATACACCTTTAAATAATAATTATGTATGTTTTTGTCATTCAAAATTTTTATTAGGTAAGTTAATAATAGGAAAAATGGCATTTTCCCCCCTATGTTATATGCTTATAGCACTTTTCCCCCTTGTGTTATTAAAGTGGCAGTTTCCCCCCTCAGTTATTTTAAAAGTGGTAGTTTTCTCTCTTGTAATGTTAAATTGACATTTTTGTCCTTAAAATAACTATTTCATTTATTTTTATTCTCCAATCAATTGTTACTAATATGTATGGAAGATCACGGTTCGATACGAACCTAATCGAACAATGTAGCAATTGAACTTAAATAGTATAGACGGTTACGGTTACGATTCAGAATCGAAAAAATAAAATAAAATAATTGTTAAATTTAGACTATTTTTAAATAAGAAATAAAATTATAAAAATAAATACGTAGTAAATAAATACATAAGTTTTTATTGGCGGTTTAAAATCGAAATTAGAACCGAACCGTACCGATTTATCAAAATAAGTGTTTGATTATTTTCACTATATATGACTGTGGTTAAGTTCTGGTTCACGGTTCAACAATTATTTAATTTTAAATTTTTCGGTTCTGAATCGTAACCAGAACCGTCCATACTATTTCGATATGATTGCTACAGTGTTTGGTTAGGTTCGAACCGAATCGTGATCATCCATACATATAAATAATAATTTGTTGGAGAAGAAAAATAAATGAAATAATTATTTTTAAGGGTAACAATGACAATTTAACATTTCAGGGGGGAAAGTGTCACTTTAATAACACATGGGGGAAAAGTGCTATATGCACATAACATGGGGGAAAAAGTGTCATTTTCCCTTAATAATAACACGTTATTTTTGTTATTTTAAAATTTAATAGTTTAAAATAGTTAATAAGTGGATGATTGGAGACAAGAGAGGCATTATGTTAGAAAGAACTTGAGACAGTTTTTTTTTTAAAGGTAAACTCAAATTGGTCTAGCTTTGGCAGGGTTAATTATGCAAAATAAAGTGGTAATAATAATAATCCATTTGCACGTGAATTGGGAAGAAAGAAAATGGTAGAAAAGAAATATTCATGGCTGCTGGCTGATACTAAGCAACCCCAAGGTGGGGCAATAGAAAAAGAGCCATCAAGCTTAGAACAACAACAGGGCACATTTCTTCTTCTACTACTTCTTCTTCTCTTCCTTCCTCGCACCTGAATTCTGGTATGTGATATTGAAAACCAAACTACTCTTGTTCTAACACTCAGCCGCTTAACCAATCGACGGTTAAGGCAATTCGCTGCCTGCAAATTGCAATGCTCCCCTCTCCTTATATTGCCCTTTCTTCCACGTGAAATTCGGTGGAGGGATTTGAGCGCTTCTTTGTGAACCCAGCAGGAGCAGGATAATGACCCAGTTTCAATCTATCCTCGCCGCCGGAGAAGGAGGTCGCACCGTGGTGGTGGGCGTTAATCTGGATGGTCAGAGCAGGGAGCTCCTCACTTGGGCACTCGTCAAAGTTGCGCAAACTGGTGACCGCGTCGTTGCTCTTCACGTTCTCAACAACAACGGTACAATTCCGGAACCTCTTATGCATTTATTTATTTATTTCAATTCAATTCAATCCGCGAATTGGAGGATCAACAATTTTTTTTTCTTAATGGAAGTGTTTGTAAAATGGGTGTTATTTGCACAGAAATTGTGGACCGGGAGGGCAAATCATCTCTGTTGTCGTTGGTGAAAGCATTTGACTCTATTCTTGCTGTTTATGAAGGCTTTTGTAACCTCAAACAGGTTGGTTGGTTTATTTCTTTAAATTTCTTCATGTTTGCAACATTTCAAGTGTTAATGTTGTTGAATTTTGGCTGGAAAAATTGTCGGTGGATCTGATTAACCCGGTGACTAATCTCCTACCCACCACCATACCCCACCTCTCCATCTATTCCGTATTTTATTAGAATATCTTTCTATTTGGATGCTGATAAATATGGAAATTATCTAGCCTTAGTAGCATTTACTTTGCTTTCCAAGAATTAGAAACAAAACTTACCTTATTCATACTTTTTTAATTGATGGTAAATGAGGCAAGGAATTGAAATTTTGCTGCTAATGTGAAAACAGGTGGATCTCAAACTTAAGATATGTCGAGGTTCATCAATCCGGAAAATTCTTGTTCGTGAAGCAAATGCTTACCTAGCAAATGACCTTATTGTTGGGACAGCACGGAATCATCATACAATCCGATCATCAGCTTCTGTTGCAAAGTACTGTGCTAAAAAATTGCCAAGTGATTGCTCAGTCTTGGCTGTTAATAATGGCAAAGTGGTCTTCCATCGAGAGGCATCAAGATCATCTCAGTTCACTACAAAAGGTCTGTCCTTTTAGATGTTAATTTTGTTTGAGGTTATGCTTGAATTCTTTCTGGAACCTTACTATTTTCATCTTTGAATGTATGTATGCATGTAGAAATTGAACTTCAGCAAAGGAATGGTTTGCTTAGTGCAATCCAGAGGACATTAAGCAAGAACTCAAAGGTATTAAATGGCAGCGATGGTACTAATGATCAAAGTGCTCATGAGACCTTGGGGGAGGCATTATTGAAATCTGGTAATGTTTGTGCCGAGAATGCTGCACTCAAACGGAATTGTTCAATTTGTTCACCGGATTATTTGCCTGATAGTTCTTGTACCCAATCATCAACTGATGAGCCTTCAAGTGATAGCAATGATGAAAGCTTTATGGCTTTAGTACCAGTGAAGAAGCTAGAGGCTGCTTCTACTTCAATCTCACAGTTGATAAAAGAACTGCCTGAAGTTAGACCGGGTTGGCCTCTGCTTCACCGTGCTGTTTTCTCAAACAGACAAGCTACAGATGGCCCCTCTGTGCAGCAGATCTCTGTTGTCCAGTGGGCACTGCGCTTGCCAAGTAGACATCCTTTGTCCGTTGAAGACCTGGACAAGAAATTAGGAGTCTCCTCCAGTAATGACAAAAATAATGCTTTCAAACTAGATGGAGAAAGCGGTGCCATTGTCCCTTTTAGCAATGAGAACATTTCTCATCTATCCTCTCCAGAGAAGTCAGGCTCAATACCTGAAGAGTTAGTGTGTCTTCACGAGAAATATGCAGCAACTTGTAGATTGTTCAAGTACCAGGAACTTGTTTCAGCAACTCTGGATTTCTCTTCAGGTTTAGTATTTTACAGCTTTAATGCAAGGTGGTTTGGTTTTATTTAAGTGGATATATGTACTTCTTGTTGATGCACACATACTTTTTGAATTTCAGATAATGTCATAGGTAAAGGAGGGAGCAGTAAGGTTTATAAAGGTTGCCTTCCTGATGGCAAAGAGCTTGCTGTAAAGATTTTAAAACCATCTGAAGATGCACTGAGAGAGTTTGTTTTAGAAATCGAGATCATTACTGCTTTACATCACAGAAACATCATCTCACTCTTCGGCTTCTGTTCTGAGGGCAACCATCTCCTCCTGGTTTATGATTTCCTATCAAGAGGAAGCCTTGAAGAGAACCTTCATGGTATGTTATACTCTTTATAAAATACTTTCTCCTGGAGTGGTCTGCTTGATTATTAATTTGATCCTTCTTTACATTACGTATCATTCACAAATTAGCTGGAGAACGAACCAGAATCATCATTTTCTAATTTTAACATGAAAATTCATGACTCAGGTACTAAGAAGGATCCACAAGAATTTGGCTGGAGTGAGAGATACAAGGTAGCTGTTGGTGTTGCTGAAGCACTGAACTATCTTCACAGCCAAGATGATCAACCTGTGATTCACCGTGATGTGAAATCATCAAATATACTGCTATCTGATGATTTTGAGCCACAGGTGAGAAACTTATGTTGGGCTTGGTCTTTCTTGTTACTCTCCCACTTTCTCCTGCCTCCCTTCTGTTTTCTTTCCCCAGTTGTAATATATATCATTTTTTTTCAGCTTTCTGACTTTGGACTTGCTAAATGGGCATCAACCACCTCATCTCACATAACATGCACTGATGTTGCTGGGACTTTTGGGTATATATCTTCAAATATCCTCTTCAAGCTTTCAGCAAAGCAAAGACTAAAAGTAGTTTGTCAAAAATTGAATGCTTCACTGTACGAAGCATATGTTAAAATGGAAAATATGCTGCATATATGACCTGATTGCTAATATAAAAGAACCGTCTTCAGTCTTCTAGAGTTTTTGCCCTAAGTGAGAAAAAAAAAAGGATGGAATTCATTACCCCGCATATTCTTGCTCCTAATTATGGTTACTTTCTTTAATGTTGATGTAGTTACTTGGCTCCAGAATATTTCATGTATGGAAAAGTGAATGACAAGATTGATGTATATGCATTTGGAGTAGTACTTCTTGAACTTCTTTCTGGAAGAAAACCAATAAACAGTAACTACCCAAAAGGTCAGGAGAGCCTGGTTATGTGGGTATGTTCACAGCCTCTTGCTCTGTTCATTTTAAAGTTTCAACTTCTTTAGTCCTACTTGTTAAACCTGAATATGCACTTTCACAATTTACAGGCAAAACCAATTCTGAACAGTGGGAAGTATGCACAGTTGCTAGACCCAAGCTTGGGCTGTAATTATGATCGTGAGCAGGTAGAGAGGATGGTTCTTGCTGCTTCTCTGTGTGTTAGACGTGCTCCCCGAGCTCGGCCTCAAATGAGCCTTGTAAGTTATTTCCTAGCTACTTCCTTTATATTGTTGATTAGATTGAGATATGAATTCACAGCATTTATTTTCTGGCAGTGTACGTAGTAAGTTCATTACTGCAAGTTATATTAAATGTTACTCCGTAATAAGGTGACATTATCTTTTCTAGCCTTACAAAGCAACTACCTTTTGAATCATCTGCATGCAAGTTGGATCTTTTTTTCATATTATATTTTTTTGTCAGTCTATGCTGATTTACTATTCCAACATGTTATTAATCACTTGGCTCCTTTATGGAATAACATTTTTGGAAGAAAATATAATGAAAAACTAAGAGATGGTCAAAAACATTAGGTTTATATCCACAGGGCAAGCTAATTAGCCTAAACAGTGTTAAATTCAATTCCCTCATCCATCATTTGGTGGAGATAGTAAGTTAGTACTTTGGGTTGCAGATCGTGAAGCTGCTCCAAGGCGATGTTGAAACAACGAAATGGGCGAGGATGCAGGTGAACGGGTCAGAGGCCGGTTCCAATGCAAAGCTGCTACCAGCAGCAGCAGCAGCGAATAGTATGGAAGGTGCTGACACATTGGATGATGACACATTTTCGCATTCGAATATACAATCCCACCTCAACCTTGCATTGCTAGGGGTGGAAGAGGATTCTGTGTCGGTCAGCAGCATCGAGCAACATATCTCACTGGAGGATTATTTGCGAGGCAGGTGGAGCCGGTCATCAAGCCTCGACTGACTGACTGAATGCATGCATGGAAAAATAATCTCAAGTTAAGTTTTAGATCGATAGCCCGTGAGTTTTGTGTGCATTTAATTTGTTGTTTCCTTTTACCTAGCTAATTTCCAGCTTCATTTTGGTTAATGATGGGTGTTGGATGAGAGGTTGTTAGTGGTGTGCCCTCCTCCTTCCCTTCCCTTCCATGTGTTGTATGATTTGTGAAATATAGGTTCAGTTCAATTGTCATCATATTAGAACCAAGAACTGAACCCCACCTTGAAGTGTATAAAAAACACAATTAATTTTACTTTATTTTTGGTTTTAATAAATCTTTTTTTTTTTTAATATAATGAATGATACGTATATATCATGCTATATTCGCATGTATCTTAGATTTCAGTATTGGTCTGTTGATTGTCGACGTTAAGGAACTAGCTACTCTTTTTGTAAACTTAAGCTTTCATTTTGTTTAACGATATATGCTAGCATAGCAGTCCACTTGATTACTAAGAAAGTTATTCTTTGTTAAATTGTATATAATGAAGTTTCATTTATTTTCTTGCTTTGTCTGTTGTATTTTGCTTTGATTTAATGAATTATTGACCCTTTTGCTTTCAAAAAATATAATAAAATAAAAGGGGTAATTTGGTCAAAAAAAATTTTAAAAATGTATAAACTAAAGATTTAAAAAAAAAATTGGTCAAAATTATAAAAAAAAAAACTTTATTTTACCACTATTATTAATATAAGAAGTAATTTGGTAAAAAAAATTTTAAAAAATTGTATAAACTAAAAAAATTTTAAAAAAGTTTTGTCAAAGTTTTAAAAACATTTTCCACCACCATCTACTATATATATATATAAACATATTAGGTAAACCTCCAAATGATTATTAATTGTGAATACAAGATAAGCATTATTCCAAGACAAACGAGTCGCATCAAAAACATGACTATTGCGGTGAAACAGAATATTATATGCACATAATAATCTTAACCCATTAAGCCATAACCTAACTGTACTATTTATTATTTTTAGCCATTTATTAGCTTTTTGTGCCTCGGTTGAGCTCATCTATGACGTCATCACTAGTGTGTATACACATAAGTTTTACGGAGTATAATATAATAATGGAAAAATGACACTTTTTCCCCCTATATTATGTCCATATAGCACTTTCCCCCCTGTGTTATTAAAGTGGTAATTTTTCCCCTGAAATGTTAAATTGACATTGTTACCCTTAAAAATAATTATTTCATTTATTTTTCTTCTCCAACAAATTATTATTTATATGTATGGATGATCACGATTCGGTTCGAACCTAACCAAACATTGTAGCAATCATACCGAAATAGTATGGACGATTCACGATTCTGGTTACGATTCAGTACCGAAAATTTTAAAATTAAATAATTGTTGAACCGTGAACTGGAACTTAACCACAGTCATATATGGTGAAAATGATCAAACACTTATTTTGATAAATCGGTACGGTTCGGTTCCAATTTCGATTTTGAATCGCCAATCAAAACTTATGTATTTATTTATTTATTTTTATAATTTTATTTCTTATTTAAAAATAGTCTAAATTTAACAATTATTTTATTTTATTTTTTCGGTTCTGAATCGTAACCGCAAACGTCTATACTATTTAAGTTCAATTGCTACATTGTTCGATTAGGTTCGTATCGAACCGTGATCTTCCATACATATTAGTAACAATTGATTGGAGAATAAAAATAAATGAAATAGTTATTTTTAAGGGCAAAAATGTCAATTTAACATTACAAGGGAGAAAACTACCACTTTTAAAATAACTGAGGGGGGAAACTGCCACTTTAATAACACAGGGGAAAAAACTGCTATAAGCATATAACATAGGGGGAAAAAATGTCATTTTCCCAATAATAATTATTGCATTACTTAATTTGAATATTATATACATCTAATTTAATGTTTACAATAGAGCCAGTATTAGATTATAATACTTTATTAAGGGAAGGCAGCAATTGTCATGAGATTCCACAGGTTTACGCACACACACATATAATCTTTATTTTATAAAACATTTTAAAAAAAATTAATTTAGCATATTAGTAGTATATGCTCAACATAATTAGGATGAGAATCAAAACTAAAACATTTCTTATGAAATATAAGAGTGATATCATCATGCTACAAGATAAGTTGCATTTTTTTAAAGATTGATTTAACTTCATCTTTTATTAAGATATTTAATTTAGAACAAAAATTTGTATAAGACCGTTAGGTCTCAAATCGTGAAACAGGTAGATCATTGATTAATGATGTTAAAGATTCGATCCATTAATCAAAAACCTGACCCGTATCACGATTGAGACACGTGAGACGGTCTCACACAAGTGTTACCTTTAGTTTAGTAATTGTTTGAGTAATTTGGTCAATTTATCTTTTTTTTTTTGGATTAATATTTAATGCACCGCCGGTGGATACTATACACCCACGGTGAAGGAGAGAAAATGTCACATCATTAAAAATAAAAAGGTAATATTGATCGGGTCTTTTCTTACAAAATATTTATTACTTTCTAAATTATTATGTATTCAATTAAAAAACTCTTTATTCCTAATTAACAAAATCTATATAATTTCATAAACATATTTATTACTTATTACATGTCTAATTTTCAAAATATATTTATTACTTATATAATATTTAAACGGTTCATTCATATAACAAAAATGATCTACCATAAACATTATTTAATTTCTAGTACAATAATAATGAATGAATTGATTATCATTCTCAACTAGAAGCATCACTCACACGGTACATTGCTACTTTATATCTATTTTATTCAGTATATATAACTTTCCAAATTATTATATTTGTAAAATATATTACTTTTAAAATTATTATATTTATAATTAAAAAAATTCTTTATTTTTAATTAACAAAAACTATCTAATTTCTTATATCTATCTAAACCCCTAAATCTATTTAACCCCTAAACTCCTAAATTTAATTACAACTTTAGTCACTATTAAAAACAATTGTAACATAATGTAATACTACGTAATTTTTTAGATGTACCCAGAGTTTTTATCGTCAGACACAGTGACTAATCTCTTCACTGAATTGTATGCACCTCTAATAAATGAAATAGCTGACCTGAAGATTTAATGCATAAAAAAACACTTACAAGTTACAACACGTATTAGAGCTTAACAACAAAAATTGCAAAACCACGCCAAAAAGCTCCCGGGCAACAAAAAATAAAAGTTCCAAATCAAAAAATAAAAATAAATAATGCAATCAATCTTGATATATCATAATCAGAGGTTAAGCTTGAAACAAAATTACGTCTTTGAGTTACAAGCCATTGGGTATGTCAACAATTGGGTTTTCAATTCCATTAAATAGTTGGCCTGGAGTTTATGTATAATATGTTTCATTTATTAGAATTTGTTTTGTAATTTACAAATTTGATAATTTTACATTATTGGATATTGTTGTGTAGAATAATAAATATGTTTTGAAAATTAGATAGATAATAAGTAATAAATATGTTTAGAAAATTAGATAGATTTTGTTAATTAGAAACAAAGAGTTTCTTAATAAAATACATAATAATTTAAAAAGTAATAAATATTTTGCAACAAAGAACCCGCTCAATATTTTTTTTTATTTAATAATGTGGCATCTTCTCCTTTACCTCTGGTGTATAGCATCTATACACGAGCAGCGCATCAAATATTAATCCTTAATTTTTTGTGTTAATATTAAAAGCATAACAATTGCCAATGACCTTGTGGTCTAGTATGACTAGTTGGGGTACGATTGGGTCGTTATATCGTGGACCATGATACACAAAACTTTGTGGACCCCATCGTACAAAAACGATGTCGTTTCTGTAAGTAAAAAAAAGGACTGCCGCTACATCTTAATGGAGCCTGTATTTTTGGTGTGTTAATTACCAAATGAAACTAAAATGTATCTAAAATGAAACTGTCTCACATATTGTTTTTATATTATCAAATCAAATTGTAATTGAATTGAAATGAAACTGTAATTGTGTTAAAATAAAACTGAGTGTATATAAAATGAAACTGAATAACAGTTTCACATATTTGAGTGTATAAAGCGTTAAATAAAATTGCCGTGTATATTAAGTTAAGGTTGTACCGTTAAAAAGAAAAATCTAAAATTATATACTTGCCCCAACTTTTTCTTATGTGCTTTCTTCAAGCGCCAAACTCAAATCAGTCCCATCTCCATCGCCGTTAATGGAGCCACAATAGTTGAATCAAAACTCAAAAATTCCAATATCACCCAAAATTGGCAATACGACAATTTTACAATTTCAAAGTTTTTTAAGAACACGATTTATCACATAGACATAGTTAATACTTAAT
>CM008344.1:47662846-47673526 GCA_002525835.2 Ipomoea batatas
GCCCGGACGCCTAAGCTCGCCTCACCCATTTCATGCGAGGTTAGCTCGTTAGGAATCCGGTCTTCACTAACCGAATGCCTTGACAACTACGGTATGGAGAACTACTCATGAAAAAAAAAGATAAGGTTTCTAGTAGTAGGAATAAAATTTACTTTGTACATCTTCACTCCCCATGCATTTAGCCTCACTAATTTTAGGGTGCATTCGGTTCGTAACATGGGAATCGGAATCGGAATGAGAATCAAATACTTTGTAATGGTAATAGGTTTTGGTAGAAATATTTTGCATGTTTAGTAGTAGGGTGGAATTAGAATGATTAGCAATATTGATGTTTGATTATGTATGACCCTATAAGGGAAATAAAAGTTTTAAAAATACAAAAACAAAAAACCAAGGCAATTAATCCTAATATAATGACATCCAAAACACCAAACAAAAAATCAAAACAAATCCCATAGTTGTGTTTTTAATTAGGGAGGAGGGATAAGATGGAATGATACACATTTTTAACTAGGGAATGGGGTTTCTAATTGAATGGGTAATCAAATCTCATAGTTGTGTTTTAAAAACAATAACTATGATTTTGATTCCCATTCATGGTGTGTAAACCCATGAACCAAACACACCCTTAATTCGAATTGTATGAGTTAAATCCAGGTCCATGTCCACCCCACCACCCAATTCTCAAACAAAAAGAGATATAATGATATAAATGGTCAAGAAGAAAGTGTTATCAAGAACATACCTTGTGTTATAATCAGTAATCTCATTAAGTGGCTTAACTAGTTTATCTAATACAACCTGCAATTTTTTTTAAAAAAAATTACCCTTGATCAGAAAAAACACAAGTATAAACTAAATGTATGAAATAAGCAAAAAACTTGTCCAGAAATATTGCAAAAATTCCATACATAAGCTAGTATGCAGGGCCACATCTCAATTTGCAAGATAGGCAGTTAAGCAGATTTCTTATATATGATATGTAATGCTCAGGCCACTCCTACAGCTTCTTAAATTAGAAAATTTTGAAGAAAATGAAAATATATTTTATACTCTATCAGATATCAAAGAATATAGAAGGCCAAATTGTCTATAAAGTAATGATTTGTAAGAATGATTTAAATAAATACGTATACAACTATACACACGCACGCATGCACACACACAAAGGCACAGCTGCACAAACCTAAGTCGCTAACTGCTAAGGGAAAATTAAAGGGAAAGTGGAAAACAAGAACTTGCTGACTCCAAGAGGTGACGGGCAACTGCGAGATCGATGGGTGATGATATGTCAGCAGCCTCCAACTGTCCATGGACTATACTTATTTAGGAAAATTAAAGGGAAAGTGGAAAACAAGAACTTGCTGCCTCCAACTGTCCCAGTGATTTCAGATTTAGAACCGACAGTAATCTGAGTTGATGGCAGTCCAAACAATTCCAGTGATGGCACAACAATGGTCCTTTGGCGTCACAAGGTAGATTGGAGTGGGGAGATTGAAGGAGTGGCTCGTTTCTGATTTCGTTTGCGATTTGTGGCAACTTTATTTGTTTATAAGATTTAGGTTGGTTTCACTCAAAACTACGCCTTTTTGAGTGAAACAAACCGATTTTAAAAGATATATAAATAAATAAAAATTAATCAGCCAATTTGGCCAATTAATCCACCTAACCCACCGACTAATCAGCCGCCTAGGCCAATTTTTGTAACATTGCATGTAAAGCCCATTCATTTCACATAAAATACTTATGATTTACCATGTTCACTTGGAGTAAATGTGTGAAAAATGTTTTCTCAAAAAAGTCATTTGTATGCTTCTAGGCACAAAACTTTTTACATCCAAAGAGTCATTATCCTTTTTACATGAAGTGAATGAACCAGTAGTGAATCCAAGTGTAAGGTAGTCTTTAATTGTAACGAGTGCGAAAGTCGGGGTATTATTGGAATAATTTAGCAACAGTAGTATTTTTGCATTGGACGAATTTATTTATTTTTCTTAACAATACGTCGATACCTCCAGTTGAAGAGAGAATAAAAATGGAAGAGGGAGACCCCCTTCCATCCCAGACTGAATGTCTAGTTTTGCTTTTTAAATTGCCCTAAAATAAACTCTGCTTTCCTTGAAGCAATATATATATATATATATTCCATGCTTTTACATCCAGAAGTTTATAAGACCCATTATAACAGTTTCCAACTTTATTAAACTAATAACGTGTCTTTCAAATTCACCTAACAAATTACCAAGTCAAATCCTTTAACTTGATATATGCATAGACATGTAAAGTCAAAACAAAACATTCAAAATGGATAAAGAAAAATATAATCAGTGTATGGAACTCTGAATACAATGGAATTAAATAAAAGAAGGATACACATCAAAGAAACAGTTAAGTAATATGAACAATTTACCATACTGAACAAGTACCTCAAATAGGAAGATAAGTAAAGACATGGATGGTGAATACCTGCCCTTGAAAATTTACAAGTGTGACTCTGGTGAGTTTAAATCCTTCATTTGTAAAACACTAGCCATGTAAAAACATTTAAAAGAAACAAAAATAAATAATGAAAGTAAGATGAATCATATTCTCAATGATGATGACTATAAATAAGATAATTGTATCCCTCCACCCTACCACCTCCCAACCAAAAAAGGATCCAGACAAGGGAAAAGAAAAACTATAAAGTAATATGAAGCTTGTTTAACTCATTACTATATGTGCAGATACAGTGACTCAACAAGATAACATCAAAACACAGAAGCAAAACCATAGCCGTATAGTCATATTACAAGAAGAAAAGGCAAGCTTAGGACAACAATACTGATGAATTAGATCAGTAATTTACCATCTCACAGTCAAGTGCTAAAATCTCATATGGATGAGTTCCTGAAGGAGCAGGAAGTGTTGAAAGATATTCTGTTGAGAGAAAAGGGTAAGGAACTAAATACTCAATAAAATCAATGGAAATACTCTACAAAGAATTCAATGTAGATATCTTTGGCACCTGCATGGTCACAACAGTATCCATTATCTTCCAGTTCCTTAGCAGTAAGAGTGTAATAAGTAATGGGGAATGGTATGCTTTTCTTAAGGTCAAGAAAACTTGTAATCTCTGAGCCAGAATTTGTAGGCCCTGCATGAATGAAAAAGCATGTACCTTGTGAGAGGTCGGGTGAGACATTAAGAAAACAGATTTTGCTTTCCCGAACACATTGCTTATTTCTAAAATGCACAATTATGATGGCCAGTGAGTGAGGAGATGACCAATCAATATTAGTTCAATGTTCAAGCCAATAACCTCGCAAATTAGAAGGTTAGACCAAATGTTCAAATTGTTGGTCACGGACTCTAAATGGATCTCCCAATACTCATTAATTTCTTAGTTAACAAATGTAACCTCATGAAACACACTCTTATAGTCAAGTCAGCAAACTAAAACTATGGTCAGACATCATGGTGAACCAAAAAAATAAAAATCACAGTAGCACTATTTAAGCCACAGAAAAAAACAACAGATATAATTCAAATATTGATACCAGACCTATGAAATTTGAAACTGGACAAGCCATATGCCAATAAGTTGATACACCAAAGGCTCAACATGCCAAGACAATGGATTATAACAATCACATTATTTTTCATGAATCATGAATCTATCACAGATATTTGCGGACCATTTTTAGTTAAACAGCTCAAATAACCAAACAAAGATGATCTTAATAAAATACAGATTCTTTCACTTAATGCCTTCTTGTTGCTCTCCATACTTTAGCATATAGAAATGTCTCTTACTGAAACATTTGTTACATCCCTTTTCCACAAGAAATTATTATCTGCATGTCTACAGCATCTTTCAAACATCCCTACTTTCTTTCTTATTTTTTCATATTGAACCCATCATAGTTTAAAATGAGTATTCATGCTAAATTGGGAAACATGGTATAAAATGTAACAAAAAACTTTGGAATAAAAAGGATGATCATTTTATAAAGCAGACCTTGTTCAGATGTTTGAGCAATTGTTTTTGAGTAGTGTTCAGCACCATCCCTTTTTCTTTTCATTTTGTAGGTAAGAAGTGCATCTATAGTTTGCGTTCCATCTGATACACAGCTAACATAAAGCAGAAACAATACATAAATAATATTGGTAATAATTACAAGATATTGTTTCAAGGTTATTATATTGACCACCAACCTGAGAAATAAAACTGCTCTTGGAATGCCACAACATTGTTTAAAACTTTTGAGAAATTTAGACTGGGACAAGTAAAGTGCAGCATCAAGGCCAGGCACATACATCATAACCACTTTAGGAATCAAGGGCTTGTTCTACAAAGAGTGAAAATAAGATAGAGTGAGAGATCAACTAGAGCTTTTAATTTCTAATGAAACGATATCTCATTCTGTGGCAATTTGGACACTACACCAAGCCTTACCTTTTTATTTTTATATGTTAAAACATATTCATATATATAATGCCTTGACCTACTAACTGTAAAACAAATTCATATGAATATGTACTGAACACTAATTATAATTCATATAAATAGGTACTACACACTAATTATATACAAAATATGCATGTACATAAATCTTCTGGATTAAATCTCACTTTATGAGTCCATATCCTCTCATATTACAAGATACAAGCAGTTTGCTCCCCTAACAACTTCTACAAATCTGTTTTATTGGAGAAGGAAAGTTACATGGTATAGGACATACAGTTACTACTAAACAATGATTAAGAAAATGATGATGATTGCAGAAAATTTGTAGCCATGTTTTGCCCCAAAAACTATATAAACTTCATTGTTCTTTTCTTAGAGTTCAACTAAGGCATAGAGCTAAGACTACAAAATACCCCCATCCGCAAAAGTTAATATCTGGCTATCTGCACATTCTGTAGATATGAAAAGGACATAGTGGCAACTGGCAAGTTCACATATTATGTACCATATAAACACTGAACTTTGCCAAAGAACACAGAAAAAGAAATTCTTTATTCCAACACATGAACATCTAGCAGAGAGCATTAAGAGGAATGAACCATATTATACTTGTAAAGAGCTGGTACTATCCTTCACAGAATACCTCATTCCTCTACCCTTTTGCAATTAATACAGTAGGCTTTCCAATTTCCATTATGATTCAAGCATGTTTAAGGAAAAGCAGGCACATAAATATGTGCATACATGTAGACATATATCAAAGGAACAATACTTAAAGGGAAGCAATGCAGTTTCATTACTTTGATGAAAACCCATGATGGCATGAATCCTTCAGCAAGCACCCAGGTGGCCAATCCTTGCACATCCTTGGTGAGCAGATGAAACCCAGTTAAATTCAAGTTCTAAAAGAAATGGAAAAGATATATTTCAAGCTTTGGCAAGGCCATGAAAACATACTTGCAAATTCAATGTTGAGTTGGCTTCTAGTTGCTTGAAAACAACTTCTGCTCTTGCCTGCATAACAGCTGGACTAAGTACCAATGCAACTTATTTAGACAAAACAGGACAAATCAAACATTTTCTAACATGTTCATGAACAAATTTAGTTTAGAAAAGTCAGAATATCTCTTGTTGCATGATAGCATAAAGAGATCCTTGGATCATATTATCAGTTTAAGCAACAAGAAATGAATTGAGCTACTATTGATATTCGGACTTTTACAAAGAAAAGACCAATTACTATCACTGAGAATTCAAGACCACCAGAAGATTTGCACTAAATCAAAGTCATATTTCCTATAAATGGAGGGAAAAAATATAACCAAGAAAAGAGCAAGAGCATTTAACGCCCTAATCCTTTTTGATAAGCAATTAAGCACAGTAGTTCTACACCAAAAGGACACAAAAGAATGTCATCTATTTACTGTAATATAGAAGGCTACCACCATCTTGTACACTTCCCAATATTCTTTAAAACTCTAAACATTCAAGCTCAACATTTTAAAGCAAAAAGCCCATCTATATGAAACGCCATGGTTACTGTCTTCTTATACACCTTCCAGTCTTTTAAAACTGTAACCTTTCAAAGCACTAAACTTTTTAATCTAAAAACTACACACACCATTTGCAAACAATCTTAATTCCTCAAGTTACTACTGCTCACAATACTTCATGCAAAAGAACTCCAATGTAATTCATACTATACCCAAAAACCTATGAATTAAACACATGAACAGAAAACTTGATAAAAGAGGTGTTTCGTTAATTCCAACAATGCTTTCAAGTTCGAAATAATATGATTGAAGATTGAAAACCCTAAAACAAATAAAGTAAAAAAAAAAATTAAATTAAATTCCACAAAGCTAAGGAGCAGTGTTGAAGAATTAAAAAAAAAGTTAAAACCTGCGGCCCATAAATATCAAAGAAGGCTTTATCGTCATTGCTGGATTTTTCTTCGATAGAATCTCTGGTTGGGTTGTTCGATGAATCCATCTCATTAAATATTACTGCTCTCGAGTTTAAATTATTGCAAAAGATGGCAGAGGGACCGGAGTAGACAGCAAGGTAAGGTAGGAGGAGAAAAATATCCGGCGGAGTCTGGAAGCGATGATCGGCAAAACGTTTCACTCCGTAATCTTTTTATTATGGGGTGGGGTACTAGTATTTTAGCCGGGAAAAATGTGGAAAACAATATTTTATTATTAATTTTTTTTAAATAAAAAATAAATATGTGTTTATATTATAATATCTTTATACTTTTATATGTATATGTACGTTCTATTATACATACTCTCAAATTCTACTCCCTTAATATTTAGGTTAAAATATGCAATGTATGCATACTCGTTTATGGTTTGAGGTAATCCCAATTCAATGCTCCATTGCATAATGAAGGGATAACAATGACTCAACAACTTAAAAAATAAGTTTGTTATACACAACGAACCCATTACATTGAGTGAATTCTCACATTGTGACTACTAAAATTAAGTTATATATCCTTTTAACACAACTTATTACTTAAAAATCAACTAAACTGCTTG
The DNA here is from genome assembly GCA_002525835.2 of Ipomoea batatas. NCBI lineage: Eukaryota > Viridiplantae > Streptophyta > Magnoliopsida > Solanales > Convolvulaceae > Ipomoea > Ipomoea batatas. The sequence goes on from CM008344.1 coordinate 47,669,840, forward strand.
TGCTGGAATAACTTTGTTATTATTGAACAAGCTATGCATTATCTTTAGAATAAAATAACATAGAACATAAATTTATAATTAATTTATTTATTAGTCACTGTCCACCCACACCACATTATATATATATCAAATACGAATCATGCATATATTTATCACACTTGGTAGGCCGGGAATTTTTGTTTATTCATGTAAATTGATCCTTACGTATTTCAACTTCAAGAACACGAAAGCAAACTAAGATGAACATTATTGCTCTTAGTAAAATCTAAGAATGTTGGACATAAATATAAAGTTACAATCACCACAAGGAATAATATTTGAGCCTCAAAGACAATTTAAAGTTTCACATCAAGAAAGTTGGGGTTGTGACTGCTCAAATAATATTTGTGGACTCCATTCAATTCCTTGCAACATTAAGGGTCATTAATCCCCCAATCTATCCTTCCACTTACTAAGTTAAAACTATATCTTTAGCGTTGGATCACACTTGTATGAGATCGTCTCATTATCATTTTGATATGTAATACTTTTAGGACAAATGTAATACTTGTATATCATTTTGATATAAAAGTATTACTTTTTTAATTAAAAGTATTATATTTTTCTTTAACGTGAGACGATCTCACACAAACTTTACTTTAACGTTTAGTGGTTATGATATTTTATCATTTAAAAAATAAAAACACATTCAGCAACTAAAATGCAGAATCAATAATAGAATATGGTAGCAAAATTTGTAACTTTCAGTGGATCATCAACACACAAAATAAATAAATAAATAATAGTGCTCCTAGTGATTTCCTAATTCTCCATCCTCTCGTGATGTGTATCATCTTCTGGGGTAAAACTCTACTAGTTAAGAAACTCTACTAGAAGGAATTATTGGTTCAATTATATCCTTCTGCTTATGAAGAGTTTTCTTAATATGAGAGTGTGGTTGAGTAGAACAAATTCATTTACTAATAATCAAATATTAAGGATTCAATCATTATTGACTTTGGATAGCGAATAACCATAAATGTTTAGTGAAGGATTAGTCACTGAAGCACAAAGAGTCAACATCGCCTCCACTGAGGCTCGAACCTGTCCCTTCCAACATGGGGTGCACTGAGGCTCGAACCTGCCCCTTCCAACATGGGGTGCAACCAGATGCCACTAGACCACAAGGTCATTGGCAAAGCAATTAATCCCTTAAGAGTGAATCCATAAAAAATGTAGGTCACGTTTTTAATTTACTTATTTTTATTTACCAAAACATGTTTATGTTGGAGAAGTTATACTCCACAAACTACATTTATCATTTTCTTAATTTTTTGTATTAAACACTATGGAAATATATAAGATCGTTTTATATTATCACATTTTCTAAAATTATGAATGTGTTACATAATAACAAATTAAATGAATAGATATACAACTCTAACCCCTTAAATATATTATTCTAATCTATAAAATGTCACCTATGCATGTAACAACTTAATTTTGATCTAAATAGATATATAACTTCGAATTGAGCTATTATTGTAATATTCATAAATATAATATATGCGCACATTATTGTATGCACAGTTTTGAAATTTATATATAGTTTCTTATTTTATATTTTGACAAATTAAATTTTATTATGACAAGACTTTTAGTTTGTAGTGTTTAATTAATTCAAGAAAAAAGTTGTATTTTTTTTTAGAAGAAAAAAAAAAAAGTTGGATTTTACATTGAAAATTTAATAAACTCTACTAGTTTTTTTGTCTGCACGCTCTTACGTCAGATAGTAGTCCTATTATGTCTTTTACCCTAGCTTCAGAGACTGCCAAAAGAATGAACTTAAAATTCAATGACCATATTTATGTTTATTAACGGAAGGAAAAAAGTTACATTTTTAGTACATCAATTGTTTTTTCTAGTTGTTTTAGTACATAATTTTTTACTGTTGAAATATACATTTTTAACTTTAAAAATAAAAAAGTTACAGATTTAACCCATTCAATAAAAAAATTATTAAGCTCTATTAATATTTTACTTAACAAATAGGTATTTTAGTTTTTTATTTTAATAATTGTTCTTTAATTATAATATTTTTTTAGGCCTGACGTTTCATTTGTAAACTAAAAAACTTGATTTTTACAAGTTTGCGTAGGAAAAAATAAAGACAATGTATCAATCACTATTAAAGAAGAAAAATGTAAGAAATAAAGTTGTTAATTCTCTATTTTGCAAATGAAATATCAAAATTGAAAAAGTAATAGAGAATAAAAATGATTAAATTTTAAAATTTTAATGCACTATGCAAAATTTTACTCGTAATAGAGTTTTGAATATCAATAGTTTTTGAAATGTATATAGTAATGGCAAAAAGTTAGGGACAAAAATACCTAATAAATAACAAAACTCGTACGCTTTTGTGATGAATCTACTAAGGTGAGAAGTTAGAATTGAAGTATGGAGCACATACTCAACTAGAAGCCAAAGCTCATAATTAGATTATATATGCTCAACTCGCCACATTCACGTGCGGGCGGAAATTCGAACCCATAAACTTTTGACATAGGTTAACTCGCTCTAATATCAATTGAAACATGTGTTGCATCTCAATTAAAAATCTAAGCTAGTAGATAAACTGTACATTTATGTTTATACTCCGTATATTATATGCTCAACAGCTAGGAAGTAGGAATCATAGTATTGCTGCTCCATCAATATATTTTTACTGTGCAACATTTCTAGTCTACTCTAGCCTTATATATTAGCTACTAAGAGACGCTGCAAAAAGATATCAATGAATACGATAAGAATGCAGGTCGCCCCGTCCGGAGTAATGCTCAGGTGCTTTGAAAGCACATACCTAGCTACTGGGCACTGGCTACTGGCTACTGGCTACTGGCCTGGTATAATGGTATTGGTCAATGCTCAGTTACGTTGCTCATCATATATACACACAGTATCACAATTCATAAAGTAAAGGATGGGGTGAAGCCAAGCTGGCACACCGGTCCCCCATGACTTTAAGGCAAGCTGACATACATATCCACTAGAGAATTGAAATTAAAAGTGGTCCCCTACACTACACTGACTTTAAGGCCATAAATTAAATACGGAGTATATGGAGAAAGGGATCGGACATCAACGCCACACTACACTACACTGACCAGTGACCACCCCATTCACACATTTGTATTTTCTTTCACTATTATCACTTCAATTTTTCTTTAATTTTTACTTATCTTTCAAAATAGTACTGCGTATTAATGGTGTGCTCAATTAAACCTTACACCAAAAGCAGCCACGTGAATGTTTAGAATCGAACCAATCTCTTCTCCAAAATATAAAAATAAAAAAATCAAATCAATATTGATTCGATTTCAAAAAATAAATAAATAAATAAAGACACGGAGTATGAAATTAGCTATTCCTAAGCTTAGACTAGGGCTGTACTATATTATAGCCTTGTCCTAGTCTAATCATTTAAAGACCCTTCTTGCTATTTTAATTTTAGTAAAAAAATATGACATCTTGTTGTTTTTTAAAATATATAATAGTAAAGATAATTTGTATTATGAGATTATTTTTCATTTTATCTCTCAACAATTGTGAAGATATAGCTATGAATGGAATGCAACTATATATATATATATATATATATATATATTTATATATATATATATATATATATATATATATTTATTTGTG
>CM008344.1:47673546-47686554 GCA_002525835.2 Ipomoea batatas
ATATATATATATATATATATATATATGAATGAGTACCCATGTCAGCACTACAATATCACAGTTCTAAAGTTGGTAATTAAAGCAAGCAATTAATTATAGTACATGAACGTTGCTTGTGGTTATGGAGCGTTAGTTGCATTATATTGTGGTGTTTCTAGATGGAATAATATGTCTCATCGGACGTCAATTCCGCTTACTCCACACACTATATATGCAATATTACAAACACTAGTTATAACTTATAATATGCACATTATGTAATTAAATTAATGTTAAGTATAAAAATTAAAATTAAATTCATGTTCAATATAAAAATTAAAATAAATAATAATAATTAATATAATTTTTAAATAAAAAGTTACTTAATAAAAAATAAAAATAATTATTTTTAATATAATCATAATGAGCATTTTTTACTTGTGATAAAAGTGGTATTAAAGATAAGTGTTGTTAGTTATAGATAGATAGTTATATAATCGAAAATAAAAATCATCATGTCCAAATAATTTTTATATTAAATTAAATTATTAAATCTTTTTGATGCAATATTAATGATTATTGATAAATCAATAAAATTTAAAAAAAAAATTTTTGTTAAAAGGGTACGTCAAAGTTATTATCTTTTGTGCAGCTTCTTCATCCTTGTGGTCCTGAAAATCTTCTTCATCCTTATTCTATTCTTCGATCTTCCTTTGTGCTCCTTAAACCTATTTATATCAAAGGCCCTACAAAATCTTTATTCATGCAGGAGGTATGTAGCTTCAACAACATAATCATATTTGCGCTAGCTTAATACATGCTGGATTCATGTATGTATTTATGTATGTATGACCTTTGTAATAATAAGAAGAAAAATAATAAAAACAATAACAAAAGTAATAATATTAGTAATAAAAAAGAAGAAGATAATTTGTTAATTACTCAACTTCGGTTACATATTCATATTCTGAAATGTGATAACGGCATAATAAGTTTGGAGTAATTAGTTCCAGATCACAAAAGTCAAAGCTAATAATGTACATTCTACCAGGTTGGCAGTTGAAGAACATATATTGATGCATGCACCCACCAATAATCCAAAATTATGTCTTTTAGTTCACGATATGATTGTTTGTATGTAGTTGACATGCAAATTATTGAAATGTATGCGATTTTCTCCATATATGACTTCGACTTCTTCGGTGTGTTATAAATGAAGTCTATCAAATGACCGGGGTTGTTTACAAAATCTTTAGTAAGTATAGTAAGGCCCTACCCATTTGTGTATGTATTTTGCATAAAGTATGTAGATGATGTGGAGGAGATAAGAGAAGGTGCATGAAGAAAGAGAAAAGTGGGGAAACATTGCAAATTTGGGGTTTTTGGCCGTGCAACTAGGGCCCACCTACAGAGATGAGAGGCGTCTCACTCTGGGGGCCAGGCGGGCGCGGGCCCGGGCGCGCGTAATTTTTTATTTTATTTTATTTTTATTTTTTGTACAGTTTTTTTCATCCACTTCAATCTTCTATTTCTTAATCACACTTGTAAAATCTCCTCAAAAACCTTACACTATTGAGATGGCCTAATGACTTGCACCTTGACAACTCTCCTAATCCCAACTGTGGTAGAATACTTGACATTACTGGAATGAGAATAGAATCTACCGTGTACCGACAAACATATAGGCCATATATGTTTGGTAAAATAGTTAGCTTATCAATTAATTTTGATGTATTTGACCACTATTAGTTGTTTGACTTAGTTAAAAAATTAATATAAGTATTTGGTTAATCAAATATTTGTAACTTTAAAATGCTAAAATTCAAAAAGTTGCTCAAAACAACGTAACTTTTTTCAATTAGCTTTTTGAGAAAAAAAAATTATATAAAAAAGCTATTAGCTAACAACTAATTTACCAAATACTTTTTTACAATCAATTAATGTTATCAAGTAATCATATCCTCTAACCCAATCAACTAACAACCATTTTACCAAACATGCCATAACATTAATCAAATCAATTGTAGGACAACCAACATGTACTACGCCATAAATTTGCTTGTTTAATTACTTACCCTCGATTGTTGGGTCCTGCTCAACAGCATCGCCTTGACTATGAATCAGCTGTACTTGTTCTTTGTTTCGGAAAATAAAGAATTCAAATTTAAAACAACCTAAATGGCGAAAAATAATAATATTGTGAAGTATAATATTATTTGCGACAAAAAAAAAAAAAAATGAAAGGAACGGGCCGGTTGTGATGAATGTCATATCTTCAACATGTACTTTTCATGGGTCATTATTTGCGTGAAAGGGTTGAGCATTTGTATTAACATGTTAGACAGAATGTTTCTTCATGCATGCAGTTAGGAATGCTCATTTGCACTTTCTTTGTAATAGTGACAACAAACCAAACAATTGTTTATGCATGCGATCGGACAATGAAAACGCTCTATGGACGATGTTCCTAAACAACATAATAAATAGTCATAGAAATGATTAATATGTGCACAATAAATAATTATATACCTACATACTCAATTTGAGATTTGAACATATACACCACTGCACCTATCAATAAAAAAAAAAAAAAAAAAAAAAAAAAAAAACTACTCATTATTATTTTACAACACATACACTTATTTTATTATTTAATTGCAAAACAAGATAAAATACTATCATAAAATGAGATCGGTAAATAATGAATATAGTGTTTTATTTTATCAAATGACCATCATAATTGTTGGAACCAAAATTTTCTCCATGCATACCTTAGCTTGCTCATCAGCCTCACAGACCAGGTTTATTATCACCATCAGTATTTTGACCAATTTCATATTAGGTAATAAAGATAATAGGGAAGATGACACTTTTTCTTCCTATGTTATGTGCATATAGCACTTTTTTTCCCTAAGTTATTAAAGTGACAGTTTTTTTCCCTCGGTTATTTCAAAGTGGTAATTTTCCACCCTGTAATGTTAAATTGACATTTTTGCCCTTAAAATAACTATTTTATTTATTTTTATTCTCCAACCAATTATTACTAATATGTATGGAAGATCACGGTTCGATACGAACCTAATCGAACACTATAGCAATTGAAACTAAATAGTATGGATGGTTACGGTTACGATTCAGAACCAAAAAAATAAAATAAAATAATTGTTGAATTTAGACTATTTTTAAATAAGAAATAAAATTATACAAATAAATAAATAAGTAAATAAGTTTTGATTGGCGGTTCAAAATCGAAATTGGAACCAAACCATATTGATTTATCAAAATAAGTGTTTGATCATTTTCACTATATATGACTGTGGTTCAGTTTCGGTTCACGATTCAACAATTATTTAATTTTATTTTTTCGGTTTTGAATAGTAACCAGAACCATCCATACTACTTCGGTATGATTGCTACAATGTTTGGTTATGTTCGAACCGAATCGTGATCATCCATACATATAAGTAATAATTTGTATGTTGGAGTAGAAAAATAAAAGAGATAGTTATTTTAAGGGCAAAAATGTCAATTTAACATTTCATGTGGAAAAACTATCACTTTAATAACAGACGGAAGATAAGTGTTATATACACATAACATAGGGAAAAAAAATTGTCATTTTCCCTAATCTATATATGTAATGCAAGCAAGTGGGCATTAATGAAGTACCAACAAATTATCGATTCATTGGCTGAAAATTGGGAACTGAACCTAGCCTCGTCATAAAATGAAATTGTCAATCGTATCGAAATTCATGTTGTAATATATAGTAACATGCATTGTATAGCAATGAAATTATAGTGTACCAATTCACAAGTTTTTGTATATAATTGAAATCTCAATTATTTTTATATGTGAACTATTCATCTAATAAACTCTCATTGATATTTTAAAATATTAATTTTCCCTAAAAGATTGAGTAGGTAAAGAAAATTTTGCAATTAAATTATTAAAGTTGAGAGAAATTTTGCTTCATACATAGTATATATTAATTAACTTGTAACAAAGTTTACATTTTAACTAAAGTAATATAGATTTGAAAATATAAAACAATAAATAATGTTTGGTTTTAGCAAATAGAAGACAATGTATTCTTATAATAATTATAGTTAGACATTCATATTCTTTTAGGATAAAGAGTCAAACAAATAATAATTTTAATAATTGAAAGAAACAAATCAAATTAAGTAAATATTATTGTACAACAAAGAATAAATCAAAATGTATAAGTTGTCAAAGCACATTATTCCACCAACATATTTTTTATTCTCATTATAACCTTATCAATATTGGCTCTTATTATATTTAGTAGATTAGTAGAAGTAGATAGATATCTTCAAACTTATAAAAAGAATTCATCCATAATTAAATTAAAGTTATAAAACTTTTATTAGATTTAAGTGTGATATTAATAATTAGCGTTGCAGGAATTGGGTATTACCCGTGCACCTGCACAATTATTGCAAGGAGGGAATGCTGGTATATGACGGAATTTCACTACCCGCATGAGTGCGGGTGCAATGTAGGGAGTGGGGTTGACAATGCGCGCGAGTGCGGGGGATATATCTCCCGTGGCTCCATTGCCATTCCTACCGGCCTTTGAGTGCCTCTCATTTACTGATTATGAGTCACCATGAACAGAGGCAATAATAATTATTATTCATTTTTTTTTATTTACGTCACTTATCTTATACTCTTACGAATATAATAATAGGTATGGTGTAAAACGCCGTTTTAAAATATCTCATTAGCTATTACAATCACAAAACACTTACAAATTCCCCTTAAAGCTAAGCCTATTAATACGTGAAATGAGGCATTTTAAAGTGTCCCATAATATATTTAGTATTTTTTTTTTTGAATGCTATATTTAGTATAATTTATAACATATTTTTTCCATGCTCGTTTCGTCATTTTCCCCACGACTCATACTTTTTTTTTTTTTTTTGAAAACCCCCACGACTCATACTTATTTGCTCATTTTCTAAAAGAGGCTTGAATTGGCTTATCAAGGTAATTATGAATAAGCCAGGTAATGTATTATAATGTATATATTATGGTACATTCGCTCACTTCACACAAGGTTGTTCCCACGGCTGTTAGTGAGACTTGATCCCTCGTCTCTTCTTTCAAACTTCACTCTTGTGACTAATTGAGCTGTCAATGCAGGTTATAATGGAATCTATAACTAAATATATGACTCGATCACATTTAATGATGATGAGAGTTGTCATGTTGAAGAATAAACAATAATATTTTCAACAAAATAGTAAAAATTACAAAAAGTTTAAAAAACTATAGTTAATCTTATTATTACATTTATTTATAAGTTTAATAATATAATATAATATTATAATTAAAATAATTATATATATATATATATATGTAAAGAGATTCCATGCATATATAGTAATCTCCCAGAAATTGTGTATAATTGAGCGGTATCCATTTAATTTATATTATTTAAAGATACCTACTGGCCTGGTACTGCTCAACGCTAATCAATTCATCATATATATCATCACGTGAATAAAGGGTTGCATGGCAGAGCAAAATTGTGTAGAAATGGGATGTGGTGAAGCCAAGCTGGCACGCCGGTCCATCCCCATTTACATTCTTTGCTTGCTACAGCACACGCAAAATTACAACACAAAGTATGAGCAACGCAACTCTAGTTTCTTATGATCCCCAACATTTACCTCAATAATGGGTATTAAAGTCATTGTTATTGTTTGATTGACAAATTTTTAAAATACTACTATGAGTTTTGATTACCTAATTAATTGCAAAACTCATTCCCTAATAAAATAAAGGTTTCAATTCATTTTCCTTCCTCCTCCGCTTCCCCAACTATTAATAGTCATTCTCATTCCACCATACTACCACACATTCAAATTACTTTAACCAAAATTCATTACCATTACTAAGGGTGTGTTTGGTTCGCACATGGGAATCAGAATCAGTATGGGTATCAAATACTTGGTAATGGTAATGGATTTTGGTGAAAATATTTTGCATGTTTGGTAGTAGGGTGGAATGTGAATGATTATTAATAGTCGGGGAAGAAATGAGGGAGGGCAATGAAAACCTTACTTCATTATGGAGATTGGCAAGGACAGCAGAAATTTCAGATAGAAGACCTGGGCGGTCCCTGCCTATAAGCTCAATAGCAGTGTAGTCACCTAGAGAGTTAACTCCCACGTTTTTCCCTGGACAAGTCTTCAACACATCTGATGTGTAACCCATTTAATTTGGTCCAAGAGCCTATTGTATAAAAATAACAAGGAAACCTTAGGGGTCGTTTACTTCATTTTTCTGTTTTTCCATTTCCAATTTTCCATTCCTCCAGTTTTCCATTTTTCCTTTTCCATTCCTCCAGTTTTCCATTTTTCCAGTTTTCCAAAAAAATTATTATGTGGACCATGAGAAAAAATACATTTTAATATACTAAATGTACATTATATAAAATACTAGTAATGTATTTTTAGTACTCAAATAATGTGTACTTTCTCTGAATACAATGTATATTTTATTTTTTGAAGATAGAAACTTAATTCATTAAATCATGAACAAAACAATTTACAAGGAAATCGTGGGAATAACAAATTACTCCCCGCATCGCAACCTGACACAAAAAAAGGCCTCTCGAAACAGTGTAAGTGACACAGTTCACAAATTGCTTATAACAAAATAGAATTCGGCGTCGCCAATTATAGATGCCAATTCTTTAATATCATTAATAAATATACAATATATATTTTTTAATATATTAAGAATACATTATTTGTGTATTGGATTTATATTATTTGACAGCATGATCACACACAATTATGTAGACCATGATCCATACAATAATGATTGCTCCAAAACTAATGAGGCTTTTCAATTTTTGATGGCCCAAGTTACTCTTATAGTTCTAAATCTATGAGTATTGGTGAATGGGCTAGAAAGCTACAAGTTGGTATGGGCCAAGAAATTAATTCTAGCCCAGCTAAAATTAGTTCAGGCACGACCTAGGCGGAACGTTATATCGTGGACCAGGGTCCACAATGCTGGGCCCACAAACCACAATGCATTATGAACCCTGGTTCGAAATCAGCCGCGCATATTATAGGTTTTTTTTTTAGATTAAAATATAACTGTAATTTGAAAAACAACAAAAATAGTGACGAAGAAGCAAGAACAAAAAACACACACAAGTTCATCAGATCACAAAAACACACACGACAAAAGGTGAATATTTAAACAACATTGTGAAATTTGAAAAACATGGAACATAAGAGATAATACTTGGGTTTATATTTCTGTGTATTCTAACATTCAAATGCAAAAACTCATCACAAACTGTGTTACTAACATGAATACACATAATGGTTGCCTAGAATACACAGAATATTGACACAAAATACACGGAATCATCATCCTAACATTCGAATGTTATTAACATGAATACACAGAATGGTTGCCTAGAATACACAGAACGTTTGCCTAGAATACACAGAGTATTGACACAAAATACATAAAACTCATCCTTCTAACATTCGAATGTTACTAACATGAATACACAGAACGTTTGCCAAGAATACACAGAACGTTTGACACAAAATACACAGAACTCATCCTCCTAACATTCGAATGCACAAACACATCACAACTTGTGTTAATAACATGAATACACAGAACGGTTGTCTAGAATACACAAAATATTGACACAAAATACACAGAACACTCATCCTCCTAAACATTCGAATGCGCAAATACATCACAACTTGTGTTTCTAACATGAATACACAGAATGATTACCTAGAATACACAGAATAATTGCTTAAAATACAAAGAACGATTGCCTAGAATATACAGAACTCATCTCCTAACATTTTAATACAGGCCATTGTGCATCCTGGTCCACGATATAAATTGCCGGCCTAGGTTGTGGATAATATTTTGCAGGCTGCAGCTTCACAGTTAATTGATGGGCTAGTTGATTCTGTTTTGGGCCAAGGCGAAAATCAGCTATGGTGCAAGTTAACATTGTTAATATTTATTTTTATCAAAATATTGTAAATACTTTTCTTTTTTTTTGAAAACAAATAATGTTAATACTAGTTCTAGTAGAATTAATCTCAGAGTTAGTACCCAATATAGTCCTCGACTATCGTGGTTTTACTCAATTTAGTGCTAAGTGACTTTTTGTACTATATTAAGTCCTCGACTTTAATGATTTTATCCACTTTAGTCCTCTGTTAAGAATTCTGTTTGTTGGGTGTTAATAATAAGGTTAACATGGTAATTTTATTTCTATTTTTTATCAAATTAATTCTTAATTATATGTCCTAATTTCTCTCCATCTTCTCCGTCTTCTGTCGCCGATACAATTCCCCCTCCCCCTCACTCTTCTCAGTCTTCTGCCGATACAATTCTCCCTCCCTTCCTCAAACCCAATAAACACACAGCAAACTCATCGGAAGCGAATACAAAGCAAACTCACCAGAAGCAAACGCACCAGAAGCACTCCAACGATTGTTGAACATGTTACCCATTGTTAGCACTAGGAGCAAACGCCGAACTGGAAGCAACACACCATGGGGGATTCAAGACGAAGAATTGGATACAAATGCACGCCAAAATACGGTACCCACAAAAAAAATCTTTTTTTTTTTTAATGTGGAATCAAATATGTTTTAATGTAGATTTAATTCATGGGGGATTCAAAACTGTTTAAATTATGAAGGTGATTGTGCATTTGATGTAAATATATATATTTTTTTAAGGAAGCATGTATTGCTTATTTAGAAATTAGCTATCTGTCAATGTGTCTGCAGTACGATTTTACGACCTGAGGAAGGGAATGAGGGAAAATTGTATCAACTATGCACATATAATTAATAATTAATTTGATAAAAAATAAAATAGAAATGAAATTACCATGTTAACCTTGTTATTAACACCCAACAAACAGAATTCTTAACAGAGGACTAAAGTGGGTAAAACCATTAAAGTCGAGGACTAAATAGAGTACAAAAAGTCACTTAGGACTAAATTGAGTAAAACCACTATAGTCGAGGATTATATTGGGTATTAACTCATTAATCCCACTACTCTACTCAAATGCTACGGCATTTACAAAGCGTTTGGTTGAAATGAAGGAATTAAAGGTGAAGGAATTGTAATTTGGTAAGAAAAGAATAAGGTGCGAATAAAGTATGAATTCAAATTATATTATTTGGTAGGGAGTAATATAATTATTGGTAAAAAAGGAGAAAAAGTGATATAAAGACCAAAATATTCTTATATGTTATAATAATAATCATCACTATCAAGGGTAAATATGTCATTTATACTCATTTTTCCTTTCCTTTGTATGATTGAATTGTAATTTATAGGGTAAGACTATGAATTGCAATTGCATCAAAACAAACAACGTAATTTTTCTTATCATTAAATTACATTGACATTAAATTCTAATTTATACCAACCAAACACTCCATTAATTTTTGCAGTATAAATACCGAGGTTGCATCTCTTCCTTCAAATACAACAGTTGGGTAAGCATTGAAATTTTGTCATACTTCGGATATGAGGACAGTGGATCAGTTGGCTCTTAATCTCTGGTCAATTTTGAGTTATTTTATAGTTTGTCGAAAGCTTGGTTTTGTTTAGGAATGGCAACGGGGGAGGCTGGGGCGGGAGTATACTCCCCGTCCCCGTCCCAAGCGAGAAAGAGGAAAAATTTCCCATTCAACTCCTAGTCAAAGTGTTATTTTAGTCTAATTTTTTTTTAAAAATAAAACAAAAAAATAGCAATTTAAAAAATACAAACTACCAAAGTTCAAATTTCAATCCAAAAATAACAAATGCAAATTACAAATAGTCCGTATAATAGTATAATACACAGATTCACAATACAAAAACAAATACGTTATAATAGAAAATTAAAGTTAAACGGTATAATACACAAACAATATAATAACCAAATACAGTTTCATACAGGAATTAAAATTAAATTTAATTAAAATTTAACACATTTACTGTTAAATCAAAAGCCACATTTGTTGTTCATCCCATAAAATTGTTGACATTAAAATACAGTTTGCTAAACACAAATTAAAATTTACGTACCTAATACAGGATAATACGAAAATTGCTAAACAAATATAGTTTGCTATTGAAAATAACAGTTTGCTAAATATAGTATAATACAGAAATTGCTAAACAAATAAAGTTTCATACAATAATTAAAATTAAATCTAACCAACGTACTATAGTCTATAATCTATAATAGTTTAATTCTATAACTAAAATAAATTATAGGGAAAATGACACTTTTTCCCCCTAAGTTATGTGCATATAGCACTTTTTCCCCCTGAGTTATTAAAGTGGCAGTTTTTCCCCCTCAGTTATTTTAAAAGTGGTAGCTTTCTCCCCTGAAATGTTAAATTGACATTTTTGCCCTTAAAACTAACTATTTCATTTATTTTTATTCTCCAACCAATTATATTACTAATATGCATGGAAGATTACGGTTCGATACGAACCTAATCAAACACCGTAGCACTTGAACTTAAAAAGTATGGATGGTTACGGTTACAATTCAGAACCGAAAAAATATAATAAAATAATTGTTAAATTTATACTATTTTTAAATAAGAAATAAAATTATAAAAATAAATAAATAAGTTTTGATTGGCGGTTCAAAATCGAAATTGTAATCGAACCGTACTGATTTATCAAATAAGTGTTTGATCATTTTCACTATATATGAATGTGGTTCAGTTCCGGTTTACAGTTCAACAATTATTTAATTTTATTTTTTCGGTTCTGAATCGTAACCAGAACCGTCCATACTATTTCGGTATGATTGCTACAGTGTTTGGTTAGGTTTGAACCGAATCGTGATCATCCATACATATAAGTAATAATTTGTTGGAGAAAAAAATAATGAAATAATTATTTTAAGGGTAAAAATGTCTATTTAACATTTCAGGGGGGAAAAGTGCCACTTTAATAACACAGGGGGGAAAAATGCTATATGCACATAACATAGGGGGAAAAAGTGCCATTTTCCCTAAATTATATATATATTTTAAATTATTCGGAGACGGGGCGGGAGAAGGTATACCCGTCCCCATCTCCGGGGAGGAACTTCACAAATTCTCCGTTCCCGTTCTCGATCTTCGCAAATTTTTCCCATCCTCGTCTTCCCGTGGGGGACGGGGCGCATTGCCATCTTTTGTCCTTACTTTTTGTTCAATAAAATTTGGATTTTTATTAAAAAATAATAATAATAATAAAAATCTAAACGCTACCGGATTTCCTTAGTTTCATTTATGGTCTGGTTAATGCATGCATTTCCCGATCAAGATTAGCGGTGGCTGAGGAGACTCGGCCGGCGGTGAGTGGTGGTCCGGCGACAGTTACATCGCCGAATTTTTTTTTATTTTTTTTCCAGAATCTCAGAGTCTGCTTCCTGCTGTTTCGATGGTTTTTGATGAATCATGACGGCCTGAACTAAACCATGCCGTTTGGGCCCAAAATTTTATAAGCCCAGCAACAAAGCCTAATTGCCCAAAGGCCTTGTATAGATTTAGCCCAATCTAAGAAAAATTNAGTCTTTTCAACGTTTCTGCATCAGCCTTTGCCACACTTTCCAATCTTTACCAAACTAGCTTCGAGCTGTCAAACTATATCTGATTCACAACACTTTATGAGCAAAAATCTAACTTCACTTAACTGTTTCGATACAAACTAAAAAAACCACCAGAATCAAAACAATAACCCTTGAAAACAAACACAAAAAACTAACAGAAAATTTGCAGAATGAATGAAGTTAAAGTCATTAATCAACACAAAAAAGGTTTTTAAAAAAAGTACTCCTTATCAAATAATTAAAAGATCAACTCAATGTGATCGAGGGAACAATTGACAAAAGAACTCGATCTAGAGCTCTAATCAGCAATAATCACTAGGGTTCCAGCTTCAGCAGCATCAAAATTCACAGAAAAAATATCCCACAAACACGCTATATCTATGCAAATACAAACACAACTTACCAAAAGCCGATTAACAGTCAACACCAAGCCGTCGGAGCTCAACCAATTGACAAGAATCAAACATACTACTACATTCACTTCTTTTCTCCTTTAACATTAGTAACACAGATACTAGGAACACACGTATTTCTGTCATCTGTGTGCATACATGGATACAATAATATTTAATAAATTTATGAGTTTAAATGGAAGCTCTGAAGTTCAGTAAAGTCGTAGTCACTGTTGGGAGAGAGAGAGAGAGAGAGAGACAGGGAGGGGTTCATGAGGTTCTGCGCTGTACCATTAGAGAGAGAGAGAGTTGTAGAGAGAGGATGAGTGTGGGTTCTCGCGGACGTCAAATTTGCATTCCATCAGATTGAATTTTGCTTCATTCTTTCCTCTCGGAAAATGGCATATTTGGTCGGATTTTAAAAATCTCTCAATTATTAATGCGTAAGTTTTTATTTTTTCTTTTTTAATTAGACCAGTGTCTTCAGTAAATCTTATTTATATGAGATATTTAAAATCTTGTAAGTTTTTATTTTTTCTTTTTTAATTAAACCAAGTGTCCTGAGTAAATCCTATTTATATGAAATATTTTTAAGCTTGTACGATATTTAAATTAATTCTTATTCGTGTAAGTATTTTCTTATGACTAAAGAAACTTTTATTCTATTTAAAAATATATAAAATAAATTTTAATAATCTATAATCATAAAAAAAATACTAAAATTTTACAAACTTATTACAGAAGTATTTGAATTCAGTTCATCAATATGTTATTAGACTTGAAAAAAAAATCTAATAAAATTTTAAATAATACTGATGAGCATTAAATTTTGCGTTTTCTCCTTATTACAAAATTTGTCTAATTAAAAAAATCACACTTGTAGATTATACTTTTTTCATTGAATTTACATAATAAATGTGACTAAGACAGCCCTTTCGAGAATAACTTATGAATTACAAATATATAGACAATAAATAATGAAATATTATG
>CM008344.1:47789510-47799802 GCA_002525835.2 Ipomoea batatas
GGGCACAACATTGAGCTTGGCGCGAAGAGTCTGAAAACGCTGAGTAGGTAACGGCTTGGTGAAGATGTCGTTGAGCTGATCCTGAGTGGACACAAAGTTGACAACCAACTCCCCAGAAGCTACCTTATCCCGAACGAAGTGATAGTCAATCTCAATGTGTTTAGTTCGGGCATGAAAGACAGGATTTGCAGCCATAAACGTAGCACCCAGATTGTCACACCACAGAGTCGCAGGTTGCCCCGAATGAAGACATAACTCACGAAGCAAAGAAACTACCCACGTAACTTCTGCAACATCTGTTAAACCTTTATATTCTGCCTCAGTAGAGGAACGGGCCACAGTGCGTTGTTTCCGGGAGACCCAAGAAATCAAATTCGACCCAAAGAAGACCGCATAACCACTGGTTGACTTTCTGTCTATCGGGCAGCCAGCCCAGTCCAAATCGGAATAGGCCTGTAATGTGGAATGTAATGAGGGAGTAACCTGTAAGCCCATGTCAAGAGTGCCTTTAACATAATGTAGGACCTGCTTGGGTAGGCCCCAGTGGTCTGCAGTAGGTGAATGCATAAACTGACATAGACGATTAACAGAAAACGATAAGTCAGGGCGAGAAATGGTCAAGTACTGCAGTGCTCCTACAATGCGGCGATACTGCGTGGGATTGTCATGCAACTCAAGTGTGGGTGTCGCTGGCTGGGTGACCGCAGCTGGCGTGGCTAAAGGCTTGCACTCAGTCATACCTGCTCGAGCTAGAATATCCTGCATATACCTCTTCTGAGACAACAAAAACCCCCCTTTATACGGTAGGGTCTCAATTCCAAGGAAGAATCCAGGTGCGCCAAGATCCCTGATCTTGAAAGCGGTAAATAAGCTGTGTAAAAGAGAATCAACTAAAGCAGCACTGTTGCCCATCTTGATGATGTCATCAACGTAGACTAGTAAATAAACCCGTGAGTCCCCAACAGTATAATAGAATAAGGAAACATCAGTATTAGAAGGGGAGAACCCTACTGAGAGTAAAAAATCATGCAGGCGTTTAAACCAAGCTCGAGGTGTCTGTTTGGGGCCATATAACGAGCGCTGAAGGTGACAAACATGCCCAGGATGCATCGGATCCTCATACCCTGGTGGTTGCTTCATATAAACTGTTTCTGGCAAGTGACCGTTTAGGAAGGCGTTGTGAACATCCAACTATCGGAGAACCCAAGAGTGAGTGACGGCAAGAGAGAATAAGAGTCTAACGGTTGTGGGTTTGACCACGGGGCTGAAAGTGTCAAAAAAGTCATCGCCTGCGACTTGATTAAACCCTTTTGCGACTAGCCGTGCTTTATACCTGTCGATAGTGCCGCCAGCTTTCCTTTTGGTGCGGTATACCCATTTACACCTAATAATATTCATGGTCGGTGTTGCCGGGACCAACTTCCACGTGTTGTTATGTAATAACGCGTTGAACTCCTGATCTATGGCATCCCTCCCATGCGAGTGTCCTACAGCATGGGAGTAACAAGTTTCTTTGATCACCATGAGATAAGTGCAGAGCCTAAGAAACCACAAAAACCAGTGATGGACCTGCGTGTCTCCGAGCATGATGCCCAATCCGAATATGAGAATACGGTTAGCTGCAGATTGTTCTGTTTAGGATAGAAGAGACCTTGCCCTTGAGATTTTTTGATGTAGCGCAGAACTCTATGTGCTGCTGCCATATATTCAGTCGTGGGCACATAAAATAATGAAATCAATATAAAAGTCGAGGGACCATTGGAGGTCATTTAAAATTCGAGGGACCACAGCTGGTAAATTGCTAATACTTGGAGGACCACTAGAGGTATTAACTCTAACATTATATGCTAAAACAATTAGTTAAAAATGACATTTAAATGGTCATTTTGAGACAATGTTTAGAGTGGGATCCAACTTTAATTTGGATTCGGTCATAGTGAATTCAAGTTCTTCTAAGTAAGATGTTTAAATTTATATATTTTACACTCAAAATAGATAATGTGTGAATGAGAAATTATTTATCAAAGTGTAACCATTGAGTAAGGGAAAAATGGAGCTTAGAAATAACCTCTACCTTACCTTACATTGAAAAAGTATATGAGTTTAAATGTAATCAAAAGCACTAACTATTATGTAATGTGATGACACCTCTATTACCACATTCCAAATGATTAACGATTCGGTAATAGAAACTTCGCTCGACTGATTAACGTAATCGAAAAACGTTCAGTTCTATTAATTCGGTAATAGAAACTTCGTTCCGGTTCAATTAATCGAGTGATTAACTGAATGCACACCTGATCTAGGACAAGAGAAACGACGCCAACAAGTGACAAAGAGAGAAAACTCTCAAAGAACCAAATTAACTCAGAAACTTTCAAATTGTAGTCAAAACTAAAATTTCAGGATACAAATTGTGTTTAAACACGCTAGAAACTAGAAAAACTGAAGAGTTGCAAACCTTAAAAATATGCATGGAAATTATAAAATGAACATAACGAGAATTGGAAATATAAATAACATTTAAAGCTAATCCAAATTTCCAATAAAAATAGCCACCAACACTCCATGTCTCTTAGTCTTCCTGCATGTGCCTATTTTTCTATTATTGCCTCAATTCTTATACTGCATCATTCTCCCTTGGTTATAAAAGACTCGCCCTCGAGTCGTCAAAAATACAATACCAGTTCATCGGGGTAATATATGAAAAGCCATATTCTAAGCCTCATCTACGGACCACACATGATTTTGGCTCATCTTTTCCTTAATTGCACATCTCAAACCATTTATATAATGAGCAGCTTGTTGTTCCGAGGTTTCAAAGAGATTGCAATATGCCCCTCGCCAAAAGAACTTTTTAGTGTATTCCATGACACTCTGGAATCCTTGGAAGCAATTCTGATACTGACTAAACAAATGTTGCTGATAGTCAGGTGATAGAAATCTACTCATCAAAAATTTTCTCATTATCCTCCATAATCTTACCGCAGATTCTCCTATTAGTTTGCAACTAATTCCACCAGGCAGAGGCTCCCCATTTACACGCAAACATATTTGGCTTGCTTGTCATTGGGGATTTCCAACATGTCTAAATGGTGTTCTACTTCAAAGCACCAATCCAAAAAGGCTTTTGTGTCCACATTGCCATTAAAAGTTCGTAGCTCAAGATTTGGATGGTAATGGAGATGTTGTCTATTTCTGCTCACGTGCTTTGTGGCGGATTCCAGTCATTGATAATGCTCGGAGTTACACCATTACCTTCTAATTGAATGTTTATATTTGTGAGTATGTTTGTGATTAACATTCTCACTGTATGCTTGAAAAGCAGCCCAAAGGCAATCCATTTCACAGTCACCAGCTCACCACCGAAGGATGGGTTTTTACCCTTGTTGTTGATATTGCCTTGTGCCATCTTGGGTCATGACAAGTGGGGAGGGCTATGCCGCTATCTCGATTCTCGCCTAGGAACTTGAGACTTAGAATACCAACTGATGTAGGACAAGAGAAACGATGCCAACAAGTGACAAAGAGATAAAACTCTCAAAGAACCAAATTAACTTAGAAACTTTCAAATTGTATTCAAAACTAAATTAGTTTTAGGATACAAAGTCTGTTTAAATAGGAAACTAGAAAAACTGAAGAGTTGCAAAAATTAAAAACTGGAAATTATAAAATGAACATAATGAGAATTGGAAATATAAATAATGTTTAAAGTTAAATCCAAATTTTCAATAAAAGTAGCCACCAAAACTCCATGTCTCTTAGACTTCCTACATGTGACTCTGTTATTGCCTCAATTCTTGTACTGCATCAACACCCCTACAACCATTCATGCTAAAAGAATTATAACAAATTGTAAAAGCATATCTAGGGAAAAAAATCCAAAAATAAATTGTAGTAGGGAAATATTTTTATAGGATTTAATAGATTGAGCTAAATGCAATGAATAGTTTCAGAGGAAGAAATCAACATTGTATAAAAGATTTGACATATATTTTTGCCATTTCTTTTCTTGAAGTAATGCCGATGAGTACAATATTGCTATCATAAAATAATTCACTAAAAATTATGGACAAATAAGTATTCTAAGAATTTTAATTTGTGTTTTAATTATTGAAAGTCAATGTAGCTGAAAATTGTAATGGTTAGAGAACTCAATGAAAAACAAATACAGAGTAATATTAATAAATATGACATAAAATAGAAACATGAGAGACCTCCAAAGCATCTATTCCGGATTGAACAATGACAACTTCTGGCTACAATAATCATCCCTTATGATCTCATGACAATCAAGAACACCTGCATTTCATTCCATAATCAACAATGAATTGAAGATCCAACAATAATTTGGTTGTGGCTGCAATGCATAGTGATTTCTATAATAATATATTATCTCTATACTAAAAATCATCTACTCTAGTGGAAGGGATTGAGTAGCTTAAGTACAAGGTTTAGAGTTCAAATTATATTCCTAAAAACGAATTATATTCATCAAAGTTTATTATGTGATGAATTTCCTTAGATGCATAAACAGAAAAAAAAAAGTGTTTCTTACAAAATATAATTAGAAATCCTTTGAATAAACTATTTTGCGAACATCGAAGAAAAGCACAGAAGATTAACTCAAACATGTAATCCATATAAAGAAACACAAAATTGACAGTTTTATCATTTTAAGTAAAATTTATTTTGTCTTTGAATTTATGTTTTTGTTATTTGGTAATGGTATTATTTTACAGAGAAAATTGAATTGAAATGGTGCTCTCGATCTATATATAAATGACCAAATGAAATATTGTTTTTATAAAAAAAATAATAATAAATCACTAATATTCTTTTCAATTTTTTTTTTAAAAAGTGGTGAGTTGGAACGACCTTTAATAGTTAAAAAGAACAAAGGATAAATTAGAAAACACAAAAAGTTATAAATGTTTAAATTTAAAATTTTAACATTATTTTTAGATAGAATAAAAAGAGAAGTAAGACAATTAAATTGCAAGGACAGAGTATTTGTTAACTTTTTTTTTTAAATTCTACTGACTCTATTATATTGTAGTATATGTTTATACATATACTTTCTCAACTCGTTGTATCACAAAGAGTCAACAGTGCCTTCCACTGAGACTCGATCTCATGACCTCCCATATGGGAGAGTCATTACGTGAATGCCTTAATTAAGAAAATATATAATTAAAAAAATTTTGGATATTTTTATTAAATGTGACTTTTTATTGAAAATATAATTCAATGATGGTTATAAAAAAATTGAAAATATAGTGGTGGTTCAAGATTGATTGTTTACCTGTAAATGGTCTACGATGGGTGCATAAGCATTTAAATAAAATTATCCATTTTTCTCATGGTTATAAAAAATTGTTGCTAAAATTTTTGTGATACACTAAGTTGTTATTGAAATATTGTTTTATATAGCATAGATAAATAAGAAATTATTACCATTTGATGTGAGATTGAAGGATGTATTTTGCATTTGGATTGTGCAACTCCAACGATTCCCACCATTCTTTCTCATCTTTAAATAACTTAATGTTTCGAAAGGATGAAGGAATGTATGGTTGTTCAGTAGCCTCATTAATGGGAAGAAATGAAGGCATCCTCTTTACATTTGTACAACGCCAAATGCTTATATTTTCACTGGAAGGGCAAATCATTTCTCTACCATTGCATATGCTTTTCAATTCTGGCAGGATACTTAGATATAATTGTTTAAGCTTGGGGAGGTATATTGGGGTATTACTACTACCTTCTTCTTCTCCATCCCCCCCAACTTCTCCTATTACCACTTCTAGTTGAGAGCAGTTTGTCACAGACAGTGTCTCAAGGTTTTTGAGATTTTGCAATAATGCATGTGGCAACAACTTCTTCATACTAGCACATCTCTCGATATAGAGACGTTTAAGGGATGAGAAAGTGCAATAATCTGGAAGAATTACGTCTTCTCCCTTACACACACTTATTAATTTTGGCAGCAGTAAGAGAGTCAACACCTCAAGACTCTTAAATGGGGTGGCACCAGTGTTGCTTGCATTTTCTATTATTTGTTCGCTGTTCAAAATCCACTCTACTTCTGTGCACTTCCACACATCTAGTTCTTTTAGATTACTCATTATTGATTGGAGATAGTCTGCTATGCACCCATTCAGTCCTCCACAATGTTCAATGTGTAAAGAAGTAATGTTTGCAGGAAGCAAAACTAATGTAAAATTGATTCCCACGAAATACACCTTCTTCACATTACTGTCCGAAGGTAAACTCTGCCTGTAAAAATGCGAACTGCTTACATATATGTGGTAGCATTTCAGCAGCTCAAGATTTCTAACCAACCCGTTGAAGTTGTGCAGTTCATCAAACCAGCTACAAAATTCTTGAAGATGTGGCAAACAATTCAAATCTTCACTCTGCAACCTCCTACAGTTGTCCGATTCGATGCATTTAAGATTTCTTAGTTTGGATATTACCCCTTTTGGAATCTCCAAGTATTTGTTTGTGCCCCTCATATATAGATATTGGAGACTCACTAAACATTCCATGTCTTGAGGCAATTCCCTAATTCCATCACAATATTCAATATTTAACACCTGCAATTTCTTCATCTTCTTCATTGCTGGCAAACAACTAATGCGTCTACAACCTCGAAGAAATAATCCACAAAGATTCTCCAAATTTGAGATAGGATTGGGAAGACACTTAAGCTCTTTGTTATCACTTAAATCAAGGACTCGAAGCTGTGACATGTACAACAAAAAAGATTTTGGGATTTCTTTAATGCCAGTTTCCAAATATTTCGAGTTGCGCAAATTCAAGGTTGAAAGCTTATGGCATATGGGGGAAAAGTCATTTGGAATTTCTTTCAATGTACTTGAATACAAGGAAACTCTCTCCAATTCAGCGGTCCAATGTTTCTCCTCTGGAATTTCAATGCGCTCAGATTTAACCATGAACTTTGAAATCTTTAAAGCCATTTCTCTCATTAAATCATGCATCTTAACATACTCTTCTACCCCTTCCAATAAGAAGACATCTACTAGCTTTTTTAATACGGAATGACCCTCGTCTATATCTTCACATAATCCTTCTGCAATCAACTTCATTATTATTTCATCTTTCCAAATACGATGATCTTCAGGATACAAACAACAATAAAGGAAACACTCTTTCAACCTTTGATCATTCAATCTGTTGTAGCTAAATTTGAGTATTTCAAACACATTATTTTCCAAGTCTTCCATTTGAAGAGAAGCATTTTGGAAATTCTTAATGGCATTCCCCCAGATGTGATCATCGTTCTCCCCTCGCATGCTTGCCGCTACAGTGTTGAGTGCCAACGGTAAGCCCCCACACTTTTTGGCCAATTCTTTGGCATGGTTTTCAATAGTATCGGTGAGCACAGTATGATCATCTTGTAAAAAGATCTCCTTGAACAAATTCCAAGCTTCCTCCTCATCAAGAACATTA
Organism: Ipomoea batatas; assembly: GCA_002525835.2. Lineage (NCBI taxonomy): Eukaryota > Viridiplantae > Streptophyta > Magnoliopsida > Solanales > Convolvulaceae > Ipomoea > Ipomoea batatas. Next base: position 47,796,987 of record CM008344.1, read on the forward strand.
ACTTTGAACAACTTTTGACATCCAATCTTATGACACACATCTAGTGATCGAGTAGTTAAAATGAGCTTGCAACCCTTGACCCTAAGGGGGACACCCAATTTCTCCAAACGAATGTTGTCCCACACATCATCCAATACGAGCACAACATTTTTCTCCACTAAGTGGTTGCGTAAAATAGCAGCCCTTTTCTCTTCATTCTCCTCAGAAATGGTAACACCTACAGTTCTGATAATGTCATCTTGTAACTTTCTGATGTTAAAATCTTGAGAAACTGTTACCCAGTAAACATTAACATGAGACTCATTTTTGAGCATTTGGTTATATATATGTTTTGCCAAGGTTGTCTTCCCAACACCTCCCATTCCATACACCCCGATACTCCTCACATTTTCATCCTCTAACCATCCATATATTTCTTCTAAATTACTTTGAGATGTTCTCCCAGATAATGGATCGACAATGAGTGGATATGCCCTGCTACTCAAACTCACTGTAAGTTCACCAATATTTCTGCCCTCATCTCTAAGCTTTTCAACTCTTTCTGCCATCCTTTCGAGATGTTTTACTTTTGTTGCCTTCTGTGCCTTCTCCATTATTGATCCCCCATCTGGTATGCTTTCACTGAATGTTTTAAAGCCTTTTTCCATCTGCTCTACTTGCTGAAGCCAACTCTCAACTTCCCTTTTCCTCTTCCTTTGCCCTCCTCTTTCCTTCTCCAACAACTCTTTTTTCATGTCATCCGCTTGACAACACAATTGATTTACTTTAGCTTTTAGTGTTTCCAAACTTTCATCAAAACCCATATATCCTGCAACCATTTTAAAACCTTTCTCGACAACCATTTGACCAGCTGCGGAGAGTATGTGCTCCATTTTGTCTTCCAATAAAAAATTAAATTTAAAAACAAAGTATTTTGAACAAAAAAAAAAAAAAAAAGAAAGAAGAAAACACTAAAGAAAATTTAATATTTAATACAATTAAATGGGATAACACCCCCTGTTTTGCATGCATAATTAAAAACTCAATTACACATCTGATCTATAATTCATCACATTGATAGTACATGATATTTTATAAATTAAAATTCGATTGTTGAAGATAATACCACAAAATTTGTTTAATAAAAATTAAAATTAAAATTACACATTTATAATTACGTCACATTGATTGTTCTTAAACTTTTTGCAATTGCAAAAAACTTTAATGGTAAATAAAAATTGATGTCTAACAGTAATTTGGTGGCAGTTTTAAACCTTATTTAGTAACAATTCTTGAATAAAAGTCTATCTGCATAGGTTATAATTTTCATATGTAAATAACTTGTTCAAATTAATTTTTTCGTAGCGCGACAAACTTTGAAGAAGAAAGAGCTATATAGCGAATTAACTTAAATAGCTTATTTAGCCACTATGGATGAAAAGAGGTAATTGATCTACATTCATGAGTTAGAAGAAGTTGTCTTAATATAGTTAAATAGGATGAAATATGTCTTTATAGTTGATTGTAAATTCATAAGATACAAACAATGACTAAAAATAAAATATGAAAAATGAAATTTAACAATTTTAAAATATTATGATTAACTGTATGCAGAAGCTATCCTAGTATAGTTAAATAGTTAAAGAGGATATATGAAATTTTCAAGTTTGTCTTTATAATTGAGTGTAAATTCACAAGATACAAACAATGACTAAAAATGAAATATGAAAAGTGAAATGTAAAATTGTGAAATATTATGATTAACTGTATGCAGAAGCTATCTTAGTATAGTTTAATAGTTAAAGAGGATGAAATTTTCAAGTTTGTCTTTATAATTGAGTGTAAATTCACAAGATACAAACAATGACTAAAAATGAAAATGTAAAATTGTGAAATATTATGATTAACGGTAGAAGCTGTCTTAGTATAGCTAAATAGTTAAAGATGATAAATTTGCAAGTTTGTCTTTATATTTGAGTGTAAATTCACAAGATCCAAACAATGAGTAAAAATGAAATATGAAAAATTAAATGTAATAATTTTATTTTTAGTATAGTTAAATAGTTAATGAGGATGAAATTTACAAGTTTATTGTCTTTATAGTTGAGTGTAAATTCACAAGATACAAACAGTGACTAAAAATGAAATATGAAAAATGAAAAGTAAAATTTTGAAATATTATAATTAACTATACAAGTTGTCTTAGTATAGTTAAATAGTTGAAGAAGATGGCATTTAATTTGCATGTTTCTCTTTATAGTTGAGAGTAGATTCAAAAGATACAAACAATGACTAAAAATGAAACGTAAAATTTTGAAATATTATGATTAACCTTAGAAGTTGTCTTAGTATATCTAAACAGTTAAAGATGATAAATTTGCATGTTTGTCTTTATAGTTGAGTGTAAATCCACAAGATACAAACAATGACTAAAAATGAAATGTAAAATTTTGAAATATTATGATTAACTATAGAAGTTGTCTTAGTATATCTAAATAGTTAAAGATGATAAATTTGCATGTTTGTCTTTATAGTTGAGTGTAAATTCACAAGATACAAACAATGACTCAAAATGAAATATGAAAAATTAAATGTAACAATTTTAAAATATTATGGTTAACTGTAGAAGTTGTCTTAGTATAGTTAAATAATTAAAGAGGATGAAATTTGTAAGTTTGTCTTTATAGTTGAGTGTAAATTCACAAGATACAAACAATGATTAAAAATGAAATATGAAAAATGAAACGTAAAATTTTGAAATATTATGATTAACTATAGAAGTTGTCTTAGTATAATTAAATAGTTAAAGAGGATGAAATTTGTAAGTTTGTCTTTAT
>CM008344.1:47839988-47859535 GCA_002525835.2 Ipomoea batatas
TTCTAGTTGGCGTTCTTAGTTACGGGCTATTTCGTGGTTGCGGCTTGGGCAAGGCGTTTTTTTTATTTTTTATTTTTATTTTTAATTTTTTTAAGACTAGGTTTAGTTTTCTTTAAGCCTAGTTTGTCCGAGTGTTGACAATAATAAAGTAGCGAGCAGTGCTGTCAAAGAAGAAAATATTTTGGAGATAATTTTGTATGCGACAAATATTGCATTATTTGAAGTCTAATCTAACTGATTGAAGATTGGAGTTTAACGTTGTGAAGTTTAAGCAAATGGATGGGGTTAGTAAATGAGAATATAATCTAGGTTTTAACCTAATAGCTTAATTAATAGCTATAGTTTTTTACTTACTTTTTTTTTTAAAAAAAATATTTATAATGAGGGAAATCCACCTCTACTATCTGATGGTGCACATATGTATAGTTATTTACTTTTTTGACCTTTAAAAATTTGACTTCTTCAATGTGTGTGTGTGTGTGTTTTTTTTTTTTCTTAATTTTTTAAAAATTAAGAAACTATCTCAAAATGTTCTCAGCAATATAAAAACATTTTCAAAATGCGAAAGCTCTACATATTGAGAATTTTCATCTTAAGTAATATAAAAATATTTTCAAAATGTGGAAGCTCTACCTAGAGATGAATGAATATTACTTGTACCCGTTCCAAATCCATTTTTCACTAACCATATAATATCCGAAATCATATTGAAACCTATTTAATAAACACACACAAATGGGTGTCGGATATAAAATTTTTACTACTAGCTAAACAAGTTTAATACCCGACTCCCAACTACCCAAACCCGCCTTATTAAAATTTAAAAGTCACGGTACTCGATAGTATTATTTTAACGTTGTCATCATTAGATATTATTTCTATAGTTCGAATTGAAACTCAAAATTCAGCACACCTTACTAACTACACAATGGGTGGGGAACGTGATTGTCGTGAAGAATTACCACATTAAAAGCTAAAACTAACGTACATAAACAAGAAATGGTTGCTTGTAGCGACATTAGTCCATAAACATTGAAAATACATTGAATTGAAGCTCGAGGAGGAAAAGTCAAACTAAAATTCTGTTTTCTCAAAAAACAGCAAGAAAGTGATAATACTATAAAAGATGTGTACGGTAAAGATTGAAAGAAAAATATCATGGTTGATGTCTATATTTGGTAATGACAATATATATAATCATATCATGTAAATGCTTAACCTAACTATCGCATCACACGTACGTACCTATCCTGTCATATCCCTATCCAAGAATCTCTCAAAAGATACACACTTTTCTTCAAGTCACCTTCCCATATCACCTCATACCAGTTCCAAAAACAGAATCTAAACTGTGAACTACGTAACATTCATTAAGCAATCATCCCACTGCACAATTTTCGTCCATTCAATCAGTCATTCTTATCACTTATCATTAATCATATTATATTGATTGAGTTAGTAAATAACATTGTTAACTTCAATTGAGAAAGGGACTTCACCTAATACTTCACACGTTTTCTCAAATGACAATATATGTTGCGATGTCAATTGTCATAGTCAATTCGAAAATAACGTATATATCCTAATTCAAATAATGATAATATGTCGCATCAGTATTTGATAAATTTTGGTAATTTTTAACAAATCAATGTGGTCAGAATTGAGGGATTTGGGTTGAAAAAAAAAACAAAAAACAAAAAACAAAAAAGGTTTCAGACACTTCTGGCATCATCAAAATCGCTTCTGATAAGTATTAGCAACAACCAATCAAAGTGATCGACATTATCGACCACTTTTTTTTATGGTTAAAAACTTTAGTTAGTTATGTCGTCAACATCAACCTTAATTTTTAAATTTTAAATTGATCAATCGAAATTTTTTCTACCACTTGAGAATGAAGTAGTCAGAAATTATTCCGACCACAAAAATAGATGAAAATTATTATTTTTTTCTAAGTTAAAAATCTTTCAATCACCACCAAAAGGTAGTCGAAAATTTTGATAACTGTCCAATTAGGTGAATTTTTTTTTTTTAATCTAAGTTAAAAATCTTTCAATCACTACCCAAAGGTAGTTGAAAAGTTTGATAACTTTCCAAGTGGCAAAAAATGTTAATTTTTAGTGGTGAGAAAAATAAATAGAAATTGATATTTTACCAACAATGAGTGTGGTTCATTTAGCCTACTAATCTGCCATTATGCAAACTGACCTTTAAAAAATCAAACTCGTTTTTAAATCCCTAAAATGAGCTTTTTTATGATATTGGGTGGTCTACTACTTGGTATAGGAGATATATGCTTGTCAGGTTGGCCCCAGGTTGGTGGGAGTGGTTCAATTCGTTATTGTGAGTCTGGGGCTCCGACCAGCCCCTGGAATTAAGACACTTCATATCTAAATCATTGGGGTGCGATTTACTTAGTAAAAATGTTTTCTTTTTTCAAACAGTCAAAATATTAAATTTTGACTTACCAAACAGCATAGCATCCTTATCAATGGAGTTTTTTCACGGTATTTTAGGAGTTTTTGTAAGTGTGATTAGCTAGGAAAGAGAAAATGAGAGGAGATGAAAAAAAAAACGAAGAAAAACAAATACAATTTAGAAAAAATAATAATAAAACCATTGTGTCAGGCGTGCCTGACACGCCTAGCGGGCGCGTGCAGTGCAGTGCAGTGCACGCGCCCGCATGGGCGGCTGCTGTGCGCGTATCGCGCACAACAGCCAATGATAAAAAACAATTGCTTTGCTGATTTAGTGTAGAATGAACCGCCTCTTGCAGTTGCTTTCCTTTTCTTCTCTCTCTTCTTCTCTCTTCATGCTATGTGGCAAATATTTGATAATAACCAATGAAATATCCATTGATATGGATGCCTGTAGTGGAGATATTTTACAATATTTGAGGAGTTTTTTTTAAGTATGATTAGGAAAGAGAAAATGGGATGGAGAAAAAAAATTAAAACAAAACAAATTTAAAAAAAAAATGAAGCTGTCACGCGCGCCTAACACGCCCACTGGGCGCTGCTGTGCGCGGTACAGCAAGCGTGCTTCTCTCTCCCATTGTCAGCCAAGCACTGCTCCAATAAACTCACATTTGCAGAAACACCTCACTTTTCTCTCTCCAACTCCCTCTCTCCTCCACATGTGATATGATTCTGACATAAACTAAGAATTATTCACAGATGGTGATGCTCTTAATAGTGAAGTCTTTTTGTCATTTTTGAGAAGTTTTTGTAGGTGTGATTAGAAAATAGAATAAGAAAAAAAGGGGAAAAAAAACAAACCCTGATATGACATTTAAAAAATTAAAAAAAAAAGACATTGTTTACGCGCCCGGGTGGGCTTTGCTGTGCACGAAACACACACAACTTATGATGTTTATCCTTAATAGCAGTTAGCAAATCACTGTTCCAAAAATCAACTTTGCATATGAACCTTTGTTTTTTTTTTTCACCTACCTTCTCTCTCCTCCATTCACTTCACCTGCATTGTCGCACCACCATCTTCACTATGAAAATCGTTTTTGTATCTAATTACTTATGTGGCAAGCCAAATATTAACATTTTTGCTAAATAAGCTGCTACGACGGCATTTATCGGAAGTAACCTCATGGTAACCGGCTAACGGGCTGGATTGTGCTAAAATCGTGAATTATTGTATCTAATTACACTTTTTAAAAGTTTAAGGAATTAATTGATATTTCGTGAAATGTGTAGGAATTTATTTAAAAATTTTTCACATAAAAAGTAAAATAAAATAAATTAACCTTTAATATTAATTATAATTTTTTTTTTGAATACTACTAACTCTATTAGAATGCAGTATCTGTTAATAACTACTTTCCCAACCTATTGAAGCACAAGAGTCAGTATTGCCGAAAGGGTTTGATGCCACTGGACCACAAGGTCTTTGGCTACAGTGGATTAATTAAGTTGCTAAATTTCGACCAAACCTTAATGGTGTGTGGATAGTAGTGAGAAAACTTCGATTGTCTAACACACGTGCGGTGAGATTTGTCAAAGATGATTTATTGAATTCCGCCAAAAACACCAAAAATTGTAATTTAATTTAAGGGTAGGGTAGGGTTACCATGCCCACTTGGCAAGTTGGCATGCTGCCTTTTTATTTTCTTTATCATTTTCTTTTTAACAAGAAGCCTAGTTCCAAAAAGAAAAATGTACCACTTTTCCTCACGGCTCAAGGTAGATAGCCACAAAGTCAAATATCTTTTTCTTCAATCAAGTTTGTGCAATTGTGCCTATGTATAGGCTTATATACGTTATTCAATTTAATATCTCAAATAAAATGAAATTTATTCATTTTAGTATTTTGTTTCTCTTTGGTTTCTAAGATTTCTTTAGACTAAAGCTTGGTTTGGCACAATTTGTTAGATCTTGTGTCACAATTTTGTGTTTTGAACCATATAGAATAATAAATTGTTTTATCACATATATAGAACAAATATTCCATTATTCAAAAACTATTTAGTATGAGATTTTAGTCTTAGACAACTAAAATGTTGTATGTTTTATATGATGTTTCCTTCCACACACAAGGTTTATGGTGAATAACAAATTTTGTCAATTTTTCATTGACTATTGCTAACGAACAAAATTTTTATCCACCAAAATTGGTGAACGATATTTTCCTTCCATCATAAAAAGGTGGATGAAAATTATTGAAGATGCAAATTCAAAGTAGTAAGAAGAAGAAACATTTTTAAAAATCGGTCAAATTTCTCAACTGGTGGATTATATATGTTGCACAAAAACTTTATGAAGGTAGCATTTTTACATTTTGAAAACGTTTTTTCTTCAAACTCACTAAAACCTATTTTGAAAGCAATTTTGAGTCATTTCCTAATTAATCAAAAGTTTTCAAAAAAATTTGAGTCATTTTCTCATTAATCAACATTTTAGAAACTCGTTTCCTGGTCAGAAACGCATTTCTAGTTCAAATAAAAAAAAACTAAAAATCGACCCAATCAAAAAAAATTGAGAAAATGTGTTTTTGTAAACCAAATTAAAAAAAAAAAAAAAGTCAAAATTTGCTTCCTCAATCAGATACCATGCATGTGGGATATTGGTGAAAATAAACTTTTTATTTGGGAGTGGATGAGAATGAGAATCGAAATCAAAATTAATTAATTAATTGATTGATTAACTAATTAATATTATATGTGTGTGACTTGAAAAATAAGTGCATTTCAAAAAATCCTCAATTTTCACGTCCCACAAACAAAAGTGAAAATTTATAACGGAATTATGTTTTTTTCTTCATAATTTGGATCAATTTCAGTACACAAAAAAATAGTAAAACAAATAAGGTAATTGAATTTGAATCTAATACTAGAGGTTCAAAATGCATGACCTAAACATATGTTGGTCCCAAGACAACGAATTGAAGAAGAGTCTAGAAAGAGGGTATTGGAGGGGAAAGGTCAAATAAACATTTTAACGATTTTGAAAATCTTGTAAAAATGATTAGATATATTACGCAAAGGAAGTCTTAAGCTTATGCCTTTAAAGATTTAGTAGTGAAAATAAAATGAGAGTCCACATAGTAGGAGCCATGCACTAGTATTTTGATTATAAAGTTATGGTTAGTCAATGATATTTAAAATGCATTTGTCTACTAAATATTTTGGGATATTAATTCCGAATCTTTGTTCATTCCAAGTCCATCAATTGATGTGATTACAGTGGAAATTAGATCTAATCATTCTTAATTGACTTGACATTATTATAAAAACAAAAAGAAAATAAAAAGGAAGAAACTTCCGTTATCATTCCAATACTAGCCCCCAAAAAATTGCTCACATGTGATCGAGATAAATCTCACATCAATTTTTATGGATTGATTACTTTTAGCTTTGTTCTAGGAATATATATATATATATATATATTTTAAATGCTCATGATTCTTTACAAGACAGTATTTGTTCTATACTTTTTCAATTCAAAAAAATAATAACCAAGCAATGCTTCCCACCAGGATTCTTTTACAAGACAGTATTTGTTCTATACTTTTTCAATTCAAAAAAACAATACCCAAGCAATGCTTCCCCACCAGGATTCGATAAGATAAAGAGCTACATTTTTTTTCTCCCCTCTTGCTAGCAATAACAGCGAAACAGTAATTTTACATATGTGATGATTTTGTCAGAACTGGGTTCACCATAAACCGAGTAAGTATAGAACGACTGAACGGGAGTAGGAAAATAGTAATATTATTGCTCGAGCGTTAGACTCAAAAAGTATGAAGCTCAAGATACTTGCCCAAAATAGTGCCTCAAATAATACAAGTTATAGCCCCAAACATAAGCTAGAATAATATTGTAGGCATGGGAATTGAACCTTGGTGCTCAGCTTGGGAGTTAGGAGTTAAAACCCAAGCCAATGGATCAAGAGGGGTTTAGTGAGCTAAGGGATGATATATTTTTAAGTTGTTGCAATGATGCCTATTTATAGTGTAGAGGCGCCACAGATGCTCGGCAAATGTACGGCATTGATTTTCCCTCATTCTTAGCCATACACATGTCCCCCACACTACTTGGATGTCAATGCAACAATCTCCATATGGGTAAATAGAGCTTGGTGGTTTGGAACTTGTGATGTTATGCTTGAAATAGTAGGTCTGATATCCCTTCTTGGTAGCACTTCCTTTAACATTTTGCTCCATACTTCCTTCTTCACCTCCTTAAGTCAAGACTTATCCAATAAAATGTACCCGAGTTCAATGTCCCCCATCAACATGAAATAATGTTTCATTTAAATATTAAAAAAAATTAAATCTCCTTACTTTTTGTATATATAAGAAAAAAGCCAATCTTTCTGTAACATCCAAGGTTCATTAATTAACTTGAAAATAATTTCCTAACCAAACATCCAAATAAAATAGACCTCTCTCTCTCTCTCTTCCCACTTATTGATTCACATGGCAAGCAAGCCAATGTCTTGTAGTGGGTTTGGCAATTACTTAGGCAACAGATCTCTAATAGATGGACATGTGAACCACTATATGCATCTTCTTCTATCTCCAATGCCAATCCGGGTGCTCTGCATGTGCTTCTCCTCTTAGCCCTCCCTCTACATTATTTATTTTCCTTTTTCTTTTTCCATCACTTAAGTCCTTTTCCCCACCAAAGCCTACTGTCTCTTCTTATACAAATCAATTCCCTAACTAGTAAGGGTGGAGTCACAAAAATCATGTTGAAGGCTGAGTTATAGAGAATGTCAATTAATGTTAGTAATGACAACCGTATTTGATACTCGCTCTGTCCAATTTTATCTGTCTTACTTACTATTCATTAGTCAAACCAACTCTTTCTTCTTTGTTTATTTTCTTTATTATTTTTTACTTATTTTTAAATTTGATTTTTTGTGTTTAATAGTACTTTTAATGTAGTTTCTAAATATATAAATTTTTTATATCAATACTAAATTTAATATTATGAAAAATTGAATTAAAAATTACTTCAGTCAAGCCTCGTTAACCGCACCCGACACATAAAATGGGACGGAGGGAGTAATTAACATGACATTACATTATTATACTGAGTATTATTGATAATTTCTAATAATATTTTGTGTAAAAATATGTGAAGTACATAATTATGAGTACAATCAACATGAGTGTCGATTGTTATTTTAGAATTTTTCACATAACACAAAATATACAATAATAAAATAGTTTACATTTATTTAAATCTTGCTTAATTGTCACTATTTTTATCAAATAAAAATTTCCAATTAATTTGTTGACAATAAATTTTTTGATAATTAAATTTGTTAACAATTTTTACGTTATTACTCTTAACTCTAATGTTTAATAAATGAATATTTAACTGAAGGGTCAAATTTAGAATAAAATCATTAGTCAAGAGATCATTTATAATCAAATTGAAAGTCGATGAAAATTGGTAAAGGTTAACAGTCAATTGACCATTTATGATCCAATTGATGAATGTCAATAAAAAATGATAAAATATCAATAGTTAACGGAAATTCTTTTTTTTTTTTTTTGGTAAATTCTTTTAATCTCCAAAATATTCAAATTACGTGGAAATAATAAATAGAGCTAAAGGATAAAATAGTAATTGGATAAATTTTACACAGCTAAAAAAGAATAAAGCACCAAATTTTTAATTGGGATCCTGCTACCAGACCAAAATTTTCACCAAAATCTTTCACATACATTTAATGTGGTAACATAAATATATTCCTTTTTACAAAGGATATGTAGTCAATCAATTCAGGGTAACTAATGAATAAAAGAAGTTTTATTATCGCGTCAAATGTTAAAAAATTTTGATAAATAATTTCAGTCCAAACAGTTTTATGCAAATTCTTTTAACTCATGATGACGTGACAATAAAACTCTTTATTTTGAAGATTAAAAGAATATCCATTGTTTCACGTCAAATGTTAAAAAAAAAATTTAAAAAAAATTGACATCTACCTTGTATGTTTAACTCATGATGTGACAATAAAACTCTTTATTTCATTGAATGTTCATAAATTAACTGACTCATAACAAGTTAAATAATGAATTTACTTGATAATCCAATAAGATAGAGACATATTAGGATATAAATATGAAGACAAATTTTTAAAAAGCGTGTAGCATTACTCTTCTTTATTTTACTTTTTCAATAATTTAATTACTTCATATTATAATGAAAAAAAAAATCATTTTTGCACTGCACCTGAACTACTTTACAGTCTTCCCCTTTGACCTTCAACATCCAAACATCCTTTTCCCAATAAGGAATCAGTTTTTTTGAGTCCCGAAACGCAATTACCATTGATCTTTTCCACAAAAACATGGAGTCATACGAGGAATAAGAATAATTAACAGCATAATATCAACAAGACAACAAATCAATGTTAAATAAACAAATGTTAACACAAATAACATAGTGAGTCGGTGGCAAGAAATAATAAAAAAAAGTTTGAAAGTCTAAATCCTTTGAGATAGATCTTGACTGGGCGCACGGATCCAGCGGCATGATGCACCTATATAGTAGTAATAGCTAGTGGTTGTAGGCAAATTTTACAGTCTAAAACGGTGTTGTTTCTTTTAATAAAGATAAACGGCACACGTTCAGTCTAATTACTTAAGTTTGTATGACACACTCAGTTTCATTTTATATACATTTTAGTTTCATTTCGTCACAATTAAAGTATCATTTTGTTTTATCTACAGTTTCATTTGACATTATAATTCAATATGTGAGACCTATTTGAATTTCATCATATACACATTGCAATCTTATTACAACACCATTATACTTCAACTAGAATTTCATTGGACAATATACATTCAAATATGTGAAATTGTTATTCATTTTCATTTTATATACACGGTAGTTTAATTACAACTAACACAACGTAACTAAAGTATCATTTTGATATAATTATAATTTCATTTTTTGACAATATACACTCTATATGTGAACATGTTATTCAGTTTCCTTTTTATACATAATGTAGTTTCATTTCAGCACAATTAAAGAACCATTTCAATTCAACTACAGTTTCATTTAATAATATACTCAATATGTGAGACATATTATCTAACTTTTTTTAGATACACTGTAGTTTCATTTTATTAATTTTGAGCACATCACAAATACAAAATTTTTGTTAAATATAATAGTCCTTATTTCTTTACTTAAAGAAACAACACTATTTTTAGACTATGGTTCAATTCACATAGTTGTGTTTATCGTAGTCCACCATATAACAATTGAGTGTATCGTAGTCCACCATATAAGTATATAACAATTGAGTGGTTGTAGCAAAAGATTCTATATCTGCATTTACTCCAAGGTGGGATGTAAACATATAAGCTATGACTTATTCAAGCAAACAAACAGCACATTCTTCAAAGAGTATATTAAATATTTACTCTTTTTAAAAAAATAATCATTTTGTGTGTGAACAAAAGAAGAATGCGGTTTTTTATTCATCAGTTGCAATGTGAGTAATAGGGATGAAAAATCATTTCAACCCGCAAATATTCATCTGAATCTATTTTATATATCTTAAGGAACTCGATCTGAATTTTCCAATCATTCTTTATAAATGGGTTGTAGCATTGAATGTAATCTTGAATGATGGAATGACTCTATATGACACTATTACAAACCTATAGATGAAACAATCCCCTCATAATCGGCTCTCACGATCGATTAAATATTTAGTGAACGTTTTATTTTTGTCTCATTTAGATTGATTGACTCGAGAATCAACTTACTAAGTAGGACGAATATGATTAATTAGTTTTAGTGTATGGGTCTTAGTGTACCATTACTGAAGACGCATGTGGTCTAACAAAAAGAATTAATTAATAAATTTTATTATTTGTAAGTATTTTAAATATTATTACTTTTAAAAGTGTTTTTTTAATAAAATAAAAATAGTGGATACTCCATCCAATGGGTGGGGATGTGTTTTAAAAAGTCAATCCACTAAGTCTTGACACTAGGAGTGAATCAAAGAGTGTATGTACTAACTAGCTTAGTTAGCGAGAGTAGCCGTGTACTCTTGTCATTTAAAAAAGGTCGGGAGTTTGAACCGTCTTTTGTATAAAAAAAAAAGTCCAATCTGACCAGCACTTTGTCCTTTAGTTGGAAAGACCAGGGTAGTGTGGTGATAACCTCTCACTCTTTGTTATTAATGGGATTTTTTTGAGAAAAAAAAAAAAAAGAATAAGAAATCAGTATTAAAAAAAAAAAGAAAAAAAGAGAGAGAATTTGTTTATTTGTATAATAAAAAAGTTGTAAAAAAAAAACAAGTATTCATTTGATTCTCATTAGTAGTACTAATGCAAATCAAAACTTTACTTTATTAGTTGTATTTATTAAGTATTATCAATTTAAATAGGTGTAATAATTGGACCATATTTTTTATAGTCTCGAAAAAAAAAAACTCCAAATATATAAAAAATAATAAAACAAACCCTTTAACCATCAATATCTTATATCTCTGTTTTTATAATTAATTAATATAAGGTCAATCCAGAGGCTATTATTTTGGCATACTAGGCTCCAATACACCACCCAACACGCCCAGCTGGCCACTCCCTTCCCAGCCATCCTCATCTAAGAACCACCTCTCACTCTCTCTATATAAACAAGCACACGAACTTGGGTGAGTTATGACATTCATACATAGTACCTTAAACTACATAGCAAGTAGCTAATAAGCCTGTTCCCATTTACAGTTGTGTCTGAGGTGGGTAGAGAGAGCTACTTGAATTCATCAATGGCTTTCTTCATAGCTCTTCTTATGGTGGCCTTTGGGGTGTGTATCCTCAGTGGGGTGTTACTGAGGTGGAATGAAATGAGATACAGGAAGAAAGGCCTCCCTCCTGGTACTATGGGTTGGCCTCTCTTTGGGGAGACCACTGAGTTTCTTAAACAAGGTCCTAGTTTCATGAAGAACCAGAGAGCAAGGTGATGATTCAATTCTGTTTTCTCTGTTTGATACGATCCCACATCGACTCTTACAGGATCGAGGAAGTGGTAACAGTGATTCTGACTATATCACAAAAGTTACCACTTCCTCTATCATTCTTGAACGAGCTGGATGGATATGATCCCATCCAGACTCTTTCAGGATTGAGCGAGGGGTAGCTGAGGTTTTAACTCTATCACAAAAGCTGTCACTTCCTCTATCACTCCTAAAGGAGCTGAATGGATCCTAGACTCTTTCAGGATTGACGGAGTGGTAGCAAAAAGTCAAAAACTACCACTTCTTCTATCATTCCTGAAGGAGCTGGATGGATCCCAGACTCATCCAGGATTGAAGGAACAGTAGTCGAGATTCTAACTTTATCACAAAAGCTACAACATCCTCGATTGTTCCTGATTATTGTTGTTGTACTATTTGCAGGTATGGGAGTTTTTTCAAATCCCACATACTTGGGTGTCCTACCATTGTTTCAATGGATGCAGAGGTGAACAGATACATACTTGCCAATGAGTCAAAAGGGCTTGTCCCAGGGTACCCTCAGTCCATGCTTGACATTCTTGGAAAGTGCAATATTGCAGCAGTCCATGGCTCAGCTCACAAGTACATGAGAGGGGCATTGCTGTCTCTCATCAGCCCTACCATGATTAAACACCACCTCTTGCCCAAGATTGATGAGTTCATGAATTCCCACGTCACCACCTGGGATCACAACATCATTGACATTCAACAAAAAACCAACAAGGTTTAATTTGTCGCTTTAATTTAATCTCCAACACAACAGAAGTCATATGTTTCCTCTGTTCTTTCTAATTTCAGTATTTTTGTTGTCAAAACAGATGGCATTTCTTTCCTCTTTGAAGCAAATTGCTGGGGTTGAATCAAGCTCAATAGCTCAGGAATTTATGCCAGAATTCTTTAACCTCGTACTGGGCACTCTCTCCCTGCCTATAAACCTTCCCAACACAAATTACCGCCGTGGCCTTCAGGCAAGGGTGAAAATAGTCTCCCTGCTGAGAAAACTCATAGAAGCAAGAAGGGCTTCCCAGGAAAAACACCTTGACATTCTTGGGTTCTTGATGAATGAAGAAGAGAATCGATACAAACTAAACGATGACGAGATGATTGATCTGATCATCACGATTTTGTATTCGGGGTATGAAACTGTTTCCACCACTTCTATGATGGCTGTCAAGTATCTACATGATCACCCAAAAGTGATTGAAGAACTGAGAGTAAGTACAGTACTCTGAAATGCATAATTGATGTAAATGATAATATAGCCAGCAGGGAGCTGATTCAAGTTGAAATTTCTGCAGAAAGAGCATATGGGAATTAGAGAAAGGAAAGGACCAAATGATCCTATTGACTACAGTGACTACAAATCAATGAGATTCACACGTGCTGTAAGTGTCAAAAAATGGTTTTATTTTATAAAACATGTTAAATAAGCTAAAAATTTTCGGGCTGAGGTCGGTTAAGGGCCAAGTCCAACACCAGGTCGCTAGGGGATTGTTGGGCAGAGGCCGATTAAGGGCCAAGTCTAGCACCAGATGGTTAGGAGATTGCTGAACAGAGGCCTGATGGTCAAGTTCAGCACCTGTCTTTTGAGAATGTGACAGTATAAGAAAATAAAGTTGTGCATTTGCTACTGCATACTAGCTATAATTTTTGGCTCGTAACCAATGAAATTTAATGCAGGTGATATTTGAGACTTCAAGGCTAGCAACAATAGTAAATGGGGTCCTCAGAAAAACTACTAGAGATATTGAACTCAATAGTACGTCTCTAAAATGTTAGAACATATAATATATAAACATAAATGTGTAATTCAATTATTAGCTTAGACTTTTAGTTGAGACGGAGCACATGCTCCAATTCAGAAGGACATAATTTCTGCACATTACCACTATGCACTTTTCGGATTATATTATGAGCAGGCCCATAGTTTCTTTATTCTGCAGACTTTTTAATAATGAAAAATATAATGGAAATCTCATGTAGTGTGATAGGATATATAGGAAACGTATTAATTAGAGATTATCATCCCATAATGGACCCTCTCATATATACTGTCCACATGGCACAGCTTCCATTCCAGCCTAGACATATCCCATTCTTGACCCATCTGTTTCCCAAGAGAATTATTCTATTTGCAGTTTGGGACATACAAGAGATGGTAGGGAAGGATCTCATTCTGTATAGTCATTTCATTAAAAATAAAAATAAAAGCAGCTTTAACTTTTTCAAAACTAAAAACATAACCTCCCTGGCTTCATTCCTATGATTAATTAATATTGATGTTCCTTTTTTTAACTGTCATGCTATCTTTCCAGGTTTCTTGATTCCCAAAGGATGGAGAATATATGTGTATACAAGAGAGGTTAATTATGATCCGCGCCTATATCCCGATCCATATGCTTTCAACCCCTGGAGATGGCTGGTTAGTAACCTTAAATTTCTCAGCTGGTACCTGGTACCTGGTACTTTAGAAGCATAAGTTGGATGTTTTGACTAACATTGTACATGGTGGGATCACCAGAACATGGAGAACCAGAACCATTCAATGATATTTGGAGGTGGCAGCAGGCAGTGCCCTGGAAAGGAACTTGGGATGGCAGAAATCTCAACATTCCTCCATTACTTTGTAACCAGATACAGGTAAAACTAGAGGATCATTAACACATACAGTAAAAACTTTGTTGAGATTAACGAGAACAAGAATCAATAAGAATGACAGAAAATAAAGAAAATAAGATTTCTGTTATGATTAAATGCTTATCACTACACCAAAAGTTATAGTTAGCAGTGAAGGCCCAACTTTGTTTCTTTATAGACGGCCATCACATTTTCGAGAGTCAGAGTACAGGACGACCCTTTACCAGCATCCGCCCAACAATCCCCTAGCCACATGGTACTGGACTTGACCCTTACCGGCCTCCGCCCAACAATTTCTTACATCACAGGAAAGAAGCAATTCTTTTAATTAATTCTGATGGTGATAAAAAACCTAGAGATATAATCAATATAGTTATAGGTATTATTAAACATGTATATGTACTTAAAATACCCTCATCCTGCCCCTCCACTCTGTTCCGTTTCGTACATATGAGACATACACAACAATCTGTCGATAATTATCTAATCTTGCATATATTGTGGATTCGTACATATGAGACATATACAATAATCTGTCGATAATTATCTAATGTTGCATATATGGTGGATTGCAGATGGGAGGAAGTAGGGGGAGACAGGTTGATGAAATTTCCAAGAGTTGAAGCGCCAAATGGGCTACACTTCAGGGTTTCACCCTACCAACCATCACTGAATTGATGTACAGAAAAGGACATACCACAAAGAAACTATATACACAATCATGTCAATGTTAACAGGGATGTAATAATTAATATAATATATAGAGTTGTGGCTAACATGTATAGAGAAATGTAACAAACCCAATTTTTGCAGGAAATTCGTTTCCAACTGAATGTCCGGTTGTAGCCTTAGACATTATTGTATTAAAATAATGGTGCAATGTTACAATAAAGGTCTCTTTAAAATGATTTCTGTTTTCCATGTCCATATTTTTTTTACTGGATAAATAGTATTAAGGGGAAGATAGGGAAAATGAAGCTACTATGCAAGGTAGTTGACTGATTCAAACCAAAAAAGTCAATAAGTTACTCTCACTTAAAGTTAAACTTAGAACCTTATAATTATACCAAAAATAAAATAAAATCAACAAGGGTCCTTATTATAATTGGTCTTAATAAGACTATTAATTGAAAAGTTTAGAGTCTAATTCTCTCCATGACAATCCTTATACAGTGAATCATGATCCACACTGTTGTGTGGATTATGGTCCAACACAGCGCCATTTCTTTTAATTAAAAGAAATAGGTGGTGTTGCCGTGAACAAATGATGTATCACGTTACATATATCTATATTGTCAAATTAACTTATTGTATAATTATAATGATATTTTAGTTTTGCTATAATAGACCTATTGTGTGTATAAAATGAAACTGAATAGCAGAGGTCATACATATATGTATATTGTCAAATGAACCTATAGTAAAATTAAAATGATACTTTAATGTTGCTATAATGAACTTATTGTATAAAATGAAACTGAATAGCAGATGTCATACAAATATGTATTTTGTCAAATGAATTTGTAGTAGAATTAAAATGATACTTAGGATGAGTTTGGTTAGCAGGTTTTTAGAGCACTACTATGGGTCTTGATTACCTCATTAATTGCAAAACTCATTCCCTAATAAAATAAGAGTTTCATTTCCCTTCCTCCTCCTCTTCCCCAACTAGTATTGTCAAAGTGGACCGGTCCGCCCCACCGCGGGCCTAATCTTTTGCGGGCTTTTGCAGTCTGGCCCGCGGACTAAGATTCATGCAACCCTAGCCCGCTCCACATGGGTTGACGGGCCCCGCGAGCCGGCCCGCGGCCTTTTCTCTTTTTAAAAAAAATATTTTTAAAAATATAAATAGATATAAATAAATAAATTATATATATTAATAAATGGGTCTAGCTCGCGGGTTGGACCATAGCCCGCGCAAGCTAGCTTGCGCGGGGCTTAGCGGGCTACTTTTTTTTGTTTGTAGTCCTAACTCGCCCCACTGACACACCCTTATTGTCTGGGAGGAAACCCCCCTCCCTCATTTCCACGTTGTCGCTGGTGAGACTCGATCTCTTGTTTCTTCTCCTAAACTTCACTCCTATGACCAGTTGAGTTACCTATGCGGAAAAACCCCAATTAAACTAAAAATATATTTGGATAAACTTGAGAGTGGCAGACTGGCAGGTTATACGGGCTGACCTGCAAGTTACACTAGCGAACCTATATAATCCGCCACCCCCACATCTAAATGGGTTGAGGCGAATTGAAAATTTCTCCAACTCAATCCATCCATAATTCGAATTAAACGGGCTCCACCTTATAAATTAGATATGTTTTAACAACTCTACAACTGACTGCTCCCAAATTCGCTATTCATTATACCATCAATAGTTATACCATGGACCTAGGTCCACCTTGCAAGGTGAACTCATGTCTATTTACATATTGAATGTTCGTTCACAATTTGAATTGTGAACACTCAGTATGTAAATTGTATATTTTGGACCCGGGCACACCTTGTAAGGTGGACCCAGATCTACAGAATAATTTGCCTTATACCATACACCATGGTCCACCTTACAAGAAAACCATTGACAACATTCATTTCTAATATACCAAAAGTTTATTTTTAATGCATTGAATGTCCATTTTTGAAAGATATATTATTTGTGTACTACAATTTCATTATACCAATAATGTGCATTCATTATATTAAAAATAAACATTTATTAATGGTATAATAAGAATCGTGCAACAAGTTCAGCTGTTCGAGTAGTACCAATAGCGAGTCAACAGCTTGATCGAAAGTTGGCTATGCTTGTGAACCAAGTGTTCTTCCTCATCACCCTTTGCGGTTACGACTTCGTTAACAACTACTTCTTGGTGTCCGTCAGCGCCCAACGAATTCAATTCTCTATCCTTAATTTCTCCTGGAATCTAATCTCTGAATACTGCAAGATCTTGATGGAAATATAATATATTCTAATAATTTTACTAGTTAATTTGAAAAAAGTTAAGTAATAGGCTTAAATATACAAATTTGATTTCTTCTTCTTTTTGCACCTTTAAGCAATTAAGTTCGATGACCAAAGTGAAAGAATTTGAGATTTGAAAGCGTAGGAACAAGAAGACTTTGATCGTAGGTATAATAAGAAAAGAGTGACAGCTTCGCAATTAGTTTCAACATCAAAAGGGAATTACAATTTGAAATTTCTATTTTATCCCCCTATTATTAAATTGTTTTTAAATTTTCAACATAAGAAGAGAATTGCATTTTGAAATTTATATTTTATTCCTCTATTATTAAATTGTTTTAAATTTTTCGTTAGTTGCAGATAGGGTTGTGCGAAATCCAAGTGCCCTACTCACCCACCCGACTCAACGGCCGAAGAGAGGGAATCCAAACTGCTCCGAATTCGATAGCTACCATCCGACCCGCTCCACACTATAAGTTGGCTTGGATGTTCTCGGGTTGGGTAGGGTATTTGGTCACCCGACCCGTCCGAATATCCGAAAATAATTAGGGTAGGATTTTGATGCTATCCATACGATGTCGTTTTAGTGTATTATATATATACATATTTACCAATGTTTCAGCCATTCAGATCATTTTGAGGGTTTGAGAGTTGAGACCTCAGATCTTGAGCGTAGCCCCAATCGCATTTCTCTCATCTCTGATGTTCGACTTCGCTCTGAGCATCGCTCTTCTTACTCTTCTCTGTTCTGAGTGGTTCTCTTCTCTACTTCCTATCTTCCTCACTCCCCTGTCCTCACCTCAATTCCTGTCTTTATTCTCTCCGGTGAGTGCTTCTCTATTGGTGTCTCCCCTGTGTTTTTGTATGTCTTTAATCTCTATGTGATATATATTCGGTGCTCAATAATTGAATATGCAGGTTGATATAATCATCCTTGAAGTGTTTGTTGGTGGATTATTGGGCTCTATGTTTGGATCCTCTATTTCTGGATTATTTGATGTAATTTATATTTTGTTTTTCAACTATGCAAGTTTTTATTTGTAGTTTGCCACCTGTAATTTAATTTTGCAATTAATTTTAGATTAATTTTTTTTAATGTTTGAAAATTTGAAACATAACCGAAATCGGATAATATCCGATAAAACCCATATGAACCTGAACAACTAAAAATCGAAATGTTTACTCAATAAATTTAATGGGAATCTGAACGGGTGGGCAGTTCGGATTAATCCGAACTGCCCGTACGGCCGTACCTGTCCAATGCACAAGTCTAGCTGTAGAGAGAATACTAACGAGAACCAAACTCTCCACTTCACTCATAAATCATGGACTAAAGATGTAATTTTCCTTTCAGATACTATTTTGTAGTTTTATACGGAGTAACTATTATGGGGTATAATATTATGTTTTTTTAATTTTGTTGAATTAAATTGTAAATATTGGTTTTCATTTTTCCAAGGTTTTAAAAAGTTTGTATTAACAAGCCTAATGGGGCTAATGGATTCCTATTTTAAAATCATGCTAAATTCTAACCCAATAACCTTAATAGGTTGTATCTGTATTATGTTGACTTGCCTAAAAATCAGAAAATGTTTACTCATAGAAAGTAAAGCTTTTGTCATATCTTTCGATTTTATTAGAAAGAGAGAAAAACAAAAAACAAAAACAAAAACTTGAGAGAACACAATTGTTCAAGGAAATAATGAATTGAATATGTTGCGAAGAGCTCTGTTTCCATGCACATCAGTTGGTTTAATTGATTTTGCCCAACTGATTAAAAGAACACTGAGAAATAAAAATTTGTTTGTACAGGAGGAAACCAACAACACCTAGGAAACACCAGAACAAAATTTGACCTTTCAGATTCAAAATTTCAACATACATGGCAGAGCAATCTTCTTGTTGATGTAAGAATTTTGAGTAATTTTCAGAATGGGATGAGTCTCTCTGTGCTTGCCAAGCTAAAGCAAACATTTTAATGGACGGATAAATAATACCTTTATGACTCGTGAGGGGGATCTTCTGTCTTCATACGCTTGGCTGCAGGTTCTTCGCCATCTTCGTGGTTGCTTAATCCATTCATTGCTTCTGGACCCAAAAGAGAGATATGTTTGCTCGTGACCTGGCGGCCGGCCTTGAGTTTCGGGCCCCAATGTCTTTCAGGATTGGGAAGGAAGCGTGCAACCTTCTTTGCCTGTGCCTTGCTCAGCGATGCAACGGCCCGTGCAAAATTCGCCTAAAGAAAGTATTATATAGAAATAAGTTTCTGGTTTTAACTAAAGACCACAAAAGTAAATCTGCCAACAGTTTGCTCAATCTCTCATTGTTGAGCATATATAATATATAAACATAAATGTGCAGTCCAACAATCAGATGGAGCGCATGCTTCAATTTAGTATTAGCCAGCCAAAAGTCATGGGTTCAAATCTCTGTGTTACTCAATAAAAAGAGACTATGGTCC
>CM008344.1:47893220-47903367 GCA_002525835.2 Ipomoea batatas
GACGGCCACGCCGACCCACAGGGGGATATCTGCCAAGATGCGGAAGCTGAGGGCGAGGAAAAACCATATCACCAAGGATGCGGTGGCAGCGATGTTGTAAACAAAGAAAACGAGGAACGTGGAGAGGAAAGTGAGCATCAACCGCTTCCAGACCTTGGGGACGACGCTCATGACCTTGTGAAAGGAGAGGTCGCGTGCGGTGTAGACGCAGGCGACCGTGTAGACGACGGCGGAGGTGGAGAGGAGGGAGAAGACGATGAGGCAGGTGAGGTAAGCGAATTTGAAGAGAAGGAGGGCGGCGAAGTCGGAGGTGAGGTGATCGGAGAGGCGGTGGTAGCGAGGGGAGCCTGGCTGGGAATTCTCGAGCTGGGACTCGGTGTGAGTTAGGTTTGAGAAGATGAGTTGGGAGACTTCCTTTTGAGCTAAGAAAATGATGGCCAGAGGGAGAACGAGAGATAAGGTGATCTGGCTGAAAATCTTCCTACATCTGTAGATCACCTTGTAGGACTCGATATAGATGTCGAAAAGGCCTAGGAATTGCATCTCTTCTTGCTCTCTATCCATGGCGTCGAGGAGAATGGAGGCCGGCTGCCATGCCCCCCACGGCAGGTAGGTCTTATATAATTGTTTAAACCTGATAAGACGACGACTAAGACAGGGTGGACCTTGTATTACAACAAAAGACAAATATGCCCTTATTAACTTCCTCGTAAACTACCACACCCTGGAATATCCCGGCCTGCATATATACCAGTCTTCAATTTGTATTTTTTTCTATACAAAAATTATATCAAAGTATATATATACGAGAGTATCAATTAATAAGACAACCTCATTCAAGTTGGTTATGTTAATCACAATATTTTTAGTTCAACTTTCAGTACAAACAACTTACTAGCCTTCTCATTTTCAGCCTAATTTGGTTTACGTTTTTGTCATCTTTTATCGATTAGTATCACAACGTGAAATTTATCTCATGCACTTTCTTGTCACTCCAAATATTATACCAAAGTATTTATCAATTAATATGACAATGCAACCTCAGCTCATTCAAATTGATTATGCTATTATCTCGATAATCACGGTGTTCCAAGTCTAATTCTCAGTACGAATTGAATGACCTAGGGTCACAACACGGAGTTTATCACATGCACTTTATTGTGACCCCAAATATTATACCAAAGTATAAACATATCAATTAATAGGACAACCTCATTCAAGTTGGTTATGCTATTTCAGTAACCACAAATTCATAATGTTCCAAATTCGATTTTAATTCGAATTGAACGACCTATTAGCCTTCTTGTTTTGAGGCTAAATTGATTTACATCATTGTGATCCTTTAATTTGCTTACTAGGGTCAGAATGCATAATTCATCTTGTTTACTTTCTTGTCACCCCAAATATTATACCAAAGTATATACATATGAATTAATTGAGGCAACCCCAATGAAGACAACCACACTTAATTTAATTAGATTATTAGATCAATAACCTTGAGATTTCAAATTTAACTCCAATAAAAATAACTTATTAATATCTTAATTTAGTCGCTAGATTCACAAATTGAAATTTATCTACTGCGGGCATTCCCTAACCATCCCAAATATATCATTAAACCATATATTTATTATTTATTTTATTTTGAATAAGATTGGCCTTGGTAGGCGACTAGGCGTTATGGGCAAAGGAGTGTACGTACGTATTAGTGTATATATGCCTGCAGGATCCTATTTATCGGACAAATTATCTATGAAATTATTGTATTATAATATTTTGTTTAATTTAATTCTTATATATTTATTTTGTTCAATTTAGTCTCTGTATTTTATAAAGCAGTGCATTTACTAATGAAATTCATGTACTATAGTATTATGTTTAAGTTAGTCTTGTACATTTATTTTGTTTAATTTAGTCTTTGTATTGTATAAAGTACTACAATTAAGAACAATAGTTAACGGTGTTAGTATTACAGTTAACTTAGCTTACATAGTGCTAGTATCATCATTGTCACATCATTATATTTATATCCCAACTCATGTATTATTTTATAAATATTTAAAATTAATTATGTTTACCACCAATATATTACATTAATATGTCTAAAATAAATAATTACAATCATGCTCCCAATGAGATTTGAACACTTTATGTCATCATGCTTGTAATTATTTATTTTTGACATATTAATGTAATATACTGGTGGTAAAAATAATTAATTTTAAATATTTATCAAAGAATATATGAGTTGAAATATAAATATTATGATGCGGTAGTGATGATCTCAATGCCACATAAACTAAGTTAACAGTAATATTAACTATTGTCTTTAGTTGCACCGCCTTTTAAAGTATATGGACTAAATTAAACAAAAAAAAAATACAAAGATTAAATTAAACAAAACACTATAGTACAAGTATCTTATAGCTACTATAAGCACCTCATAGTTACTTTGACACATTTGTCTGTTTCAATTTTGGAAAGAGAATATGGGTAAGTGGACGGGATGCTATCAATGGTAAATTAATGAGAAAAAGATGGTTGAGGGGTACGTTGAAAGTCCCTCCTGCCAATTTGAATGGTCGCCAAACTTAAAAGACGACTTGGACTAGTTCAATGTTGTACCGCGTCTTCAACGCCAGGGTTAAGATGATGTATTTTCTATAATTTTTTTATAGGCACAAATTTGTGTGAGACCGTCTCACGAATATTTATTTGTGATTCAAATCGGATCAAGATGAAATGTAATACTTATACTAATAAATGCAATACTAAATCATTAATAAAGTATTATATTTTATCTTGATGAAAAGTTTATCTAGTTTCAAAGTATAACACTGATAATAATCTGGTACGATCTTGCCAGTACTAAATGTATTGTAGGGGTTACGTTGTGCGTGATGTATTAAGATATTAATATGGTGCTTTGAGTGTATTATCAATATATCCTACAAGGTCAAGCCCAATAAGTGTGGTTTTAACTTGTCTTCTCCATACAGAAGAAAAGTGGGAGGTAGTAATCTTTATCGCGTTGGAGTATTCAACTGAATTAGGGTATTCAAAGAAAAAAAAAAAAACAAAGAAAAGAAAAGAAAAGAAGCAAGTTTAACAATCTTCGCATAATCGTATAGCAATAACATAACAATATTTTGTGAAAGTTATTATATATTTGGGAACAAATTATGGTGTGGACCACAATAACAAAAAGTACATTTTTATATACTAAAAGTACATTTATTCGTGTATTGAATGTATATATATTCAGTACTCAAATAATGTACTTTCCCTGAATACAATGTACAATTTTAATATATTAAAAGTATATTATTTAAGTATTGAATGTACATTATTTAGTAGTATGGTCCACACAATAATAATTGATATTTGGTTTATGGTGAAGTTTTGGGCTGTAAAAAGAAAATATTATTTGGGCCAGTTTTCATAAATTATATATATAAATGTATTTACTTTTGGGCCATTGTTGCTGGTTTTGGGCTTATTAAATCAAAGGGGATTGGTGGTCAATTGTTATATGCTAGACTATGACCCACGCAGTTGTGTAAAATTATAGTCCAAAAATTTCATCCTTTTTTTTTTCTTAAGTAAAAAGAAACAGAATTGTCGGTGTATTTAGGATGTGTTTAGAATAAAATGAAATTATATTATATCTAAAATAAAATTGAATAACATGTCTCACATAGTCACATATTAAGTGTATATTATTAAATGAAACTATAGTTGAATTAGAATGATAAATTAGTTGTGTTATAATATTAAGTGTATATTATTAAATGAAACTATAGTTGAATTAGAATGATAAATTAGTTGTGTTATAATGAAACTAGAGTGTATATAAAATGAAATTGAGTAACTTGTCTCATTTATTGAGTGTGCATTGTCTAATGAAACTGTGGTTGAATTAAAATGATACTTTACGCGTATTGTAATGAAACTACAATGTGTATAAAATGAATATGAATAATAAATCTAACATATTTAGGGTGTGAGACACTAATATTCTAATATAGTGGTTGTGCACTAATATTCTAACACATAAATTTCATAATGCGTGCACTGTGCGTAAGTCGTGCGTCATGTGTGCACTTTACGTGCATGATTAACAAATGACCACATGTAGTCATTTATCAAGTGTGGCTTAATGGCTTGTAATACAATTACAAAGTGTAATTCACAATTAAGCTATGGAATTATGGCTGGTTTCGCAAAGGGTGTAAAAATGCCATTTGGGTAGACTGGTTGCGAAATCAGTCTCATTTTTTTGCTCAGATGTTTTCAGACCTATAAATCATACAAATAGTCAATGTTAAAACAACAATAGAAAATACTTTATTTAGGTATATAAGTAGTTTAATCATAATTTACTCACAAAGGCAAAAACTTGCAAGATCGTCTAGACGACTATGGTCAATAAAATGTAATTGAACATAAAATGATCTTTTTATCCCATCTTTGTTAATATAGCAGTTAATGCACTGTGAACCCCGATCCATGGTATAAGGATTGATTTTTAGGGGTTTATTGAGCATTTTTTCTTGTATAAATTAGCATTGTCTATAATTATGTTCAAGTCTATTACTAATCTTGTACTACTCCCACATGACTACATTAATCCAAAAGAACATTACTACAATTATTCCTTTTTACTGTTTTAATTACCCTAATAATTTATGTAAATTTAGTTTATTCGGACATATCTCTAGTCAATTAGTTCGATCAAGTATTAATTTGATTTTTACCTACCATATAAGAAAAATAACATATGAATAATCTTTTTGTACCAAGTCTGTAATAAGTATAACAATTAATAGTAACCCAATGGGTAGCTCAAGTGGCAAGTGAGCTCTCTTTATGTGGAAGAATTTTGAGAGAACTCAGGTTTGATTCCCATAAGTGACTCTCGTGCCTCCCAAAGCGAATGCGGTTGGATCCGGACCGTTAAACAGACAGAGAAAGACCGGATGAAATTGCCAAAAAAAAATTAAGAATAACAACTAAGTTTATATATTTAGTATCTATTAATTACTTATCTTAACTCCAAAAGCGGGCATACAAATGAGACAACCAAGTGGGGCAAGTGGATAAATACATGCAAAAAATTGAATATTAGAGTTAGATGTCACTTTGCACTTGCTCTAACTAATCCTCGTAATTAAAAATGATAAATTAAATATATGTATACATTAAAAAACATATATAGGTAAACCTCCAAATGATTATTAATTGTGAATACAATATAAGGATTATATGAAGACAAACGAGTCGCATAAAAAAACATGACAATTACGGTGAAACAGAATATTATGTGCACATAATCTTAACCCATAAAGCAATAGCCTAAATATTCATTTATTTATTTTGCCATTTATTAACTCTTTTTTTTGTGGCTGAGTTGAGCTAAGCTATGACGTCGTCGCAAGTTTGTATACACATAACACATATAAGCTTTATAATATAATAATTATTACTCCGTATTACTTAATTTGAATATTATATAAATATTATTTAATGTTTACAATAGAGTATAATACTTTATTAAGGGAAGGCAGCAATTGTCATGAGATTCCACAGTACAGGTTTACACATACACAATATATAAATATATATATATATATATATATATATATATATATATATATATAACATAAAATTTTGATTTAACCTAATATATGTTCAACATAATGCCAACTCTAATTGGTCTGAAATTTGAACCTAAATTATGTCTTATAAAAAATAGTATATGTTCAACAAGATGTACATTAAAAATTTTGATTTTAGTTCATAGACTACTAAGATATTTTATTTAGTAATTGTATGGGTAATTTAGTCAATTAAATTTGTGTGTTAATAAAAGTATAACAATTANTATATATATATATATATATATATATATAGGTCTCTAATCATGTGAGAACCATGTCCCAGTTGAGAGTTTGCGGACAAATTCAAACCACTGATCTAGTAAATTTAACAATTCAAAAGAAACAAAACTTTGTAATATTTATAAAAAAGACCCCACTTAATTTAAAATTTTTTTTTAAAAAATAGTCTATTTTGGAATAATATTACATTTTATCGTATAAATATTATACTTTCATTTTGACTTAACCCGTTTCAAGTGCTATTTTGGGTCTTTTTTCCCATTAATGTGCTAGAGTATTTATTTAAGTTATTGTAGCTAGGTAGCATTAGAATGCTACACAAAACAAGATACATACCAAGTCCACACAAGTAAGAATTTTTGGATGTCCACATTTCACGAACATCCTCAAAATTTGGTTTGGTTGACCTTTATCACTCTCTACCTACCATTGTCTAGCATTTGCGTTTCAATTGACCAAACAAATGAATTTTTTAATGTCCCGTTTCCTCTTATCTCCTTCCTCTTCTTCCTCCATCATTCCACCTTTGCCTTTGGCTGGTAAATGCTTACGATCCCCGGAAAGAAGAAGAGAGAAGGCCACTCTAACAAAGCTCACACCTTCTTCTTTCCATCAACCCATCAAATTTAAAATAAGGAAGAACAGAAAAGATCGAATCTTTTCTTATTTAATATATATATATATATATATATATAATCTGTTGAATTCATTAAAAAAAACAAAAGTACAAGATGAATGACTTATTCTCTAGCTGTAGCTCCTCGTTTAAAAAATACCAGGACCTTAAGAAACAGGTCGAGATAGACGACATGGAAGCCGGCACGGCGGCGGGCGGCGGCAGCGGCGGCGGAGGCGAAAATGAGACTGTGGATCTTGACAAATTTTTCGAAGACGTGGAGAACGTGAAGCGCGACATGAAGGGCGTGGAATCACTGCACAAGAGTTTGCAGGAGGCGAACGAGGAGTGTAAGACGGCCCACAACGCCAAAACCATGAAGGATTTGCGGTCCAGAATGGACGCCGACGTTTCGAAGGTGCTGAAACATGTGAAGGTGATTAAGGGAAAGCTGGAAGCCCTTGAACGGTCCAACGCGGCGTCCCGCCAAGTCCAGGGCTGCGGACCGGGCTCATCCGCGGACCGGACCAGAACCGCCGTGGTTAGCGGGTTAGGCAAGAAGCTAAAAGACATGATGGACGACTTCCAGAACCTTCGGGCGAAGATGAACTCCGAGTACAAGGAAACGGTGGCGAGGCGTTACTACACCGTCACCGGGGAGCAGCCGGACGACGACTTGATCGACAATTTAATTTCCAGCGGGGAGAGCGAGTCGTTCCTTCAAAAGGCGATCCAAGAACAAGGACGCGGCCAGATTCTCGACACCATATCGGAGATTCAAGAACGGCACGACGCCGTGAAAGAAATTGAAAAAAACCTAATCGAGCTTCACCAGATCTTCCTGGACATGGCGGCGCTGGTGGAGGCGCAGGGGCAACAACTAAACTCCATCGAGAGCCACGTGGCGCACGCCAGCTCATTCGTCCGCCGTGGAACCGAGCAGCTCCAAGAAGCTCACGAGATTCAGAAAGAGTCCAGAAAATGCACATGCATCGCCATTATCCTAGTCATTGTTCTCATCATTGTCCTCCTTTTCCCGATCTGGTCCAATCTCTTGATGATTCATTTGAGATAGACTCATAGATTGATTTGATATGATGAATCTAATCTAATCTAATCTCATCTATGCTCGTCGTCTTATATTATGTATTCATCATCTCATCTGAACGAAACAACTGCATATATTATTTACAGGGAATTGAAGTTTCTCAAGCTAAGCTGTGGCTCAGCTCGCAATATCCCAATTGCCTATGCATGCATGCCCTCAAATTTTTTATTTTTTATTTTCACAACCTATAAGCAATAAATAAACTATTGTTTCTCTATATAGATCCTAACTTGTATATGAATTGTGTAATTCTTATTGTGGAGGGACACATTTAATACACCTAATGCTACAATTCATAGTAACATTGAATTGACTTATTGTCCTCATAAAATAATATCAAAGTAGCCGGCAATTATATATAAGTATATAACCATGATTCTATTCCACAAGTGATTCTACAAGCTAAGTGAAAATTTTTCTTGGGTCAGCTCCCATGTTTCTAAGTGGACGGACAAAAATTTATAAATATTAAAATTTAAACTTTTATAATATTATAAAATAGACTTGTTTTATTTACAAGGGATCTTGTTTTCATTTACTGGTCAATTTGGGCTATGAAATTTTGGATTGGTTTATGAAATTGTTGTCTGCGAATATGATGTGGTTTGGAGTTTATGGAGAGGTTTAATTTGACTTTGTGAATATGGGCCGGAGATAGAAATGGACCTTATGGTACTTGTTTGAATTAGCGTTTCGAATCTTAACACTGGTAAGTTGTAACCTTTCGGTTTTAAATAGTTTTCCTTACTATTCGAACTTCTTCTACTCGAAAGGTAGGCTCTTCCACTATTAGGCCTTTACAATCTTTCGATATTGAAGTCTTTTACTCTTCGACTCTTCAAAACTTTAATTTGTCTCTGGCTATCCGAAATGTAACCATCCGGGCCGGTTAAAAATTCGGACCATTCGAATTGAGCGATAAAGTTCCTAAGTTTAAGAGATAAAATAAAATAGGGACTAAAATTCTTACCTTTTGGTTTAATCAAACTCTAAGTTACACTTGTTCCTAATAAAGACTTAATTTACTTTTTAGGTAAAATTTGATGGCCTATTTAACCATTTTCCCAATTCTTTAGTTCAGGTCAGTATATTATCAATTTTTACCTAAATTAAATATGATGGTGACAAGGTGAAACCAAATAATAAAAGTATATTATTTGATAATATATACAAAAAATTATATATTTTAAATAATGTACTTAGTGTATACAAATAATACACTTTTAGTATATAAAAAAATGTAATTTTTATTTATGATTCACATTTCACACCAATATATGGACAATGGTCAATGGGATAATGATTGTATATTTACATATAAGCTAGCTAGATAGTATGATATGATGGATCTCAAAACTACTTGATATATTGCTCCATGATCCAGAGCTGACGA
Organism: Ipomoea batatas; assembly: GCA_002525835.2. NCBI lineage: Eukaryota > Viridiplantae > Streptophyta > Magnoliopsida > Solanales > Convolvulaceae > Ipomoea > Ipomoea batatas. Next base: position 47,902,238 of record CM008344.1, read on the forward strand.
TAGATGACATTCATGCAGCGNAAAATAGCAGCATCTAATTGATAGCTAATCTGATGATAAAGGAAGAGAACACGGAAAAAAGAAAAAGGTATTCCTACTTGGTGAGAATCCAAATCCAACGGCTACGAGTAGGGTTGAATTTTTCCTAACTAGGGAAGTTTCTAAGGCGATTCAGAAAATCAGTGGGAGGTGAGAAAATTCCTGCTCTCATTATTCCATTTTTTGGATTTCCAGAAGCTTGGGTTTTCATTTCTTGGTATTTTATTGTCTCTGATACAAAAATCTTTGATCTTTGATTTCTATGTCTCTATGTATGGGTCTATATATTCTTGAAATATCACCAAAGTCTAATTCTTTAAAAAATTTTAATCTTTGTTAGGTTTTTGTTTTTAATTGCTGTTGTGTTTGGTCAATTTTGTTCTTAGTTGGGACTTGGGACTTTTCCATCTGTTAGTTGTTTTTCTACCAAACCAACCCCCAACCTTTCAATTTTCATATTAGATTAGTTCTGATCAATTCGATTTATCAAAACCTAGTTTTCCCCTTATAGTAGGCCAATACTGAAGCTCATGCTGTGTCTCTCCACATATATGCAGATTAGTGTTGTTGATTGTGTTTCAGTTGTCTCATCTTGAGATCTCTTCCCTTGTGTGTTCTGGTAAAAGGTAGACATGATTGATTTATCTTCTTTGACTTTTTATTCTTATTTAATTTATTTTAGTAGTTTTTGCTCCACATATACAAACTCTCTGTGGGTACAAAATCTATTGATGTTATCTTGATGATTGCCAGATGTTAATTCTTAAGGAAGATTGTTCAGAGTGTGTGATCTGTTTATCTTTTTATGTGGAAGATGTGTCAAGTTTGAAGTTCAATTTCTAGTAATATGCTTCTGATTGTTTCTCATATCATAGATTAGAGGCATGGTGTTTCTTTCTAACCCGAAGACTTTTGGAGATTAGGCTTTGATCTGTTTTGAGATAGCGCCTAAGAAACTTCTTATGGTGATAATATGCTAATTTAATCCTCCTCTAGAAGACTAGATGACATAGTACCTGCTAATTTGTTGTCGGGGCACTTGGGTATCAAAGATCAGGCTTCTGCCACATTTTATCCCTTTCCTTCAGACT
>CM008344.1:47965478-47979862 GCA_002525835.2 Ipomoea batatas
ATTCAAAAGGCTTAATTAAATTTAAAAAAAAAAAAAAAAGAAAAAGAAAAAGAAGTTTAGTTATTATTATAAATAGGTCAATTCTAAGGATTATATAATGCTACACTTTGAGATCAAATTGGCTAATTCAATCTCAACATAGAGAAAGACGAAATACGATTGTCTTAGGTACATACTAAACAATTAGATGACCATCATAAAACGAATCTTGGTACAAACTAATAAGAGGCAAAGAATGTAGCACAATATGGCTAGACAGTTTATGCTTTCCATATTAGGCCACACATTCAGTTCCCATTCGCAAAATTGGACGGCAAGTTTACCAAATTATATAAATAAAAAAAATCTTGACAAGCCAATAGAATAGGCATATAATATATGAGTTTTTTTTATTGTTATTTTGACAATTCTTTTCACCGTTATCAAAAGGACGGGTTCAACTCAAAACAACTAAGTGCCTTTGGCAATGCTTTCTCTTGGGCTAAGTATACTTAACTTGTCTTCCAAAAGCACTTGTGGAACACCATCTAGAGCCAATGATGTATTTTTCCCTCTGTTGGACATGGCCAGCTTTGACACTTACGATTTTGCTCTCTATACACATGCATGCTTGATCTTGAGTCTTGACATCTCAATCTTTTACTCATTCCTTGCATCCCTCAATGATGTTACAAGTATGATCACGGGATAATAATATAATATATATTAATACAATAGAAAATCTTATTGTCGGTTAATATTCAATACACTTTATATCATTTCAATTATATCTCTTAATTAAACACTTTGTTTAATCGTTAACGCCCTTTAGTCAAAAGTCCACCACAAACTATATTTTAAAAATTTTGTCAAAATCAAATGCATGTGTAATTTGCATCAGAAAAAGGAAGAAGGAACAAAGGATGAGATCAGACTTGACGGAAAATTGCGTTTTTTAAAATCTTTTGGGAAGGAGGCGTGCTGCCGTAAAACATTGTTCCTTAATTGTGTTTGAAAATGTCTTATCCCAAAATTCAATCCATTTTTTGGTATCCTCTTGCCAACACAAATGTGGTTAATATAATATTTAGACTCACTTTTTTAATTGGATTTTAAAAAAATCAAATTCATTGCATTCATTATTTTTGTTATGTGATACTCCCTTTGATTTTATATCTCTAATTTGATTAATAAAATTTATATGTTTAGAAATTTAAATAAAAGTATTATTAAACCAAAAACATAAGTAAAAAAAGAAAGAAGTTGTTTGATTAATGAATAGTAAATAAGATAAGTAAAATAAGATAGAAGAAGTATTAAATTAATGAATACTATATAAAAATTGTAAATAATTTGAATAAGTGAACTTGAAATGAATAATTTTTAATTATTAAAAAATCAAATTTCATGTTTAGTCATTGACTATTGTGGCATTGTCACGTTTAGTCACGTGTATTTTTTTTTTAATTTTGTCACATTATACTATTAATTATCATTTAATTTGTTTGTCACAATATAATTAATTCTTTTAAAACTTTATTATTTTGTCATTTAATAAATAGGACTAACATGCAATTTCAAATTTAATTTAAAAAGTTTACAAGGGAGATAGATAGAAATTACATGTTAGGGCAAGAGACTTGAATGATACAATAATGTTTTTGTATTCTTTACTAAACATAAGTATATAAGTATAACTCAGTAAGATGACAAAAGTTTAAGCAAATGACTAACTGTAGAAATTAAATAATAGTCAATGATGTACTAAGACAAAATTAAAATATTAGAATTAAATTTTACAATAGTCAAATACTAAAAGTGTAAGTTACTCTTATAGAAAACTCTTGTTAACTTGTAATTTGTAAATTATATGAACTGAGATTTTTATACTACACTGTTTCGATTAAAAAAACGTAAAAAAGGGAAAAAAAAATCAATCAATAATATATTCTTAGGAAGACAATGTGGGTTTACTGGCAAATTATGCTATGGATCTGACACAATTTATATACTCAATGTTCACAATTTAAATTGTGAACATTCAGTATATAAATTGTGAACATTCAGTAAATAAATTGTGTATTTTGAATCCGGGTCAACATAATAATTTACCGTACTAGGCTTGTATGGGCTGACAATCCTAGGCCCATAAATGATGTTCCGAGATGGGAGTTTGTACAAACTTCAATGGATTCTGTTTACAAGTTTGTTAAAGGGATGGGCCAATCCTTTATTGGGCCAATGAATTAGTACAAACTCAATAGCCCATCCCGTTCTCCAAACCCAGGAGTATTCTCCTCCTCCTCTTCCCCCTAATAACAATAACAATAACAATAACAATAATAATAATAATAATAATAATAATAATAATAATAATAATAATAATAATAATAATAATAATAATAAGAAGAAGAAGGAGGAACATGTTAAAATCTCAATTGTTATCGCATTGATATATATAAGATATAATTTAAAGAGAATGCTATTCATCACTAAGAAAAATTTCCTTCCTAATTTCCTCTTTTGACAAAAGATTTCAGTAGCTATAAACCTAAAATACTCTTAAAAAGGTAGAAGGAAAAGCCGTGAGTGGGTTACTGTAAATATGTAATAGCAATGTTACAGGATTTGATGCTAAGGATAAACATTTGATCTTAGAATTAGGTTTATCCCGCCTATACTAAATTAGATTACTTGATTTATCCTCAGAATGATCTTGTATCTAGTGAGACATAATGTTATCTGTAAACACAATAGCTAATGTGCGATTTATAGTCTTCCTCTGGCAGTAAACAAAATAAAGTCAATGTTTCATTCCACAGAAACACAGAACTATGCTTTCATAGCTTCATGAGCACACTAAATGAAAGATAAAACACTAGATTGTAACAAATGATTGCTCACCTATGTTTTGATACCATCTAGAAAATTGTGTTGGGCTACTTATGACTCTTTGTTGCCTTGCATCACTGATTTCTCTTGATGGCATATTGAAACAAGTCAATTAAGTCTTTCACGTGTTGGAAGGGATATGATAAGAATCCAAACAAAGTCATATCTTCACATTTAACTGATTTAAGCCAGAATAAAGGCAGTGAGAAGAAAACATGGGCCCTGTTAATCAGCCTATCAGTTAATTTTGGCTTATTTGACATAGTTGGTAAATACGGAGTAATAAGCTTTTTGTAAATGCTAAAATTCAAAAGGCTACTCAAAGCAGCCTTTTGCTTTCATTGCTGGAGTCCATTTCATTACTAATTTGAATAACACTTCGATTTGGGTCGATTATATATGTATAATTTGTCGATTTAATGCAAGAATATTGATAATTGTGGTCATTTCTTAATAATGCACGTAAAGTGCACGCACGATACACGTACAACAGATGGTTCGTGAATGCTACCGAAAGGCTTGTCAAAAAATAGAGGAAGAACAACTACTGCTAAGTAAAAAATAAAGGAATGGTCAGGAACCAAACAAACTCGGCATAAAGGCCGAATAAACTTGGTGCAAGTGGCAAATTAAAGGTTTCGCAAGAATAAGCCTTTGAGGTATTTATATGCAACTTGTTATATATGTTCTCTTTATTTTCATCAATAAAAGCTTATATATGCTTTCACAACTATAAGTTTCTTACTACTAACCTGATATCAGGCCAAAAAAATCTCAAAAAAAAAATGTGTGTGGTGCTAGCATGAGGTAGCAGGAAGCCTATAGACCTTAAAAAGGAGGTGCTCCCGAGTCAACGGCCATGATCCCTAAGAACTCGGCGAATACCCCAATGCATTCAGGGCCGGTCCTGAGCAATACCCCTAATTTAAACGCATATGTGCATTGCTTTAGGACCCTAGGTAATTTGTTCTCCACCAGTCTTAAATTGTTAAATTGTTAAATTAGAGCAATATCTCTAATTTAAACCCATCTTTCCCTATTAAAGTTTCTTGAATTAAATTTGTAATCCTTAGAATCCAAAAAATCCAAAAATACCTTAGTTTATTAAATCCTTCCAACCAATGAATTGCTTGGATCCTTATGGTTCCAAAACCTTAGTGACTAGAATTTAGATAACCGCTCAAGTACACGCCATAGTCCCAATTTCCTGCGGAACGACATTACACCCATCTTTTCACCATTATCCTGTATTTACACCACTTTAAACAATGCTCAAAACATTATAAAGAATAAGAGAAAAGAAAGAAGAAGAACACATTCAACTCGTAGAATACAAGGCCACATTTTCATTAATAATTGATTCTATATATATATATATATATATATACACACCAGAGATAACCGTATACAAACGACATAGAAGTAGGAGAAAGTGGGATAATGAACACATATAAAATAAATATTTATAACAAAAATCACATCAACAAAAGTGTAAATTTTATTTACATCGTCCATTATTTATTTGGATAAAGAATGAGTAGAGGCATTGGTCCAATAAATGATCACTTAATGTTACTGAATACTTGCTTCTAGCGACTGGAAATGGATTCTATTTCTGCCACGAACTCTCAGAGTAAGAAAGAGGAACATATAAGTATATAATTTAATATTTTAAGTCTCAAAATTAGATTGATTCGGTTTACCTCACCAATTCATTATTCATATGCCTTGGAGGAGGAGAAGAAACAAATGAACATGGTATGCCAAATAATATGCAATGCACGTAAGAGCATATGACAGTGGTACCAATTAAAAGATGATAAGTAATTGTCAAAAACAATCAATCAAAATTGCAGAATGTCTTTTTGCGAACACCTTTTACTGAGTACCACAAGCCTCACTTTTGTGGCCACCTTTATTAGGATATTAAAAGAAAACAATTTTGCAGATCTTTACAAATGTATAATGCCAAAAAAGGATAGGATGCATCTATTTCTGTGATAGATTATGGTTATGGTGTCGCTTCTTCTTCTCATTAGTCATTAGTTGAGTAATCACACATCTTATCTCCCAGCTAATCCTATTTATTGCCTGCCGGTAATCCCTTCACAGACATGATTGCCTGTCTAACACAAACACCCCACACCAAAATGGGGACCCTCGGAAAAAGACATTGTTTGGAATTAATATTTTCTACAAATATAAATAATTAATTAAACCTAAAATTTTGAAAACAACATCCTATTTGTATCAATTTTCCTTGTACCAATTGTTAAAAATAAATGCAACATAAAAAGTCTTTAATGTCATGGTCTTCGTCGCGTAGAGTTTTCTTTATGTAGTTTATTTTTTCTATATGATTTGCAAGCTACGGAATATTATATAAGAGCAAAGTTTACCTAATATACATTCTAAGTAGTAGCTGGGCATTTTGAAATCCAAACCCCAGAGTGGTTTGTTGCTTAAGCTACTAGCCCAAATTAGTATATGATTGAATATAATTTTTAAGAAATAATGCAAGTGAAATTTGAGACAGTATAATATTGCAGATCTGCAGTAGAATGATTGGAGTGTGGAGTGTTTTTTGTCATGTGAAAAAGAGAAGATGCACACGCTAAAGGCTATGTACTTGAGGACAAAGCAACACTGAAAGAAACATTGTATTAATAATAGTATGCCACAAAACATCCAAAACTGGACCCCATACACTATCCATTCAATATATACACAAAAACAAAGGTATGTTTGTACATTCTTAACAATAATTTTCCTATCCATCACTCTACATTACTGACATTCATTCACCACTTATCCTGTCCTACACTGTCAAATATCAAATCCTTAGTTTAAAGAGAAAAAAAAAACATTATTTGGGGTTTTAATTAGAACTCATCAGTTTCTTGGTTTTTTTTAGTGATTCTGGAAAACTGTGATGCAGAAATCATTGCTGGGGAACTTTAATGACTGCACTTGGAAGGAAGAAGAAGCTGATTAGGACATTTATTTATACCTCATCATCATCATGTCTTCTGCCAAAACAGTCTTCATATTCCTCTTGTTTCTCCCTGCAATCTTGGCTTTGAACCAGGAAGGTCACTCTTTACTGTCATGGCTTTCTGCCTTCAACTCTTCCTCTTCGGCCGGGCACTTCTCTTCATGGAATCCGGCTCACCGGGATCCTTGCAAGTGGGAGTTCATCACATGCACCACCACCGGTTTCGTTTCAGAAATCAAGATAGCTTCTATCAATCTCCCTACAAAGTTTCCTACTCAAATCCTCTCCTTCGGGTTCCTCAAAGTGCTAGTCCTCACGAATGGTAACCTCACCGGAGAAATTCCACCTGCCATCGGAAACTTGTCATCCCTGATCACGCTAGACCTTAGTTTCAATGCTCTAACGGGAAGTATTCCGCCAAAGATTGGGAGATTATCACAACTGCAGCAGCTGTCACTCAGCTCCAACCTCATTCACGGTGAAATTCCAAAGGAAATTGGGAACTGCTCAAAGTTGCAGCAGCTTGAGCTCTTTGATAACTTGCTTTCTGGAATGATTCCTGCTGAGATTGGGCACTTGACTAATCTAGAAATATTCCGGGCTGGAGGGAATTTGGGAATTGTTGGAGAAATCCCAATGCAGATATCAAACTGCAAAATGCTGGCCGTTTTTGGAGTTGCAGACACTGGGATTTCAGGTCAGATTCCACATACTATAGGAGAACTGAAGAATCTCAAGACTCTTGCAATTTACACAGCCAATCTAACTGGTGAGATTCCTCGGGAGATTGGAAACTGTTCTTCTTTAGAAGAGTTGTTTGTCTATGAAAATCAAATTTCAGGAGAAATTCCCAGTGAAATTGGCCTCCTCAAGAACCTGAAAAAGGTGTTATTGTGGCAGAATAATTTGCGGGGCCCAATTCCAACAAGTTTTGGAAACTGTTCAGGTTTGAGAGTTATTGATTTCTCTCTGAATTTCCTGACTGGTCCACTTCCGCCATCTTTTGAAAATTTCAGTGAACTGGAGGAGCTGCTTTTGTCAGACAACAGCTTTTCTGGTAGTATTCCTTCCTATATTGGCAACTTCTCCGGTTTAAAGCAACTTGAGTTGGACAACAACAACTTCTCTGGGGAGATTCCACCGACCATTGGGAAACTCAAAGAGCTCTCTCTATTTTTCGCATGGCAAAATCAGCTTACTGGAAGAATACCAGCTGAGCTAGCTCACTGCCATAAGCTCCAATCATTGGATCTTTCCCACAACTTTCTCACTGGGCCAGTTCCAGAAGCCTTGTTCAACCTCAGAAACTTGACTAAGCTGCTTCTGATATCAAATCAACTTTCTGGTGGACTACCACCTAATATTGGCAATTGCATAAGCCTAGCCCGATTACGGTTGGGATCAAACAGATTAGATGGTCCAATTCCCTCAGGAATTTCATTGCTACCAAGTCTGAGCTTCCTCGAGCTGTCAGATAATCAACTTACAGGAGCTATACCTCCGGATATTGGAAACTGCACACAACTAGAAATGGTTGATCTGCACAGCAACATGATTGAAGGGATAATACCAGTTTCTTTTGTTTCCATTGCCATGCTCAATGTCCTAGATCTTTCCATGAACAGGATATCGGGCGCCATCCCAGAAGATATAGGGAAGCTCACATCATTGAACAAGCTTATGCTGAATGGGAACAGTATCACTGGCTTGATCCCCAAAACACTTGGCCTCTGTAAAGGTTTGCAGTTGTTGGATTTGAGCAGCAACAAACTCAATGGTCAAATCCCAGGACAGATTGGTCAACTGCAAGGACTAGATATCATGTTAAACTTAAGTAGGAATTTTCTGACAGGGCCAATCCCAGAAAGCTTTTCTAATCTATCCAAGCTAGCAAACATGGATATATCTCATAACATGCTGACAGGAAGCCTGAATGCTATCAGCAACCTCAACAACCTTGTTTCTTTGAATGTCTCTTGCAATAACTTCTCCGGTGTAATTCCAAACACCAAATTCTTCCAGGGTCTCCCTAGTAGTGCTTTTCTTGGAAATCAACAACTCTGCATTAACAGAAATACCTGCCATGTTAGTCAAAACCAGCATAGAATGAAATCAATCAGAAACCTAACCATTCTTATTGTACTTAGCATTTTCATGATTATGATCATCTTGACAGCCACCATAATGCTTCTCATCAGAGCTCACGGTGCCACATGTAGGAAAAATGATGAAGAAAATGGCCTACACTGGGATGTTGTCCCATTCCAAAAGCTGACCTTTTCTGTGAATGATGTTGTAACAGGTCTCTCTGATTCCAACATCATTGGAAAGGGCTGCTCAGGAGTCGTCTATCGTGTTGAGATTCCAATGCGGCAGGTAATTGCAGTGAAAAAATTATGGCCAAAGAAGAGCACTGAGATTTCACAGAGGGACTTGTTTTCTGCAGAAGTTAAAGTACTGGGATCAATAAGGCATAAAAACATAGTAAGGCTTCTTGGATGCTGTAACAATGGGAAAACCAGACTGCTATTGTTTGACTACATCAGTAATGGGAGTTTAGCAGGACTTCTCCATGAGAAGAGGATATTCTTGGATTGGGATGCTAGGTATAAGATCATACTGGGAGCAGCTAAGGGTTTAGAGTATCTCCACCATGACTGTATTCCTCCCATCATTCATCGGGACATCAAAGCCAACAACATCTTGGTTGGCTCACACTTTGAAGCTGTCCTTGCAGATTTCGGACTAGCAAAGCATGTAAATTCTTCAGATTCTTCAAGAGATACCACTGTTGTGGCAGGCTCTTATGGATACATGGCTCCAGGTATGAACACTGGCTTCAATCTGTTAAATACATGTAGTTATAATTGGAGAATTTAGGATTCAGGATGTCTCAAAAAACAGGATGTAAAACCTAAGCCATCTATCAATTCATGCATGTTAAGTTTTAGTTTTTAGTATTGATTTATTGAATGAATTTTAAGGTACATTTGAATTCTCAGAAGAATTATCTCAATATGAAACATTCTCTGGTCGTTACTGAATGCTAGATATGATAGTACCCTAATGATATCCGGTCCCTCATTGCAGAATGTGGATATAGTCTGAGGATAACAGAGAAGAGTGATGTTTATAGCTTTGGCATAGTGCTTTTAGAGGTCCTAACAGGGATGGAACCAACTGATCCCCGGATCCCAGATGGTGCCCACATTGTAACTTGGTTGAACCAGGAACTGCGAGTAAAACACAGAGACTTCACAACAATTCTTGATCAACAATTACTCTCAACATCTGGAACCCAAACTCAAGAAATGCTTCAAGTTCTTGGGGTTTCTCTTCTGTGTGTAAACCCATGCCCAAATGAAAGGCCTACAATGAAGGATGTAGCAGCAATGCTTACAGAAATAAGGCATGAAAATGATGATTTTGAGAAGCCTAATCATCACAGAAAAGCAATGGCATCAAACTCAGAAACTTCAGTAAAAGCAATGGCATCAAACTCAGAAACTTCAGTTCAGTGTTCGAGTTTCTCTAGGTCATCTGAACCCCTCATAAAATCACCCTCCCAGTTCCAATAAGTCTCACTTCATATTCAATGTAGTTCTCAGTCAGTTGATTCTTTTCAAGCATGCAATAAAATGATAGAAATTTTATGTTTGTCATTCAACTTTCATCATACAATCTAAGGCTCATGCTTCATTTGGTCCCACTTCTGTGCCTTAATCACATTTTTCATTTCACATACCTGTCAGCTATCAAAGTTGCGTGCATGTAATAAAACTTTCCTTCTTCAATTTAATTAGCTTTCATCAAAATGCAAGAAACACAGTCTTAATGCACCACATTTGATTATATTAGCAGTATAAATATGCATAAAGATAATAAAATGGTTGAAAATTAGAGGCTAGAGCAACAAGAGAGCCCGACTAGTAGAAGCGACTAAGCAAAAGCAATCTTCCAACAAAGGGTCGGCAAAGGGAGAAGTAGCTATCAATCCCATGTGTTGTGGGTGTGGGGAGAGCTGGAAAGATAGAAAGGCACAAAGATGACAAGATCTTGGTTGGCCGGAACCAAATGGAACATATAATGATGGGGAAGTAAATGGACCATCATTCCCTACCAATTCTCACACATCACTTTCACAAAAAATAGAAAGGATATATGAACTCACCATGTTCTCTTGAAAGATACATTGCTCTTAGCCATGTGATCAGCTTACCTTCCAGGCCCACTGGTAGCATACAGTGACCTAACAAACCACAAGGGATAAGAATGTAGCCACCACATGCATATTACAGCATATATAAACAAGAAAACCCAAAACCATTTCCAAGCATTATTAACTAGATTCTCCAAGTTCCATATAATACAGAAGATATTCTGCTTTGTACTATGGGCCTATTGCCTGAATTATATATATTAAAATATTGACACTAACTTTAAGTTTGCTTCAGAGGTTCTATGAATATAAACAGGAAATGTAAAACTGACACATGGAAAGTGCAAAAAGACAGATAATGTGGAAGTACATAAAATACACATTTCAGTACAATTAAAAGGATTCAAATTAATGGCAATAATGCCTCAGTGCCCAAGAACATCATATCAGAACAACCAATGATGCAAGGGTGTATGGGATGAAGGAAACCTTGGAACTTGTTAGTGGTCCATAAGCTAATCATGAGAGGACATATATACTCCTGTAATCATAACAAATTATTTTTAATCTATTCTCACTTACATGTACATATACACATTCTTGTTAAATAGAAGTCACCATTACAATAGCAAGAGGGAGCTCTACATGAGTAGAATAACTTCCAATAGGTATGAACATAGAGTTCACAGGTCAAACACATGAAATTACAGAAGAGCCATTACATCAAAATTACAAAATGTCTGAATCCTCCAAAAGATCAGCTCTGCTACGGTAATTATCTGGTGCACCTTTAACTCAGTGCAGGCAACAACATAGAGAGCCAAGATGAGAATTCCTAATTACGGCTTTTCTCCAGGATGCCATTTTATGCTGCATCCAACACTATTAAAAAAATACACAGTTTTATATCACCAACTCTAATTATAGGTACAAAGACTAGTTCAAGAAGAGTATGAAAAAAAAAATAAAAAAAATAGCAAATACCTAGGTTTTTGAGCAGATGGAACTGGTTGGCCACTGAGTACACAATCTATTGCTAGGCTCAGGTCCCTATATGATGTAGCATAAAAACCCATTTAGATTTTGTAAAATTTAAAATGTCAAAGGTATTGAGAGAAATTATGGCATTAATCTAATTAAAAATATGAGTTGTGTAATCCACCTTCCAGTGACTGGGACATTATTACTTGGTCTTGAATCATCAAATTGGCCATGATAAACTAGTTCAAAGGGCCTTCGTCCATCCTGTCACAAATGAAAGTTTTGCAACATGTAGAAAACAATGAGCATGCTTCAAAAGTCAACAAAACTAATACTCTCAAGAATACATGCCAGAGGATGATGAAACTAAATATTCAATGAGAAATTAGTATAAGACATTGTGCCAAAAAATTCTTGTAGATAATTTGAAGTTATGTGCTACCTTTTTGAATAGGAAAAACTCTGGTGTGCAAACAGCTCCAAAATCTCTTGCAACATCTTGTGACTGAAAAAGAATATACCAAGTTGAATGAGCTTGTATGAATTTGGTAAAAAGATGTGTCATGCATTTTTCTATCCAAGCACATGACTAGTGAGAATGTATCAGTATGTGCAGTGCTGACCTTATCTCTTCATAAGGGTTCACAAACACAAATTTGAAGTGAAGTTGTTGGGAGATAAAAATGGAGATAAAATTCTTTACTTGTCTCATGCAGTGGAATGTGAAATTTCCAATTGGCAACACAATATCTTTATCATACATCACAATTAGGATTGACCTTCTTGCTCATTATACCAAGCAAAACAGGAAACTTGATTTCTTTAATATTATACTGTCATCTCAATGAAATAACAAAAGCACAACCAGAATCTAACAGCAACCAAAGCATTTGCCCTATGCCACACTCTGTCCTAGCTTGCTTAACATAGCAGTGGAACTCTAAGTTTTTTTGACAAAAAAAATAAAACTTAAATGAGAGGGAAAAAAAATCTTGGAAGGGTACAAAAAGAATAGAGGAAGGGATTCCTAAATGAAAAATTCACACCATAAAGAGGCTATAAAAATAATCCTATCACACACACACACAACTGAAAGCAAGACATTTGTCATAAAAAATGTCATTCCTTTTGCTCCTCTACTCCAACCCACCACCAATATAAGAAATCCAGAGGAAGAAACCATATTGCTTTTTCAACTGCAGGGTGTCCTAACCCCATCGAATCATTTAAAGGAGAATGGCATGCAAAGGCATAAAGAAGTTATCTCCATAAATCACATGCCATCAGAGGCCTCTTTAAAAAAATAAATAAATAAAAATTAACATTGAAAAGCTAGATGTGTAACAAACAATGAAATAAAAGTCAAACACGAAAGATCATAAAAAGAAGGCCATATAGAAGAGTTAAAGCAAAGAATTTCCTTTATAAATACTCGGAACATACATGATTTATTACTATGCATTTGTGAATTTAATTATTACAGGCAAAAAAGGTACCTCATCATAGAGATATGGGAAAGGATAATTGAACTGTTTAGCTTCTTCCGCCATGAACTCTGGTCCATCCTGTTAAGAATAGATAATTGATAATAAATTGCACAATGGGTAACCACAAACGCTATGTGAAGCTATAGCATCATCTGCACCTGAGGATGAGTAGCTGCAGAGTTTGATGATATAGCAACAACAGCAAGGCCTTTCTGCAGCAAAAGCAAGAAATAGTTGATATTTTAGTGTATTTATGGCTTTGGGCCAAAAAGAAAAATGCAGTTTGAGTAAGGTGTGAAGCAGAAAGAATAATAGAAGGGCAGGCTATCTGCATACCTTCATATAGAAATTGGAAAGTTTTACAAAATCTTTCTTCAGGTGTTTGACAAATGGACAATGATTGCAAATGAACATAACCTGCAGGAGCAGATTGTTAGAGTTAAGCTAACAAGTCATTACTAATTACAGAACAATAATAATAATGATTAAAGATATTAGCCCAATTAATAAGCAGAATTTTTCACTCGTCTTAAGCCGAAAGGGAAGCCACAGACCTATCTGCCAATGCATCATGACACTTTACACTCTTCACAATTATATTACCAGGTAATTTTTACAACTTAACGTGGTTGCAATATATTTGAAATGCTTAAACTGTACTTTTCAGCAATATTACAAACAAGTTTAAACCCCTTAAGCAACATGACTAAAGAGATCAGTACAATAAGCACTAATAATGTCATGATGAGCAGTTCAGTAGCTCCTGTGTACATTAGTGTACGTATGGCTAGGTATTGGAGCAGACCAGTGGAATAAAAGTACTGTTAATATTGTATTGGGTAATTAATGGCTGGTAGGAATTGCTCATTAACATTCCAGCTATACTTCACATTCATTTAGCTGATAGTCTGATACTAAATGAAAAACAACAAAACAATGGAAAGACAAAGGATGAAAATTACTAGTCATCAGCTCTCTCAACCCCACATTCATTGTTACAATACTTGTATATCTTAACAAAGTTCACCTACCCAACCCCACTTAATATCCTCCCAATCCCTTCATATTCTTTGATGGATCACCAAGTCAATTTCTTGTTTGAAACCATTGCATAAGCGGCTATCGGTTCCAGTTCAGGCTGATCCTATACTGCTTAGGTGATAAGGGTTTTTGTACATGACAATTTGACAACTAAACAAATCAACAAAAAACGACAAGAGTTACTTTTTTGTTATGGTGGGTCATGAAAGCGTGAATTTTCTTTTTTTCAAGAATACCACCCCATCCCTAAAAAAATAATAATGAAATCCCCTCAGATGTACTAAATTTATAAAAATAAAAATAAAAAATAAAGAAAAGAACCACCTCCAACCCGGATAACATGAGCAACATCTCAATGATCATTCTAAATGGCTCAACAAAAATCTTCTTGAAATACAGCTTCAAGGCATATAGTACATCACTAGATACCTAAAATTTGTCCCTCCCCATTCACAAATAGAAGGAAAAGAGTGTGTTAAGTGTAGAAACGAAAAGAAAGTCCCTCCCCATAGACAACCTCCTACTCCTAAACATCCCCTGATCTTCCCTCCAATATTATTACATAATTCTTCTTAATTTTTTGTACCAGAGGGATATCACAATCCCCAGAAGGTATGCAGCCTTAAATAATATACAGTGTGTACAAAAAGCCTTCCATTTTTTGACATTTTCCTTTATTATTTGCTAAGTAATCTTCATTTACTTATCACAAAAGAATGAGATCAAACATCCAAATTCATGGGCTGAAAGTAAATAAGGTTGACTTCTTGCACTCTAAGGAAGCAAGGTTTCTATGACTTAACACCTAGAAATCTTCTATATGCAATTATGCATACCTATCATTCTATCA
>CM008344.1:47991527-48004563 GCA_002525835.2 Ipomoea batatas
CATATATATCTTGAAGCACTCCAAAACGAACCTCGTAATAAAACGAGAAGGAAACACAAAAACTGCAATAAATGCAGAAGGAGACAACTGCAATAAATGCAGAGGGAGACAAAACAACAACAATTATTAGGATACAATAAAAAATGGGTAAAAGACAACAAAGTTAGGAGCTCGAGACGCACGGGTCTCAAGGCTACCAACCTATTAACCTACCCACTAATATTTTATTATTATTAATATATAATTATTAAAGAAAGAAACGGAAGGGGAAAGCTGGAGCGGCCGACTAGGAGGCGGAGGCTAGGCTGCGTTGCCGGCGGTGGGCGGAGGGGAGAGGCCAGTGTTCGGCTGCGGTGGTGGGAGGCTACAGAGATGCTGCGGTGGTGGCAGAGGAGATGCTGCGGTGGAGGAGAAAAGTATACGACGGTGGGCAGCGGTGGACGGCGGTGGTTCACAAACAAAGAGAGACGGAAGGTGAAGAGAGTGGACGAGGTAGAGCAAGATTGTAGGCACCGCCTCCACTAAATCAAGCGGAGGCGGCGCCTAACAGAGAAAGGGAAGAAGGCCGGCAATGGGGAGGAGTTTTAGAGAGGGGAGGAAGGGTGTTATTAGTGCATTTTAGCAGGTAAAATGTTAGAGGCTGTTTAGTTATATAAAATGTTTTTTTTTTTTGAAATGTTTAAAGGTTTTATTTTTACAGATAATATACTGAGTAAATTTCATTTTTTGTCATAAATTTATAGGTGACAATCCATTTTAGTCATTTTTTATTAGAATATTCACTTTTGGTCCTAGTATTATTGTGACATGACTATTTTTTGTCCTTTATCAACAAATCAGTTTAAATATGGTTAAATACAAGGACATTTCAGTCTTCAATTATATATGTTTTCAAAAAAAAACATAAAAAATATACCCATCCAACATACTTTGTATAAAAAGTTTGAAATGTCTTTATATTTAACGATATTTCAACGATTTTATTGCTGAAGGACTAAAATTGTTCATGCCACAATAATACTAGAACCAAATGAGAATGTTCTAATAAAAAAAAAGACTAAAAGTGGATTGTCACATATAAATTTAGGACCAAAAATAGAATTAACTCATAATATAAATATATCTTTAAGTAATTGATTATTTGATTTAATTGCATCAAATCAACAAGTTAATGCATTTAATTATAACTTTTTAGATTTCAATAGTCTAATTGCTTTTTCATATAACGTTTAAGGGACTATTTGACCCTTTTTTGCATTATGTTTTAATTCATCGAGTTATAGTGGTAGGATGTATTGGTCATAATGAGGGCAAATAGATTGTGGTGATAGTAAATTTAATACTAAATGATATCAGTGTTAGTCGTGGATAAGTACATCATAATGGGAAGTAAACAAATGATCGTAGTTAAATGATATATATCTTTTGGGAGCAAAGATATATAAGTGATAATACAACTAGGTAGAAATGTAACTGATAACATTTCAAACTTATTAGTTATTATTACTACAGACCATTCACATGTGCTATCAACTAGTTTGCACATGGATTCACCTTCTATGAATTAAATAAGTTTAATTTTAGTGCTAATTTGTATTATCTTCCGATTTACTATAGGACAGGACTCAGTCGACTTAATTAAGAGAAATTGGGGCCAATTGCAAGGAACAAAAGTGCTTAAGTGAAAGACTCAATCAAATCTTTGGGGTGAATTTGCAATTACAATAAGAATTAGAGGGGAAACCCTGTTTTCAAATTTAGTTCAGTTTTTTTTTTTTTTTTTTCAAACGTTGGAGATTTCGCTTTAACTCCTTAATTTATCCGAAAATAGTATAAATATTGATAGTTAGCTGGAATCTTCCAAAATCGAACAGAAACAACAAACATAAACAATTATTGATTCATGGATAACTGATAACTCCAAGGTCAAATCTCCAAACGTCACAATCACCGATCTACTTGAACAAAACAAACATTAAAAACTACTCCGCAAATCAAAACCCAAAGCCCAGAATTCAGTAAGTTTTCTTGCTGCACATTTCCT
Source organism: Ipomoea batatas (assembly GCA_002525835.2). NCBI lineage: Eukaryota > Viridiplantae > Streptophyta > Magnoliopsida > Solanales > Convolvulaceae > Ipomoea > Ipomoea batatas. The sequence goes on from CM008344.1 coordinate 47,993,572, forward strand.
TGTCAGACAGCTACTGATAGACGATGTAAAATCCAGTACAACATTTCTCAAGTCAACAGCTAGCACTGCAATTTTTTAGCTCCCAGTTGGGTGATGTATACATGTGTTTATATATAAATATATGTGTGCTATTGAAACAGCAAGAATCAGGAAGGAATTGAATATAATGAAGAGGAAAAGGGAAATGGAGATGGGGGCTTCAGAAATGAAGTCTGCCATTGAAGAGCTATCCACCATGGTTTTGATCAAAGCAAAAGATGGTAGCGATTATGACACCACTCTGCATATTCCCACAAAGCCTTTTCTCTCTATCTGCAACTGCCTTCTTCAGGTTCTTGGTTAGTCTCCCAGTTCAAAAACCTCTTTAATTTCTGCATTCATTATATTGCTTGTATGAGTTGAACATATATATTCTTACTGCTGTGATTTTATAGAAATCTGGGTTGTTTTTTTCAGATAAGATTGGACCAACAATGTTTGTTCTGAGACAAGATGTACATCAAAATATCCAGGTACGTTTACTTGTGTGGCATACATGTTTATTAGTATATCTTTTTGAATTTGAAATTTGTTTTTGAAGCCTAATTTCTTGAAATAATATATTAAATTTACCTGCAGAGATTGGAGAAGTTGCATGATTCAGATCCTTCATTGTATTCAAATATGGTGGAGATTCTGAAGAAGGAGAGAAATGAAGGAAGTGCCAAGAAGGGTCCCAGCTGCAGTAAAGCCTTGGTTTGGCTCACCAGGTAAGCTAGCCTTGGTTGACTCAAACTCAATCCTCCAACCTTGTAGTTACATTAACGGTCTACTTACTTGCTGTCCCGAACTATTAGGTTAGGATTGAATGTTGTTTTACTTGCAAACTAGCTAGCTTTAAAGTGTAGGTGCAAATTGCAGATCACTGGACTTCACCTCAGCTCTGCTGCAACTACTGGTAGAAGATCTGGAAAAGAACATGGAAGAAGCAGTGGAAGAGTCATACAACATCACTCTCAAGCCATGGCATGGTTGGATTTCTTCTGCTGCCTATGGAGTAAGCTCCTCTGATCTGTACTGTCTTCATGTATTCAATAACCCCAATCAAGTTGGTCGATCGAGTTGTTAGCTTAGTAACTACAAGCTAAGATTACAAGTTCAACTCTCAGAGCAGCTTATTAGCATTTTGATTTAAGCCAATTAACAATTTAGACTGGTTTATCTCTTTGTGCTACTTTGCTGGTTATGCTAATTAAAACGAGATTTATCTAGTTCACACCCTCCTAAAAAGTATTATATGAATGTTGATGTGCAGATAGCTGTAAAACTTGTGCCAGACAGCACAAGTTTTATGAGGATCCTGATGAGCAAACAAGAAAATAACAGTAATGACAACCTTAACAAGGAAATCCGCACCTTGGTTTCATTATTAGTACCTGTTTTACAAGAAATTCACAATGTTCTGGTAATTAACTATTTGCCATTTGAAAAGCCTTGAGCTCTTTAAAGCTAAGCTTGTTAGAGATTTTTTTTTTGGAAAGATCCAATATGAAAATTTTATTTTGTTGTTTTGTGAGTGTAGGAAACATATGGTTTGAACAGGTTAAAAGCCACCTGAAGGAACTCAAGAAACTCAAAGTTGGTCATACATTTTATCTTGGAGTTCTGTTAGACAACTCCAACTCCTTTGCTTTAATGTACAAATGTATACAAGTATAGATGTATAAATATTTTTAATTTCACTTCTTTAATTCCTCCCAGTTACTCCAATAAAGATATTCCGAGATGCCCAATGGAAAATTAATGCTTGCATAGAAGAGTTGCACACATTAAAAAAAAAAAATACTCTGTAGTAAAATAAGCCTTTAATTAGTAACAATAGTGTAATTAAGCTTTTGAATTTAAAATATAAATAAATATTTTTAAATTAATTAATTAAACCTTCCGATTAGACCCTTGAAATAAGAAGAAAAATGCAATACTTAAGTCCATTTTACATGATTATTACATGTTATAGTAGGGTATCACTTATGTGTCAATATTATTTTTACTATTATTGAATTTATATAAAACAATTATAGAAACTTTCCTGGCCATTCATGAAATACCCACAATCTTAATTTTGATGTATATTTTAAAAAATTTTAAATGTCTTACTTGAGGTATTTAAGAATTTTACAATTTCCAATGAATTTTTCCTTTATTACTGGTATTTTTTTTCCAACAAGTTTAATTAGGTTGATCTTGTTTTTAAATTCTAATTTATTGTCTAATCGTCAGAAATATGTATTTTAAATAGACTATAACTTTAAAATTATCTGAAACGGATTAAATCAAGAAAGCCAATATTTTATTACGCACACATACATTTATTAAAGAAGTCTACACTTTGAATCCATTATTCATACTATATTTTACAACAAAGCAAATCCTTCTGATAATTAACTCACAATCAACATTATAAAAATTAAAATTTATAGAACAACATAAGAAATTTATTTATAATTTTTTCTAAAAACGACATAGTTCTTTTTATTATACTAAATATAGTAATGTAGCATAGAGTGACAATAATACGTTCCACATGTCTAAGTCAAGGTTACTTGGATGCCATGAAAGGACATGATGTTTCACTTGTAGCTAATTCATCGGAGGAGCCACCCTTGACTAGCCCTCCAAGCAATTCTCCGCCGTCAAAGAACAACTCCACCTTGACGATCTTGTTAGATTCTTCATCAATCTGGCCATTTTAAAATAAAACCAAACATAAACGATACAGTATAGAGAAATTAATGTTGTTTTAATTTGTTAAGGTTTATATCCTAGATACCTCAAAAATGCCCATTCCGTAAAATTGAGCAATTTCACCAGTAGGGGCATAGCCTTTGAAAGGACCCTCCACGTAACCCCAGTGTCTGAAGCTATACACAATCTTTGGTGGTCCTGAATAAACTTGCAGGACTTCAATGGCAAATCCGCGTCGAAACGCTGTTTGGAACACGAGTTTAGATGAATTTGTTGTTTCAACGTCGGGATTATAAATCCTATATTTCTCCGGCAACGATGTCTGCAAAAACACATTGTAACCTCCTCCACGAGCTGCAATTTCTTCCAAGCTCAACCCTTTATTCCCTATAACACAAAACAAGTTGGTTAAACCTAACCACAAGGTTTTAAGTTCTACTCTGAGTGGGCGTGGTCTATTAATTTTCATAGTTTGAGTCGGTTAAATATAAATAACCTAAGTTGGTTTACCTTCTTGTGATATTTTATTAGCTAGGATCAAAAGTGCAAATAAATGTATTGCTGAGCTTAATGGGCGAAAACAATGAGGGATTAGCTCAAGGAGTACTAAAAAGGTGCTAACCACAATGGGACTCTTGCAACTAATAAGAAGTTAAAAAAAATGAAGCCCATTTCTTTGAAATCCGACTATACATAGTAATGCCAATAAAAATAGAAATTAAGAGACCCAAAGTAATGAGAAAATGACTTGTAAATATGAAGCTATAAGGTATTTTACTCTGGGGATTACAAAATAACGAAAAAGTAAAAGTAATTGAGTTACAATGGGAAGTTACTATGAATTTTTCTTGTCACAAAAGGAAAAAATAACACAAAAAAATAATTAAATTAAACCTCGATTAATTTTTATTAGGTTTAATTCCATAAATTTAAGGATGCCTCCATTCTAAACTTAAGATTCGCATAAAAAAGTGTGTTATGCCTAAACTAATAGTTGGACACTTGGACATATATTTATTATTTATATATATATATATATATATATATATATATATATATCATATGTTGAATATAAAAAAAAATGTTATAAATGATATACCATTGACATGAAGTCTGAATTTCTTAGGGTCTAGAGTATTGCACTCGTCAGGGTTAGCCTTGTGGACTAATTCCATTTCCCAAGTCTTCAGTAACCTCTGCACTCTCTCCTCCAATGACCCTTCAGGCCATACCTACAATCATATCACATAATAAACTTTATTAATTACAACCAAATATCACAAATACTAATATCTTTCGTACCGCAATTAAATTAAAAGCGACATATATGATAATATTGCATATATACATGAGTTCTCCCTTCTTCAAAGACTTTGTTGACGTCGTCATAGTTGGGAGGACCAAACCTCCATGTGATGTTCTTCATATCCTCTTCACTTAGGTAGTCCCTATACTTGTCACCCACAACTGCGGAGGAAGCCATTTTCTTATTATTTCTTTACAGATAGATGTTTCCTTATTTGCTGCATATATACATATATAAGGATAAGGTGGCCAGTTCATGTGTGATATTTCATGGGATCGGAGAAGCTGTACCAAACGTTTCTTCCACACGGCCCGGTCCCCGGCGGCTTTGAAAGTTCAAATGTAATTGACAAGTGAAGTACTATAGTACTCGTATAATTGAAGAGTAAAGATTGTACTTTTGTTACGGATTGTGATAATTGACGATTTCATAACCACTCATGTATAATTCTAGAGTTAATATCCATTTATTTTATTTTTTTTAATATTATTGACTCTATTACAATGCAGTATCTATTCATAACTACTTTCTCAACCTATTGAAGCACAAGGAGTCAATATTGTTGCCTCCACTGAGACTCGAACCCACCACTTTCCGTATAAAGGAAAGGGTTTGATGCTCGACTATTAAGATTTCACCACTTTAGTTGCTCGAGTTTCAAATTTGCTTAATTTCATCTCTAACTGTGCAATTGTTAACCAAAATGATCCTAATTAGGACTATTTTGGTTTGAACAAAGGTTATTTTAGGTAAAAAAAAAATACACATGATAAAATTGAACAAGTTTGTAAGTCGATGGTGAAATCATAATAGTCGAGGAACCAAATCGGGCGTATTAACTCATAATTCTATTATTTGATTGCAATTCCTTCAAACCATGAAATTGTAATTCTAAGGATCCCCCAAGATTTACAATTCCAAGCGGAGTTTGAATTTTTAAAGCAAATTACGGTTTTATTCTTATTATTATTATTATTATTATTATTATTATTATTATATCGAAACAATTTAGTCTTTATTCAATTCTTCATTTTCAAATTCTCGATAATTCTATTCTTACATAAATTACACAGGGGTTTGGGCCCCTTTATTAACAGAGTGGACTAAGGGTAAAAGGGGTACAATTACATTTGAATTTGTGTTACAATATGGTGAATATGGCAAGTGGGGAGAGGACCCCTCTATTTATACTAAGTAAGTCGGCTTGGCATTTAATGCTCAGATGCAAGTGGTTTGATGTAGGGGTGTGCAATTGGTTAACTGAACCGTTTTAACCAAAATTTTTAAACTTTTAACTTTTAAACAAATCGAATTTTATATTACCAAATTAACCGGTTAACCAATTAACCGAACGTCAATTTTTAAAGCTAAAGTTTTAAATCATAAAAATAAATATATTTAAAATTTTCAATTTATCATTCAGTTAACTGAAATTTTGAACCAAATTTATCGTTCACTGAAATTTTAACCATTAACCAAAATTCGATCAATTAACCAAAAAAAAATTATCAAAGTACGCACACCCCTAACTTGTTATGACTTGATTACCTTACATCATTCACACATTGTTAGTCGCCCTTCTTGCAAGCACAAGTGGATCATCTTTACTTATAGTGCAAGCTAAACTCTCTAACTTGCAAAGTGGATTACCGATAAGGTGATTCTAACAAACCGATTGGGTAACACTTTGCTGAGCAACCCCACAAGTAGTCCTAGTGCATATTTACCTAACACTAGGCTTTTTAATCTCCAAAATGAGCAACACAACTAACCATAAACTGCTGGGATCCGACCGAGTGACCGACCAAGTGGCACTCTACAAGGCAACCCCACAAATAGTCCTAGTGCGTATCACCTACTTACTGAACAATGAAATTTATTTTTCCACAAAATTATAATTCCTTTCCCTCTCAACTACCTCATTTCAACCAAACACTCCATTAAAAAATAAAATAAAATCATTCAAACTCTTATTACCACATAAGTTAAAGCGTACATTTTTATGAAGAAAACACGATAAAGTTGGATAGAAGGAGCACATTAATACAGTAGAATGAATGCATTGACAAATTCCCATTCTGCAGTTATCGCTTATTGTTCAAACATTTTATTCTTTTACTGGTAAATCAACCTGCAAAAAGTTAAGCTCCTTTCATGAAAGGGCAGGCTGAAGGGGCTTCAGATGTTGCAGCTTCATCACTGCTTCCTCCCTTGACCAGGGCTCCAAGAAGTTCTCCACGGTCAAAGAACAACTCTGATTTCACAATCTTGTTAGACTCTTCATCCAACTGCTCAATTATACCATTCAAAACGTTAGAGTTCAAAGCAAAAGAAAATTTGTAATGGTAACGCCTGATAGCGAAACTACATATTTATTATTATTATTATTATTTGTTAGAACAACAAGAAAAAATAACCAAAGAAAGTAAATCAGTCTAAGTTGCTCTTGACTAAACCAATAAAGCTAATAGCCTTGTGATTGCATATGTATTATTCAATACACAAGATGAGGTACCTCGAAAGTGCCCATTCCAAAGAATTCAGCAATTTCTCCAGTAGGAGGATGGCCTTTGAAGGGCCCATCCATGTAACCCCAATGCCTGAATCTGTATGTTATTCGTGGCGGTCCTGAATAAACCTGGAGGATCTCGATGGCAAATCCTCGAGGAAATGCATTCCTGAAAACAGCCTGAGATGAAACAAATGTTTCATCGGCAGGGTTGAATACTCGATATTTTTCGGGCAAAGAGGTTTGGAGGAAGACATTGTAGCTTCCTCCAATCTTGGCTGTTTCTTCCAAGGATAGACCTTTTCTCCCTGCATAAAAACAGTACTCTTTATGGTACATGACTCTCACTGAAAAATGAAAATTGACCTATAATACAGTTGTGTATACCATTGACGAAGAGTCTAAATTTTGTAGGATCAAGTGTCTTATAATCATTAGGATCTGCCTTGTGCACCAGCTCCATCTCCCATGTCTTCATAAGCCTCTGCACTTTTTCCTCCAGAGATCCTTCAGGCCACACCTATTATAACACACAATCATAAAGTCTTCATAAAAACATTATAATCATATCCAAACACAATGGCCGTGGCCGTGGCAAACGACTACAAATTGGTAAACCAGCCTAAGTTAGATATAGTTGGCCAGAATCAAGAAGGTCAGTAGGCGGATGGGAGTCGGACTTGTAACTTGTAGCTGCGTTTTGGTGTATGGGATTGACAAGAAAACAAGAAAAAGTTGGTGCAATACAAGGAAGAGAGTAAAGAATATAGCATACATGAGTTCTGCCCTCTTCAAAAAGCTTGTCTACAACATCATAGCTAGGAGGACCAGATCTCCATTTGGTGTTCTTCACCTCATCTTCACTGAGATAGTCCCTGTATTTGTCACCACCAGTACCTGAACAAGCCATTGTAGTGGTTCTATTCTTTAGCCACAATGCTCTCCACCTACACCCACACCCACGCTTTAAAGAAGTGAATTCTTTAAATATTGAATTTTCATTCAACAGTTCTGGTAACACTGAACATGAACAAGGAATCTAGTCATTGCAGGCTGATATAATATCACACCTTTGGGGACTTTGGGTGCTGCAATGAAAGCCCGCCATTCATAAAATAATCTCCAATCATAATAACCTCACATGCTAATACACCTATGAAGTCAACTCACGTGCTAATACACCTATGAAGTTCAAAAGCAACAAAGCCTTACACGATACAGATCAAGTAGTCTATACATTTTTAAAAAATAAATAAATACGGAGTAATAAATAACAATAATTAAGTTCAATACGCAAGAGCCATCTTAAAAAAATAATAATAAACAAAAACCACTAAGCCATCTCCGGGGAAAAAGTGTATATATATATATATATATATATATATACCCAAAAGAATATACAAGTACACGGGGCATACCCGGTCCCAAAGCAGAAAATCCAAGAGTTATCAAGTCAATACACAAATAAACTACAATACAATCAAAAGCCAAACTCGAGCAAAAGCTACAAAACAAAGAGATACTAAGAGCAAGATCAAACTACGTAGCAGGAGGAAGGCCCATTTCTTGCAAGAGATTAAGAAATTGAATTTCGTCCCAATGTGATCTTCTCTAGCAACCAAGACAAAGCCCATGGGAAGCTCAATATTTCAATCTGGGATTAAAAATATATTCGCATCCAGCAGGTCCAAAAAGCAGTGGAATCACTGAGGCAGAAATGAGACAATACAGCTTGAGTGCCTTGCGTAGACTGTACCCATCAGCAAGAGAATGGGTAAGAGAGCAGCACAGCAGCATAAACCAAGTGGGAAACTCAACTGGCAAGGAGAGGCAGAGTAGCAAAACAAATGAAGCTCCAAAAGCACCTATAGAACAAAACCATCAGTCCAGGTGGATCCAATCCAAGCCCCCGGGTGGGCTTTGATAGGGGCAGTCTGTACTACCTTCCCCACTTTGAGCAAGTGGGCAGCTATAAACGGATTTGGAAAAACTCTTTACCGGATCACCGTTTGGCCGGGCTAACATGCTACAATCCGCCAGCATGTGCAGGGTAGAATACTACCATCCCAACTTTCCGACAAGTTGGCCAGTATATGGAGAAAACTAAAAGATGCAACACAGGGTGAAGGGAAAAGAGAACTGAAAAAGTGGCTAAAGGCCAGAAAAGGGAAGAGTACCGGAATGGGACTAAGAAGGCAGCAACCTATACTAGATGAATGCAAAGAAAAACCAAGGTAAAAGTAACAAGAAATCAGATAAGGTAGCATGCTGTAAATGGGAATTAAGTAGAACATTGCCCGAGAAGGAAAGGAGGCAGGCAAACTCCATAAGGGAGTGAAAATCCTTGTCCGGAGAGCACATACCAAAAGCCAACCTAGAGCCGGGACCCTCAAGATTGGGGTAGAAATACTACCATCCCTACAGGATTGGGGTAGAACATACTACCATCCCTACAGGATTGGGGTAGAACATACAACCATCCCTACGTTGGAGCAAGTAGGCAAGCAAGTAACCCGGAGAATGCACATACAATCCTAGTGTCGGGTGCACAAGGAAGGGGTAGCCTGAACTACTATCCCAAGAAGAGGGAAGCATCCGCTCATATAAGGCCACACAAGGAAGGGGTAGCCTGAACTACTATCCCAAGAAGAGGGAAGCATCCGCTCATATAAGGCCAATCAGAATCTGGAGAGGATATCACTTAACCATTGATATCATCAACGTTGGAATTGCCAACCATTAGAGGGATTAGAAGCACAGAATTTCTAATTTTCCAAATATGATAAAATCGTGCACAAGATGGCAAGACTTATACCTTTTGAGTGCACTTGGTTCCTCACATGAGCCTTATTGATCCACCGAAGGGATCCACGGATTGTTCTTGTCTGAAAGGGGAAGCCAAACCACTGACTAACATCGGACCAAATCTGCAAGGAAAAGGGGCAAGCAAAAACCAAATGGTTAGCGTACTCCATGGTCCCCACAGCCCCACACACCGAGAGCAATTGTTGTCCAAGCCAAGGAAGTGGAGCCTGGCACTCATGTAAGGCCAACCGAGCAATGAAGGAGTACTTGGGTGGAATGAAATTATTTCAAATGTTCCTACAACAGGCTTGAGTTAGACCTTATAACTAAAGGAAATCATAAGACATACGAACAGCGAGAGTTTCTCCATTACACCAAGAACACATTGGATTACCTGATGAAGCCAACTGACTCACATGCACCACCATTCACTCCCCAATAACATAATTTACACTGAACTGTTTAATTGTTTAAAGTGTTTCGGACCATACTCTCTATGCTCTCAGTGTAGGGGTGCAAAAATGGCTGCTGATAAATCAATTCAAGTTTGAAACGAACTCATTTATTAAAAATATAATATATAAAAATAATATTATACTATTATACTATATTATAGCTCAATCAAACTAGAGACAACCATGGTCCAAGTGCACGGCCTGCAATTTGGTAGGGGGATTCAGAAAAGACAACAAGCAGTGCTGATAATTTGATTTGGGGTTTAGAAAACACACTGTGGTAAATTGTGATTATCAACAAAATTTCAGATCAACTAAACCACAAAACTACATTGCGACAGAAAGGTGGTATACCATTCAAATAATTGTAACACGCATAGAAAGAGGCGTCTATGTACAATAGCATACTTGCTTTTGAATCTGAATACAGCAGCAAAATCTAATATTACATTAAATTTACTGAAACATAACGATTGTACATTCCAAACCGATCAAAAGTCACGTAAGTCCCTTGAAAACCAAATTCCTCATCCATGGAGTAGCAGGAAATGCATAGAGAAGCCAATAGCACATTGGAATCGCATCTTGGGCCAGGTGCGGTGACAGCAGGGATAGGAATCCAGTTGAGTTACCACTTTTTCCACGACAGAAAGAGAAACAAATCAAACAATGGCAGAGCTGATACTCTGCCTTTGCAAGCGGTTTGTTCCATAAACTAAACACAAGGAAACAAATAAGTAACAAAGCAGTTAACCAAAACAATAACATAATCACATGTATTTCAAATATATACCGAGTCGCATAAATTATTCAATGACAAACCAAAACATAGCAGAAAGGAACAGTCGGAAAGGGAGTTCTAATGGGAAAAGATTGGAATGGGTGGAATAGGAAAGACTAGAGCATTCATTTTCAGAATTTCAAGTCTTTCATATCCACCCACTCCAAAACCCTTTCCCTTTACTCTCTTTCCACTTCCCCAAATTTCGTCCAAACTTCGATCAACCTTCACCCCAATCCTCCAACCCGATTTTACTCTCTCGAAAACCACAAATAATATAAATAACCAAATATTGAGCCATCAGTAACCAAAGGTTTTCCACACAAGCTTTGAGCTAATTGTACGGTCCGCATCATGGTTGATCAGAAAGATCACATCATTCGGCCCATAAAAATTATGTCTATGCAAAATC
>CM008344.1:48010167-48023380 GCA_002525835.2 Ipomoea batatas
CTCACAAGATATCCAAGAGCTCGAATGAGCCGAGATCAGAGATTGAAGAGTGACACTACAATAGCGACTGTCAAGGTTGGATAGTTGTCGGAGATTGTAGTTTGGATTGGAGCTGAGAGCACAAGGATGCCCGAATTTGGGTTTGACAGAGTTGTCGAGTTGCCCCTTTTGGAAGGTTGGAGATGGTTACGACTTGCATCTCAAAGCCTAATTCATATCCTTTATGGCTTAATGTTTTTTCTTTGATTGTTGACTGACCCACTGACTTTGTTTCTTGTGAGAATGTTTTGCTTTGTTATACCTTATCGCTTCGTCGCTCTTGTAAAAAGTTGTCTCTTTCTCAAGAATTTTAAACAACCTTATAATAACGCGTGACGTTCACGTGCGTGTTAATTTAATTAGCACTTAGTAAAATTAGAGCCTAATTATACTATTTTGCTCATGTATGCTAATTCATTAGAGTTATTCTTTGCACTATTTTTTTTATACTTATTTCATTTCTAAGTACTAAAAATTAGTAGATAAATTCACGGCTGGAAAATGGTGATTGTCCGATCTCATTTCCGACCACCTAAAAAATTGTTTGCAAAAACTGATTTTTTTTTTCATTTTTTCCGTCGAAGAATTGCATGGTCGGAAAGTGGTCGGAAATTCCGACCACGGTTGGTCGGAAATTTGTTTAGCTCAACCTGTTGAAAATTTTAAATTAATCTTTTTTCTTTCCGATCGAATTAGGACTAAACTGAGTAAAACCACTCTAGTCAGGACTATATTGAGTATTAACTCTATTAAAAAACAAAAAAGAAGATAGGTTAAAAAAAAAAAAAGCATCCTCGCCCTGCTCCGCCTCCCCTGCGATAGTGGCCGACGAGGGCTCCGCCTCCCCTGCCATAGCCGCCAACGAGGGCTCTACCTCCCCTGCGTTTCAGCTCTTCAGCGTTTTTCCACTCTGCGCCCACCGCCGGTAGGTTTTTCTTTTTATCTTATTTTTTACTTTCTTGGTTGTAATTCTAGTTTTCTATGTGTGTATGTCTCCGCTTCCACCCCTACTGACGAATCCGACGGATGTACTGGTCTCCTCCCGCTGCAGCAATGTCGGTAGGTGTTTCGTTATGCTATATTATTTTTATAGTTTTATATATGCTATCTTATTCTTATAGTGATATGTATATGTGCTGTCCTCACTATTTATTTGCTTTAATTGAGAATAGAAATAGAGATTAACATCTAGAATACAAATTATTCTGAGAAAAAATTATTAAGTCGAAGAAATTGAAGTTTAAAACCTAAAGTCCTCAAAGACTCCCAAGACCATTTGGTATCTATGGGAGATATGATGGTCCTCTTTAACCTTCTGAATTTGTGTCCCAAAATGTACTCTATGACAGCCTATGAGGTTTCTTGTCAAAATTTGTGATTTTGCTTTGTCAACAAAGTGCACTGTATGAGAGCGCCTTTAAAGCTATGCTTAAGCAAAATTCTGTGTTTATCAAATGTTTTGACATTTTGCTAAAATGGTTGTAGATACTCATGTTCTCACATGTTATTTTTTCACTGAGTTTTATTTCCTCATTTTCCTGTTATCTTGCTAAAGAACATGAACTTGTTATGAAGTATTTTTTTAATCACTATTTGCGTGATCAAAGCTGCTTTAGAGGTCATCAAGTCCGTAGTTGCCTGAAGCACTTGAAGAGAGGAGTTACAACTCTTCAGTCATGTACGCTAGCTTGCTTTCAATCAAATATTGGAATTTTTATCTTGGTGTACAAGGAACTAATCCCTTCATAACTTATTCTGCATAGTTGTTCGTGGTGAGAAAACAAGAAGAGAATATGCAATCTCATTACAGAAACTTTCCAGGTGCGGGACACCTGTTTCTCCTACTCCAGCTTAATTTCCCAAATATGACTTTGATTCTATTTGTATAAACCTGTAGATAAATACCTTTCTTTGGAATTAACCTTTCAAAGGATAACCCTGATCGAACTCTTGATAGTCAGCCTTGTTGTGAGGGTTTTTGTTTTTTTGCCCTCGAGGTCTCACTTGCATGATACGTAAGTTTATCTAAACACTTGTATTCTATATGAGTAAAATACATCAAAATTGTTTGATAATGTGTTGGGTTTTCTATCTCAGGACTTGCTTTATACAAGTTAGCTTCATTGTTTTTGTTGAATGAATTTAAGGATGGCACAGTTAATTGAACTGTCAATTGGAGAAATCATAAGTCACTTGGAGCTTAGAGAGGATCCAGAGCAAGGCATAGTGGTTGCTGGTTTGAGATGCATTAAGGTTTAGTCTCTTATATAATTCAAGGCTATTCTTTTCTTCAAGCATATTCTATTTTCTTGTTCATGTTCTAGTCCTTGATAATCTATTGGAACTTTTATTCTAATTTCCAATTGATAGTCTTTGTAATGTTATTACAGGATGACTCAGTCATTGTGGTTCTATTCTGTAAGACTATCTTCACATATGAAACTGGGTTCGTATGAAGTGACAATCAACTATTATCTTTCTTTTCCTTGATTATTATTCTGATTGATGCTTTGTCCTTCATGTTCCTATCACTCAATAATCCACCAAAACTTGTGCAGTGATTGAAGCAGCCAATGGATTGCAAGCATGGAGGGTTTTAGAAGATCTAACCAACCATATTGATCTTGTATTAACTGAGTTAGAAATGCCTTGTGTTTCTGGCATAGGTCTTCTTTGCAAAATCATGAGCCACAAAACACGCAAGAATGTTCCTGTTGCTTTGTCTGCAACAGTGTAAGTGACTATTTCTGCACTTTCAGCATCAGTATCATAAACTTTGTTTGCCTACAAGCTTGTGAAAAAGGCCATCTTTGATATTCTGATTTCATTTTATCATTTGTTCAGATTAAAATAATTGCTTTGTCTACCACAACCATTTTTTTATCTGAAAAAAGAAAAGAATGTTAATATGATGACTTTCAAGGTAGTGCACTCTGATTTGTGTTCTTTGATTTTCTTAGATAATAGATATAGTGCCAGAACAATGTTAATTGGCCATGACCATTAATCAAAAGAACTCTTTATTTGTTTTCAAAAAAAAAAAAGAACTCTTTATTTTTAATTTTTATTTGACTATTTTTATGATATGTTTCCTTGCAGACAATGACAACTTTCATGGCACCTCCACCTGCAGCAACAAGTCTTGCCTTTCATCCTCAGGATAATAATGTTATTGCTATTGGCATGGATGACTCTTCGATACAAATTTACAATGTTCGCGTTGATGAGGTCCAATACTGTGAATATATATGCATGAGAGAATTTTTATTTTGAAGACAGTTATCATTCTAGCTAATTGTTCAATTCTTACGTTTTATAGGTTAAAAGCAAGCTTAAAGGCCATCAGAAGAGAGTAACTGGCTTAGCCTTTTCCAATGTTCTGAATGTTCTTGTATCAGCTGGAGCTGATGCATAGGTACAATCTTTCTATACTCAGCAGGCCAGCAGACAATTGCCATATCATTTTGTTAATAAGCAATTACGTACTAAAATGTTTATCACCATTACCATTACCAGCCTGTCAATATGTCATCATCTCCCTTTCTTTCTATACCACTTTTACTTCTTTGCAGAAACTAAACTTATATATTCTGAGGATTTTAAATATTTTCTGCAAGTTTCTTTGCTGAGATTACACCTAGAAAGTAAGACTTGCAGTACAAACAAACTGTGTGTATTCATTTACCTTTCTTCAATTCATTTTAATTCTCAGCTGTGTGTTTGGAGCATGGATGGATGGGAGAAGAAGGCTAGTAAGTTTTTACAAAATCCTTCAAGTGGTGCACCAAATCCTGTCACTCAGACCCATGTTCAATTTCATCAAGATCAGATACATGTGTTGGTTGCACATGAGTCGCAGATAGCTATATACGAGGCATTATTGATAAAGATGTGGTATGCAACTATTGAATGCATTATTTATGCTCTTCGAACTTCCTTGTGTTCATTTGGCGCGCTCTCTATGTTATTTTGTTGATTCAATTCATTTGTTATTGTAAAATGTGAAGTGAAATGAACCCATTTTCCTACAGAGAATTGAATTTTTTTTTTAATTTTTTTTATTTTACTCGATAACTTTCCGACCACTAAGGTGGTCAGAAAACTGTCACCATACAGATCCAGTAATTTCCGACCACGGATGGTCGGAATTGCCTTGCTTTCTTTCCCGTCCAAATTTTCCGTCCACTATTTCCGACCATCCTATCAGGTGGTCGGAAATAGCGAAGAGGGTTTTTCCGAACCCCTCAGATGGTCGGAAATTTGGTCGGAACAGGGGTGTCCGACCAAAAATCAGCGATTTCCGACCACTTTTTGGTGGTCGGAAAATTTCAAATTTCCAGCAGCAACTGTTCATTAAGACTTGTGGTGTGCGGCATTACTATTGAAAATGTATTGTATTACTTTTGGCAACCTAGGTAGATAATTGATGGGTGCATTTTTGGAAAAGACAATTCTTGGTATTACTCGAAAAGATTGAATTATTGGATACTAGTCAGCAATACTATTCTTGGTAACCCATAAGTCCCTAAGTGCATTCCAATCAGAAGAAAAAGATGAGTTTTGGTAAAATTTTGTTCTAGGTAGAGGAGAGAGGAGAGAAGTATAAGCTGGAAAGGTTTACTAGGCTAATATGAACTTTGGTCCAAGTATTCTGAAAAAGGTTTAAAATAATTTTTTTTTTTTAAAACTACGTTGGTGCGTGCCTGCTAGGAACTTTGGGTGGCCTTTTATTTATTTATTTATTTATTTTTACCTTTCTCTTCCACGACAAAATGATTGGGCCTTGGGGCCCATTTTATTGAGAAAGTCTTAGCCCAAGGGTGGTAAAGAAGGAAGGTTTTCCCAGCATGTAAGAAGAAGAAAGGCATAGTGATCCAAAAATGGGAAGGCATCTTGATGGGCTAGCAAGGTGGAAGTTAGCATTTCATGATCACTGTAAATCTGTAATTATGGAATGAATGATGAGTATATCAGGGACGTGCATATTATAGCTTTACAAGGGAATAATGGCATCAGTGAACATACTTGGAGTGCAAACAAGAAGCTTTTAGAGATTGATTCTGCCATGACAGCTATGGAGGTGGATTCGGAGCAAACATTTGGAAAAACAACCCACGAAAACGCGAAGACATCTACCATGCAAGGTATGTATTGATTCGTTATACAGTTGTGCTACGTAATGATATAAAAACTGCAATATAAGCATTTGAAACGTGATATGTTGCTATTAGATGGTGTGAATAGGAGTGAAAATGGGAAAAAAGAATACATGTTGACGGTTTTTGTTGTGTGTCGGCTTGGGGGATTATGGGTGCCGTTTCTGTTAATTGTGTTTGACAACTGAAATATATAGAATTGAAAGAATACAACTGAATGAATGTGGTTTTTTTTTATTAAATGTATTATTCTAGCATTTCTAATAGATGAACTTGATGAGAGCTTGGGGTTTTCATATGGCAGCCATAGGGTTGAGTTTGAGAATGCGTACTGTGGGGTGAATCCAAAAGGTGAACTTGATGAGAGTGCGGGGTATGTATTGAGTCGTTGTATATTTGTGGTCTAAAATGATATAAAAACTGCAAGATGACTATTTGAAACGTAATATGTTGCTGTTAAATATTGTGAATATTAGTTAAAATGGAAAAAGGAATACATGAATACGTTTTTTGTTGTGTGCCAGTTTGTGGGATTATGTGTGTCGTGTTCTTAAATAATGTTTGACTACTGAAATATATAGAATTGAAAGCATACAACGGGATACATGTGATTTTTTTTTATCAAATTTATTATTCTGAAATTTCTAAAAGATGAAGTTGATGTGAGTTTGGGGTTTTGATATGGCTGCCATAAGGCTGCCTGAAATTACGTTAATTCTTAGGTGTTAATGAATGTACCCAACGAGAAACATCTACCTGGGACAGAAGTTAAACAGAAATAGTTGATTACTAATAGTTGGATATGCACTAAAAAATAATGAATGAAGATGGAAAACGACTAGCAACCGCCAGGCGCAAAACAAATGTAATAGAAGACTGACATATACTAAACCAAACCCGACCAATTGATGTATGTATTAATGTTTTTAATTTTTTGAGGCAAATGTTTAAACCGAGTTAGTTAAATAAAATATAAAATAATACTAGGCACATAAGAGTAATATTGCACGGCAACGGTGCAAATAAGCATGTGAAACCCTAACTCTAACAGAAGGAAACGTTGCCCTCTGTTCTACAGTTAACTCAATGTCCGGAGCATCGGGCGAAGGATTCCGGCAAGGTGCCTCCCTAACGACATTCGGACCATCTTCAAAATCATCATCGTCGTTCTCACCCCGAGACAAACACCCCACTGAAGGTGCCCCCGCTGCTTTTTCGCTGACAACAATAAACACACAAAAATGATTTCATACAATCAACCGATGCACACATCTAACTAAGCTGTGCAAAATTAATTTCTAACCAACGAAGATTGCATATAACCAAACAAGGCACCCTCTATAACAAAGACACAAACACCGTACCACCACTAGAGGCATACACCAATCACCACTGTGGCACACATCAATCACCAATATGGCACACATCATTACCACTAAAACCATGAAATAAAAACCAAAAACAAAAACAAGAAACATAATAAAGTATGATGCACACATTGAAAACACCCAAGTCACAGAACTAACTCACATGCGACACCCATGATTAACAACAATAATGAAAGTTGAGATACAAAACAACAATCAACACTAAATATTAAAACCCAACTGCCAAACATATTAAAAAAACAGTACCAACAATAATAACAACTAAATACTACTAAAAAAAAAATTAATTCCTCATTAAGTACAAACGCATGGTAATTATTTAAATAAATAGTGAGATCCCTACTTAAGGTTGCTATTAACATTGAAATTAAATTTTGCCCCTCACCAAAAAAAATATACTCAGCACACAAATATCCAAACAATGGCAAAAGAATGCTACTCCTCGGCACACAATATTCTGAACAAAAAAGAACATTAAAAAAAATAAAAAAGAACAAAAAAAATACGAACATTAAAAAACCACAGACCAAACTACACAAGTGTCAAAATTGTAAAAAATAAAAATTTAAAAAAATATCATTCAAGCATATCATATACACGGAATAATCAAGAAAATAAACTACGAAACAAGCACAACTGAAAAAACTGCCAAAAATATTTTTAAAAAAACAAACAAACAAACAGCAATTTTGAGAAGGATTTGAGAGCCAATTTGTATGTCATTAGCAAGTAAAAAACAAGAAAACAAGAACAATAAAATTAAAAATAAATATTCCAAACACAATTATATCTCCAAAAATTTCAAATTCATGCTTATTATTTTTAAAACTGTTGAGTTTCCTACTACGGGTTGCTATTAACATATATACAATGAAATTAATTTTTCCACCACCAAAAGCATATATACTCAGCACACAAACTTCCCAACAATGGCACCGCAATTGATACTCCTCGGCACACAATATATATCATTCAAGCATAACATATACACGGAATAATAAAGAAAAAACTACGAAACAAGCACAAATGAAACAACTGCCAAAAATATTTAAAAATAAAGAATAAACTACAATTTTCCACGAAATAAACAAAAAAAAAACTATGAAATAATCATTCCATCAACTGCAATTTTTCACGAACCAAAACCCTATGCTTTACATGTCTAAAATCTCAAATTGCATTGCATGTCTATGAAATAAAAAGAATTGGATAGCATGAATTCACATTGCATTCCTCGTTACTGTTAAACTATGAAATAATCATTCAATCATCTGCAATTTTTCACAAACTAAAACCCTACAACTACGTGCGAACCATGAACAACAGGAAAAAACAAAAGAAAAAAATGAAAAAAAAGAAGAGGCAAAGCTCTAACCTTGAACCGAGCCCTCCGTCGCCTGACCGGAATTGCGACGCCGTCGAAGCCCTTCACCACCATCCGCCATTGAAACACGTTCAGATTGCAACCCACAGACCACCACCGACATGCAACGCAACCGCCGCTTTCAGAGCGCTACAGCCGACCGTCCAAACGATAACTCTGCCCTCCGACCGTCGCCAACGATCACTGACCGTCCCATCACCGCCAACACTCGCAACTCACAATCACCAATGAAGAAAACCTCTGACGGAGCGGCAAGAATCCAAAGAGCCACGCAAATAAAAAGAAACTATTGGATTAATACCAAAATTAAACAATGTATTAAATCTACCATAATTAAAACACTGAAAAAAACGACACAAAACCCCTCCATCTACTAAAAACAACGCCTAATTGAATAAAAAGACCAAAAAAAAAACATCAATCTTACCATCCAATATTCTAATCTTACGATCACAATTTGACCTCATAGACCTCTATAATACATTAGTACTCACCTGAATAGATTCCTATATATATATATATATATATATATATGTATATATACATATATAGAGTTAGGATCATATGAGATCACTTGTTTAGGTAAGATCGTGAGATCGAATCTTGTGCATCCATGTAATAATTTAATGGTCTAGATTGATTTAAGATTCTAAGTTGAAGTGTGTGCGAACGGTGATAAAATGTGTGCAAACGGTGATTAAGTGTGTGAGAACGGTGATTAAATGTGTGTGAACGGTGATTAAATGTGTGCGAACGGTGATTTAGTGTGTGCGAACGGAGTGGGTGTGTTAAACAATCTAGACCATTAATTTTTTTTTGAATGATGTACAAGATTTGATCTCAACATTTTTTAATGGCCTAGATTGATTAAGATTCGAAGTTGAAGTGTGTGCGAATAGTGATTAAATGTGTGCGAACAGAGATTTATCCGCCAACGTCAATATTAAACGTGGTTTGGGATAGACGCCAATTTTGAAGAGATTTATCCTCCAACGCCACCATAGTGGTTGGTATAGGAACTTTGGCCTCCCATACTGCCGAATTTCGTGCAGTCCATATAGCATAGAGAATAGTTGTACACCTTGCAATCACATCTTCATCCAACGAGGTAAGAGCCTGCTGGAACCACACAGGGAACGATACTCCAACTCCATTGGGGATGGCAAGCTGAGCAATATTCCACGTAACAACTGCGAAATCACAAGTAAGCACATGTGACACATCTTCCACCTGAGTTGCACAGAGAGGGCACAAGGGATCAATATCCAAACGTCGCTGAATTAAATTAGAAGTAGTAGGAAGAGTATTAATAACATCTCGCCAAATAAATGTCTTCCATTTTGGTGGAATCTTCAATTTCCACAGCTTATTCCAACTATCAAACCCAGAAATCAACGGGGTAACAGAACCTCTAATTCGTCGATAACCACTCTTCACTGAATATATGCCACGGAAATCATCAATCCAGTACCCGGAGTTTGTATAACCTGGACTAATAGGCACGCGCTTAATTAGATTGACATTTCTAGGGCCGAAGATATCTGTCAAAATAGAATCGTCCCAAGAGTTGGTAGCCGGATCTAAAAGGCCCGAAACAGTGGCAACAGATAAATACGGAGGTTGAGGAGTATGTATCATTGGGTTCGCATCAGGTAACCACGGTGATCCCATGATTTTTGTATTTGTTCCATCCCCAATCCGTATCCGAATACCCTCACAAATCAAGCCTTTAGCCGCAAAGATGCCTCTCCAACAGGCACTCGGATTAGCCCCTATAGTAGAATCAACAAAAGAGGAGTTAGGGAAATACCGGGCTTTATACACACGAGCCACCAAAGATCAAGGATTAGTTAAAAGGCGCCATCCTTGTTTGCCTAACAACGCAAGATTGAAAACACGTAAATCCTTAAATCCCAAGCCACCTAAACCCTTCAGGGTGCACATACGCTTCCATGACATCCAATGAATCCCCTTATCATTACTCCCTCCCGAATCCCACCAAAATCTATTCATCAATCGTTCCAGTGCCACACACAGCGAATCGGGAAGTAAAAAGACACTCATTGAAAAGGTAGGCATGGATTGAGCCACACTTTTTAGTAGTATTTCTTTACTAGCACGAGATAGCAATTTCTTGCTCCACGACCCAATCCTCTGTCTAATTTTATCCTCAATATAACCAAACACCCTCCTCTTATTGCGCCCTACAAAAGATGGAAGTCCCAGGTATTTACCAAAATCAGCTGCTTGATCCACACCTAGCGTATCTGCAACATCATTCCGGTCAGAATCAACAGTATTTCTACTAAAGCATATGCTAGATTTATGATAGTTGACAGCCTACCCCGAAAGCAACTCATAAGTTTGTAAACAATGTTTTACCACCGCCGCCTCATGCACGTTTGCCTTAAAGAACAAAAGGCTATCGTCAGCGAAGAACAAATGAGAAATTGCTGGAGCACGCCGTGCAACTCTACAACCATGAATAGTTCCAGAAAGCTGAGCCTGTTGAATCAGTTGTGACAAACCTTCAGCACAAATAATAAAAAGATACGGAGATAATGGATTTCCCTATCTGAGACCACGAGTAGGAGTAATTGATCCACCATGTGAACCATTAACTAAAATGTTGTAATTAACGGTTGTCACACAAAGCATAATCAAATCAATCCATTTAAAAGCAAAACCCAATGTCTCCAACATCTTACGGAGAAAGGCCCATTCCATGTGGTCATAAGCCTTTGCCATATCCAACTTCAACGCAGCCCAACCCACCTTTCCCAGTTGTTTTCTGTTCAAATAGTGGCCTACCTCTGCAGCTAATAAAATATTATCGGTTATTAGTGTAACACCCCCAATTTCCAAGACCAAATTTTTCTTAAAATTTGTTTTCCTCAATTTAAAATTCACTATTATCATTACGGAAGCATTAACTAACCAAAAGGGAAATGGGTGTTATCGCCATGTTCAGGTATTTCTCTATACCCAAATTCTAAGGCTAAGGATTACAACTTACAAAGATATCTCCAGGCTAATATGAATACAACAAATCAAATACACCCGTCTAAAAACAACTTCTTGATTTTCTATAGAAATGAAACTCTAACCAACTATCTAGGAAGTGGCGAATCGCTCCCATAATTCATGCTCATTCAGATGCACCTGAAATATACTCAAACAGTATCCAAAGTAATTAGCGCAAAGCTATGTAAGATTTAATTCACCTCCTAAAATAACTATTTACATACACATAGCATATATGAGCACAACTTGTAGATAATAATATGTATAAATGTGTACATTAAAATTATTGGAACATAAAGATGTAAATAAGCAATACTCACAATATTCTAAGTAATCACAGTTCTCCAAAAATATTCAAGAATTCCAAAACCCATAATTTCTCAAAAATACACATAATTCATAATTTCCAAATCAGTATTTCTCATAATAGAAATTTTAGGAACATTTCAAAAGTAATATATCTTTCAAAATCACTGCTAATATATACATGTACATATACATGGAGGAACACCAATCTCAATACAATGGGCAGGGTCTTGTTTCATCAAGCCCTAGTGAACAATAATCTCTCTGTTGAACACTACACAAAATCACATTCAATCTCAAATAATGGGCAGGGTCTTAATTAATAAGTCCTAGTGAACAATAATCACTCTACTGAACACTACACAAAAATCCCATTTAAGTGGAACAGAACTAATACCTTAAGTGTGCACACCCCCAATGGGTTTCTAAGTCCAATGGATAGTAACTAGTCCTAGTAGTCATGATACGTTTCTAATGACTACTACTCAACAGGGAAAATACCCTAGTGGTAGACTCCGCTAACCACTCCTCAAAATAACAAAACTAAAAAGTCATAGTGAGACAGGATACGTTTCTACTGCTCACTCCACAACAAACTGGGGTTTAACCCAAGTATCCAGAATCTCATAACAAGATACTACACAAATCTTAAAATTCATTAAGGGTATCGCAACGCAACAAAACATTTTATCCTCCATCTTTATAAAGATAATAATATCAATATTTCTCATATTCCACTCCAAGATGGTAGACTTTCAAAATTCAGTCGCAAGCTTTGTAGCCAACTAAAACATAGGCTACTAATAACATTCACTTGAATTTCATTTACAAATGTATGCATTTTCTCAAAATATTCATAGGTCTCTCATTAAAATAACATTCCAACCTCTGTAACCAACACATATGCATATAATCTCAAGTAAACAACTTCTCCATGGCTCAAATAATCAGCAAGACACAAGAAACAGAAACTGACAGAAATTTCAGAAATTATTCCACGGATTGCAAAATTTTCTGAGGAAAATCGGTAGCATATTTTAACACAACATTTCCCAGATAATAAGTAAATCAAGTCTAGATTATACACAAAAATTTTCAGGTCAATCCAATGTCTAGAAGTATTTTTTTACGAAATATTTCCCAACACTGTGCTGCACAGAAATTTAACTGACAGCACACTTCCACAACTTTACGAAATTTTTCTAGAAATAATGAAGCATATCTCTAACAAAATAATTTTATACACATAAAATATCATAAGTCTAGGATCTCTAAATAAAATATCAAGCCAATCGGAGTTCAAAAGTAGTTTTCACGAATTTTGTTTTCGAGCTGTGTCAGTCAGAAAATTTTCTCAAACAGTGGCTACAATGAATTTAATCCTACCTTCTAAATACCATAAAATCACCATAATCTCTATACCACACAAAATATATTTATACACATTCAAAATAAGCACGTAAGAAGAAATAATAATACTTTTATTAAGAAAAGTAGTAATTTGGTTATACTTACTCTAGAGCCAAAACTCTACTGCACCCACTAGAAATTCTTGATGATCCTTGTCTGCTAGTTTGAGACTAATTGATGATGAATAGGAGATCGATGATGAATAGAGAGAAGACTAGGTTTTTTTTTTTGTTTGGGAGAGAAAGGGAATGGCGACAGAGAGTAGAAAAATATATGGAATTAGGGTTATATCGAATTAGGGTTATCTCAGATAAGATACTATATAAGTAGAGGGAAAATATAATTAGGATTAGGAATTTAATTATAAATATATGATGGGGCATACGTACATACTACATATGATGTATATTAGGATTACTCATATTGGGAAAAATATTAGAATCAATATAATCTTCATTAGATCATATGAATTAGGAAACTATAATATCTTTAAAATAATATTAATA
>CM008344.1:48116154-48134676 GCA_002525835.2 Ipomoea batatas
AAGAGGGCCTTCATGTTCACAGAATAGAAGAGCACGGCGCCGGAAAAGAGTGAAGTTAGGACTTAGGACAGTGGTTTTGATTCCTTGTCTGAAGAAGAAGGAAAAAGATTCTTCAAAGGGAAAAAGGGAAATCCATACTTGTATTTAGGTATTGTGAAACTGCGGCAGAGCCAGAGATTGCTGATTTGTTGTGGTACGAAGTTGTTTGTCAGAATCCGAAGAATGATTGAGCTTCTTAAAAATGACAACAAAAACAGAACATATTGTTAACGTGGAGGCGTGGACAATAACTAGGAATATCTGACGTAAGCAAATGGCCCTACATTCATATTTTAAAAACACGATTTTTAAAAACTCAACTAAGGACAAATTTAAAGTATACTTTCTTTAAAAAAAATATTTTACCTCTTTCAAATGTATAAATTTGATAAGTAAATGCGAAACTGTAATTTGATTGATTTTAGTGATGAAGATTTGGTAACCCACTTAAAATTGATGATTTGCCCAATAATTATACTGGTAGCCTCATATGTAACATCTAACATAATAATAATAATGTTGTGGAAAGCGCTAAACACTCATCAAGCATATAGTGTGCGCTTAGTGCCTAGCTGAGTAGTTGTCTAGACAGCTTTTATATATATATAGTTTAAGACTATCCACTGCTAAGTGTCAATTTCAAATTTCCAATAATAAATTGATTTCATTCCTAATTTCAATAATAAATTTGTTGTTCAATAATGATAAATT
Organism: Ipomoea batatas; assembly: GCA_002525835.2. Taxonomy (NCBI): domain Eukaryota; kingdom Viridiplantae; phylum Streptophyta; class Magnoliopsida; order Solanales; family Convolvulaceae; genus Ipomoea; species Ipomoea batatas. The sequence goes on from CM008344.1 coordinate 48,116,905, forward strand.
GAATTTCCAACCCAACACATAATTTAATGCTCTAATTTGAGTAATTTCTTGTGAAAAAGGGGTGAAATTACCCACCTTAGGCACCCACACACTCCGTCTGGCATAATTGTGAAAGGGTAAATCATAATGACTCAAGTGATTAACAGATCCTAGACATTTGCTCACTACGCCAAAAAAACCTCCTCATTTGAGAGGTTGTTCCCCTAGTACCACTAGTAAAACTCAATCATTAGTCTTTTGTAATAAATTTCACCTATGTGATCAGCTAAGCTGTCCATGCGGACTATTTGAGTATTTTCTACCCCTACAAGTTGCGGCCTTGCCCTTGCATCTCTCACTCTCTCAATTCTCTAGTTTCGAACTATGGCTTATGGAGAAATAGAGAAAACTAGGCAATGGCAACCAAGAGCTAACCTAACTCCAACAACCTCCGATGACAATTGCAAGTAACAAAGGAGAAAGGTGAAAGGACAAGCATCAAGCGTTCGTGACTTGTGAGTTTTGAGTTGATGACCATCTAAGGCAGTTGTAAAGTTATTTATAATCTTGAATTCTTGACCACACAAAGCCAACAAAATGAGTCCAAATAAAGTAAAAAACAATATTATCCCTTCATAAGGAAACTCAAAGGTTCAAAATCCATATATGCTAAATATGATCATGAGAACTTACCATCCCATTGTTGGTTTTTATTTCAAATTATTATTATGTTCATTATTACATAATTATGTTATATATTTTATTATTTATTAAAATTTGAAAATTCATGTAACATATTGATTAATAGTTAAGACATTATTACCATCTTAAATTTATCGTACATATGTTGCACAAATATTAAACGCGCGTTGAACAAGTATTGTAAACAATATCATCACATAATTTAAGTATTTAGAGTGTTCTCTTCAAGTTCTATAATGAACACCTTCTAAATTATATCATTAATCCTATTGTTGACACGAATTACGTTGTTAGATGACACAAAGACAACCATCATCAATAGTTACTACATAAAAGACTACTATGTATACAAATTAAAAGCTATGCAATGTCAACTTAGCTTGTACAAAGACAACCATCATTACTACTTACTACATAAAGGACTAGTATAGGCTCCATTTGATAGAGCTTATAGCTTATTTTAATGTCCTTTTATGAAAGCGATTTGTTTCACTAATTATAATAATGGATGATATTATATACACGGTGCACTACGATACAACGTAAAAATAGGACCAAAAGAAGGGTCAGAACGATGCGGTTTTGGCTAATCGGCTATTCTGCTCTTGCAAAAAAAAAAAGTAAAAAAACTACCACGCTTTCGCGCACTACAATGGTAAATAAAATGGGTAAAGAAAACTACTTGCACAAAACAATTTCCGCTATTTGTTGCTAATTTGGGACGTCGGAGAAACAGATCTTTCTGTCCTTCGGGCAGCTTGGCCAGAGACTGATGACTTGTCCGATCCACGAACGTTGTATTTCTCGTAAACTTTTTCCCGGTTCTCTGACCACCATGTCTCCGCTTGGTGCTCACCAAATCTTCTACGGCTGCAGATGAAAGATCAGATCACGAGTGAATAACGTTGCTTCAGATACGTGTCCCGTTGCATGGAAGAAAGAAAAAATATGAATTCAAACAAGTGAGAGTACCTGAAGCGCACTCTTTTGAGATCTCTAGTTCCATCTCGGAGGGCTACCAGTGTTATATACACACCTGGTTCGTATTGTTCAATCCACTCAGCCTCGGTTTGATTAGCATTGCTAGCAACCACAGAGTTTCTAGATTTTACTCCATTTTCGGTGTCTTGTGGAGGACCAGATTCTTCTTTGTCAACGGCTAAAGATGAACGGTTGCTGCATGCTTGCACAACGCTAACATCCGGTGGATCATCCATACCATTGGACGTCACAATTTCACGAGCTTGGTTGAGTTGATTAGTTTCATTGCACCCAGAACCCTTGGTAGGACTCTCCATACAGTTGATACTAGCATCTATGCTGACCTGAGAGGATAAGTAAGTGCTGGCGATTGAATCAGATCTTGAATGGCGTTCCCCATTCATATCAGGGTACTTCATAACATTCAGATCCATGCCATTTGGTAAGTAAGGCAGTCTAGTCCACTCAGCATCGTAAGCCCCAGGTGGCAATCTCTCGGCCATGTCTTTGAGCTGGCAAAACAGTAAGGCGAAGATTAATTGTAAGGAAAGTGAAAAACAAGCTCCAGAATGAGTCGTTACAGTCAACCATAAAAAGGTCAGCAAGTTAAAGACATCACTGGGTGTGCAATGAGAGTGAGCACACGCTAGAGTAAAGGACAAGTACAAACCTGTGCTGTAAGCGACTTGATCACCTCCTTTGCAGCTTTACATTTAGCAGATTCCTCAGCAGCAAGAACCATTGCATCCTGAGTCTTTTTTGTTGATTTCTGGAGTTCCAATTCTTGGAGTTCACAGTNCTTTATAGAGGGTTCATGTTCCAAGCTCGGCTTACCGCTTTGCCATAGAGCAGGAGGTGGAAACACCATTTGCTTGCTTAAATGGTAATTTTTTTTTTTTTTTTTAATTTTCTGTTTTAATTAGTAATCGTATATTGGTTTTGGTGTGATAACAATGATGAAAGATGAAAACTTTATTATATCACAGTAATTGGGGCAGAGGCCTTCTTGGTCCTTCTGAAGCAGATTTTAGATAAGGCCAAATGTTGTTGTATTATTATGTCTTTGTTTTTTGAATCCATTCCAAATGACAATTGAGAATTTTACTTTAATTATGTTATTTTTACAATTGTAAACACATGTAATCTGCTCTATATACATTTAATTTGTTCTCTTTTGTTCTGTGGTTAATACTCCAATCTGTGAAACTTTTGATTATTTTGTACTCCCTATGATTTTGATGATTTTATGAGCTCTTTCAATAAAAATTCTCTATATTAGGTTGTTTCTCCCTAAGTTGAATGGAAAAGCTACTTTGCACTGAGTCTTGTAGCATTCTCCAAGTTAAATGTTCTTCTATGATCCCTTCATTCCTTGCAAAATTAGGAGCAGCATTTCTCTGATAAATGCACTTGTAGACTTAGGCAGTTTGGCCTCAACAGTCATATTTTGATCAACTATTATTTGTCTTACCTTGAAGCTAGTTGCTTCTCGTTAGAATTCTGAGCAAACAGCATAGGTTTTCTACTGCATTGAGTGCTTTTGTCCATTTTTTTAATGTATTAGACAATAAAATGCTCCTTGTGGCTTATAGTTTGCACAAGTTATTCATTAGTAATGTTCTCTCTTCTCTGTGCTAATGATTGTTTGGTTTAATCTCTTTCTAGTAGTTTCCAAAAAGAGAGATTGGTTGGTAGTAGACTAGTAGTGCTCCTATTAAATATATCAGTAATCTAGAGAAAAACACTTTCATCTGGATACTTGACTAATCTCTTGCATTCTGTGCTTGTAATTTGGATGAGTTGTTGACACAAGTTGCTAATAGAAACTCCAACCATTGATAGATATGTGAATGTAGTATGCAGTACATAACATTCCTCTTCATATCAATTATCTCGAAAAAACACTTCCTTCTAGATACTAACCAAGCAGTCTGAGTTCTTCAATTATGTGTCGATCATTTGGATGAATTGTAGCATGTAGCACAACTTGCCTGACTTGTGAGAAGCACTCTGTTTCTTAATGTGATTTGTTTTAGGTGCTGATGTGAGGCTGTTCTCTGAAGTTCTGCAAATCCTTTCAAATTATTAAACATTTATACATCCTAAATTTAGCCAGAATTTTAGTTGAAGTTGCTGCAAAAGTGCAAAACTTCCCTCTCCTACTTGCTCTCTTTTATAATTTCTATTCCTCCTACTCCTTTCTTGTTTTTGTTTTCTACTCTTTTTCATTATAGCAGAGGATCCCTCTACTGCTCCCTTATGCTCTTTCTTACTTCCATTTTTTGTTTGTTTTCTCCTGCAACTACTAAGGGACATGAACATAAACAGCTCTCATTTGTTATCACAGCCTTACTGTTTCAATAAAATTCCTGATTGGATCTTATTTCTCCCCTCCTTTTTTTGTCCTTTCTATGAACATTAAGGTTACTTGAAATTAAACAATGGAAATATTATAAATAATTTCTTAAGCATTGCAAAATGCTAATTGAATTTGCACAATTTTCTTGTTAAATCTCTGCCTTTCTAGTTTCTACTGCTCTTTTTTGTTGGTCTCCCGCTTTTTTTTCTTTTCTTTTTTCGAATGACGAGGGAGACCTACCGCCACTACCCGAGATGTGCACAATATAAACCCTGTTTTGTGATTTTAGCCAGCAAATGATCATAATGAGGTAAATCATCCTAGGTTACTCGTAATTGACCGGTTTAAATCAAGAAGATTGATAATTGAACTTGGAACCTTATAATTATCAAACTAACACTCAGATCAACTTGGCTAGGGTCATCCTCTCTTCCAGTTTTTAAGTCTGTTTTCTCTGAATCTCTTTCAATGTGTTATTCTCCAAATCTCTGGTTTTATAAGCCATAAGTTAGTCCTTTAATAAAGACCTTCAAGCCCAAGCAAGTACCAAATTAATCAAAACCTTTTTCAGTCTAGAGTGCGTCCAACATGAGGAATCAGAAGCCAAGCCAGGATTCACTACATTTACATGCACAAGTAGTTTTTAGAGAAAACCATTACAGCATCAACAAGAAGAAAGCATACAATTGTCTGAATGACATACACACATCTAAACCAGATCCTCCTTTGACTGGTTCTGGCCCATTTTTATGCCTAATTGTATGTCTTCTCCGGTGGGCTTGCCATCAACTCCGACCATCTTCCCGGAGCCATCAGGGAAGGATTTCTTGTCACAGTAAATGGCATACAATATCAACTGCACTGCTCCTAAGCCACAGCCAAAACCATTTGGTATCTGCAGTTCAAATTCCATCACAGTAAGAGCTGTTTCGTTTCTGATGTCTTCTTCATTATAAATATATTTTCAATGGAAGTACTTACAGCAACAAAGGGGTCCTTTCCCAGCAATCCAAAGATGAACCATGAAGTGCCACACAAGAACACAAACAGAGACAAGAAGAATGGCATGAACTCCACACTCTTTGTTTTAATCACTAGCCTCTGCACATAACAGAAGATACAGTGAATTTATGAGGTGTGCAAAATAAAGTAAACAGGGAAGAAGTGACGAGAGCTTACTATGATTGACAGAGGCGAGCCATACATAATAATGGAGAGGATTGTTGCCGCAACGCCACAGAAAAGCTTCCTGGTTCTTCCATGCAATGCNGAACGATGGGAGAAAGCTCAACAGACAAGGCTTTCCTTGTCAAATAAAGGGTCTCAAAAGATGCCTGGGTGCAGTTTAGTCATGCTTGAAGGCCCCTACTAGAGTATATTTCTCCCCAATGAAGTCTATGGCGGCTTGTGAACAATATGGATCACAGTACAAACAAAATTGAGTCTATCACTGAAGTAATTCCCGGATCCTTTGTCTCTATTTGAGTCTAATCACCCCCTTTTTAACAAAATCCTCCCCCACTATATGTAACGGATGGCAGTATGCCACAGACTAAAGCTTTGTCCGGCATTCATCCGTTAAAGCACCCACAGAGATACCATCCACAGTTTTGATGTGACATCATTCTCCCTGCACTCCCCTATATATCCTACCTTAGCTCATGAAGATAGATAGATAGAGAGAGAGAGAGAGAGAGAGAATGGGTATGGTGAGAAAATGGTTCAGAAGGTTGAAGAAGATGTTGAAAGCAAAGGGCAAGAGATCAGCAGAAGCAGAAGAAACTGCTTCTTCAGCTTCACCTCCTGCTGCAGCAGCAGCTCAGGATGATAAGTTATTTCTCTCACCCAGAGCCAGCAGAAGCACTCAAGCTACAACTGAACTTTGTGATGATCATCCAGCTACAGCCTTGTCAAATTGATGCCAGGCATTTCTCTTAAAAAGTAATAATATCTGTATTTTGAGTAGTTTCTTCTTGTTCTTCCTTGGTGCAATTTCTGTACTTTCTATTATGATCTAGTGTATGTTTTCCCTTTCATTTCTCTTCTCCGGTGGTCTAAATCGTGATGCCAGTGTTTCCATATCATTCTATACTCTGAATTTGGACATATACAAATAAAATTAAGTGATGACTGTTTCTATTACAAATGGAAATTATACAAGGAAAAAAATTTACAGTATTTACTATTACAGAAAAAATAGAAGCACAAATATTGCAGTAAAGAGTAGGTCAAAAGAACTGTTTCAATAACATAATCTCAAGGTAGAGGCATGGGTGGTTTCCATTTGTTGAATTCCACCAAATCTCTGTTCACTATTGTTCTATTATGAAGCCAGAATGTTTCTGCGGATTGATGGAATTGCCTCACTTTCCTCTGGAGTTCCCAAATGATTCCATTAAATGCAGAACAAGTATTGGGTGCAGGAGAATAAGCCCATAAACACCTCACTTTTCTACCCCTGGCTATCATCTCCTCAATTTCCCCATCTGTGAAAAAAATAACAAGATACTTATAACCATATCGACATTGACCAGGAATGTCAATGTGGAATGTAATAACAAAGTGCAGTAGGCTGACCAGGTATTGACTCTAGGTACTCCAAAAGTTCAGTGCCTATCCGAGAGGATGGCCATTTGATTGATATCTGGGTGTAGTCGATGACATTCTGAAATGGCATTTCTATTTGATCTGATAAGATGACTGGAACACACTCCTGTTTGGCATAACAAGTAGCTTAAATGATAAGTGAGAAAGTCATATATGCTGAAAGATGTATCCATGATTAGGAGTGAGAATATGATACCACAAAAAAGGACTCATAAAACCGAAGAGTCCACGATGATTCACCGCGTGGAGCAAGGCAGAACTTGGCATTGCGGAGATGTTGAAAATATTGCACTCGTCCAAGTTTATCAGGACCACTGAATTTCAACTCTGGACATTCCAACTGCAAAAAAAATTAAAAATGCTATCTTTCAGGAAATATTATCATTAATGGTATCAATTTTGGCTTAAGAAATTATTTTGATATTGCATGCACATAACCATAAAATAAAAATTAGAATAGAAGCATAAGATCATTCAGTGTTTCACACTTCTAATTGATAGCTCAATTATTCATCACAAGGATAAGTTTTGCTTCTCCAAACTAGCACTTTCAGATACAAAAATCTTCATTTAGGTGTTTGTTGACTTGTAATAAGTATAATAACAATATCAAAAGCAACATTCCATTGTCATTTATAAATCTCTATACAAGAACATTAATCACTGTCTAGAAAATGTTTAGTACATCAGTCAAGTAAATATTTTATATCTGTTAGCAAGAATGTTGACTGTATGTAGATTCTAATATAGCTGGAAAAGAAGACACACCTTTTCTGGGAATTGTTTTGCAAGTTTAATCAATTGAAGACGACCAACCTTTCCCTGTGCTCGACCTAGAAAGTTAGCCAAGTACTTCCTTTTTGACAAAGGCAAAGGCTCAACAACCCTAGAGCCATGAGCAGTCATCCCATCATCAACATTTCCAGGGATGATAATATCTTTCCACGTATTGAAAGCACTAGTGTCTCGTTTATCTGTTCGATCACCCTGTATCATACACAAAAGCCTATTTCTCACCATGGAACAATGAGCACTGTAGAATTCCATGAAAGTTTACATACACATCACGCAAGCTACCCTTTCCATATAAACCTTTTAAAAACTGTTTAATGAATAATCAATAATGTCAAAACATCTTGATGCTTCCAGATATGAAAAATTAAAAGGTTCAGGTAAGATTCAAATAGATCCGGTGAATTTTTACATAATCAGAAAAGGAAATGGTCCGTATGTGTATCTATGAGTGTGCAGGCATAGCACTCTATGATAAAGATGTAACATTTGAGAGATTCTACTCATGCTGAAATGCTGATGCGACTAAAATATTTAGACTTGATATACAAGGCAAAAAGTGAACTCTATATAATTAAGAAGTGGACAAAAGAAAAGGAGAGAAGAAAAACCATGCAAACAGATGAAGCATTATTGAATGCCAAGGAGTGGTAGTGGCCATCCCTCATCACAGGATGTCTTGTATCATATATTCTATTGGATTGCTCCTCTATTTTGTTTTCCCTTGGGAAATAAGACCAACCTAAAAAGTTTTGCAAACAGTATATGCAGACATTTACTTTGGATTACTTTAGCTTTCTCATTCTTAGATTTTCTAGTCACATGCATTGAAATGGCACTAATATTTCTAGTAGCCTCCTATTCCGACTTGTTGGAAGAACCTAGAGTTTACCATATTTCTACTACATTAGTGGACAGCATAACTCCACCCTTTGTGATCTAGGTGTGTGCTATGAACTATGAAGCAACAGATACCCACAATTCTTGAGATGAATTCCATTAAATAATAAACTGTAACTAAAATGCCTTAGATTCATAAGGAATTCACATGCTATCTACCAGCCATCCAGCTCAAGGGTAATCAAATTAAGCCAAAAACAAATATGGAAAGAATGAAAGTAAAACAAAAAAATAGTGCTTTTAAAAGAAGGAGAAGAAGAAGATTCAAGTACCTCAGGAGTAAGAATGATAGAACGATTCAAGTATGTTGCCCAGGACTTGAACAGATGAGCTCCAGCTCCACTGCAATTGGTCAAAAGCATAAATGTGTTACAAATGACTAATAGGGCTAATTGTGTCCACACTCCAGCCCAATCAAATAGAATCCAATTTCAAGAAAACTGGTGCATTAAAGATCTTGAAGGAGTAGCATTCTCCTATGCCAAAGGGAGTAACTGAAATGGCAGGTTACTTGTTTAGTTTGGTTGCAAATATTGGATCTTTGGCACCTTTACTTAAATTCTTGACTTCTAACCTTCTAGGCCATTAGGCCAAGCAGCATCCAATAATCATGACTTATAGAAGAATTCATACTGTCAACATCAATAGTGTAATGTGATTATGATTAAGCCACTATTTCACCTTTCACACATGATTTTGTATTTTTGTCTCAATCACATCTTCCCATAAATAAGCTCATTTATGTATCTCATATAAGTGTACCTAAAATTGCTAAAGGGTATTACCTTGGGAAAACAAATATGTGGTTACGGCCTCCAGATAACCTGAAATATGGCATTTGACTTAATACCTGAAAGTAAAAGGTGCCAAAGAAAAATTAAAAAAAAAAAACAAAATCACATTTTACATCACTGAAATGGAATGCTGAAATGACAATACCAAGAGATATTCATGGTCAATAGATCTCCATTCACAACAAGAAGTTGTAATAATTCAAAAATCACCAGTACCAAACCAAAGTTTGCCTAGTCAGTAAATTACAGCCAGATTTAAGATTCTGAGACATTACTACCTTCACGTAGGTTTGATTTATTTCTTTATCGTTCAAGCCACCCATCATCCGGACACATTTAACATAACTTGGCACAAAGAACAAGTCTGCTTCCTCTTTCCTCCTAGTCCGAAATCTTGATTGCAAGAGCATCCTGTGTATCTTAACCTACTCAGTGTTATAAAAATAAATTAAAAATAGGAAAAAGAAAACAAAGAAGCACAGTAGTAATTCGAAACACCAAAAGCATATGAAGCAGGTAAGGAATAAAAATTCGTAACCCAAAACAAAACTTACACAATCTTTAGCATTCTAGATATAACTTCCCCAATGTGGAAGAACTACGGGAAGAAACTTTCGGGTGGGGTAATGATAACAAGAAATATCTAACATGGCCTCCACAATACTTTTCATTTTGTTTAGACTGAATTGGGAACACCAAGTTAAAAATTTTCAGTTGATAACTTGGTGATCACGTTAACGAGTGGCAACAGTGCATAAAGGCTCAGGCACTAAGAAAGCAAATAAGCTTGCTCATTTTAGATCAATTTTCTATATTACAACCATAACAAATCATTAATCACACATTGGCCACTTTTAACATGCTTAAAGCGAGCTTACCAACTTAGCTGAAAGCTTAATAAGAAGTTACCTGAGTGCCCCATTGGCCTTTTAGACAGGAATCAGACGAAATCTTCCCTTCCCGGCCATACAATAGCAAATTGAGACCATCAATCTCGCGCTCATCGTAGACGTAGATTTTGAGGGAAAGGTGGGTCCCGTAGCCGCGTTGGGGCCAGGTCATGGACCCCGTATCGGAGAAGCGTACGACGCCGTTGGCAGATCCATGGTCGTCAGTTGGGTAGTAAGTGGAAAAGGATGAGCAGGGGTTGAGGGACTGATCGAAGAAACGAGTAAGGAAGAAGGTGAGAATGACTATGGCTAGGGCGCCGATCTGGTGGGTGCGGGTGCAGGGGGTGGCGGCGGAGTGGTGGTGGGCCGCTGAGCCAAACAGCCTGCTGCTCTTGCTGCTCATTGTTGCGATGAGAATCAGATACGGTGAGAGTGCAAGGCTGATGACGAAAGGATAAACGACGACGCATTTGCTATTCTTATTTTTTCGTGTGTTCGTTACAATATTTCCAAAAAATATGACTCATTTTATTTTTAAATTAAATAATATATAAGCACTAACATAAAATAAGAATAATAATTTGACAGAAAATGTAGCAATAAACCAACAATAGCAAAAAAAAAATTTAATTAATCTGTTGTGATAGTGCCGCAATACTCAGATGACTAATAGTAACATTAATTCTATTGTTTTTTAGTAGGATATTATATATATTGCTAACGGTCATTCGGGAGGATCTATAAAGAAAATCACATGTAAATGTTTTGATTCACTATTGTTTAGCATTAGTATCTATTTGTCATGTAAACCGTTCTTTGAATCTGGTAGTTCATTCTGATCTGGTATAACTCGTGGGATTGGCAATGTAAATTGTTGTTCTTGAAATTAAAGTCTTCTCCACCTATGTTTATGTCTCATCTTTTTCCGGAGTTGTGGGTTAATTAAAGTTTACTTATTTGATTTTGACAGATCTAGACAACTTAAGTCATATTGTAAGATTCTAGCTCCCGCTCTTGTCTTGAGACACTATTACGTTTAGAAGATTGATAGTTGTTTGTCAAATGATATTCCTAACAAATAATTGTGTCCTTTATTTCTACTATACTAATAAGAGCCAAAGAGAGTTAGGCCTAAAATGGGTATAAAAAATGGCGGTAATCAAATGGATGGTTCAGATGAATTATTTAATCAAATAGATGGCTAAGATAATTCAGATTAATATTATTAATAGAGATTACCTAATTTAACCTTACTTTTATGATTATCCGTTAAATATTTTCTTTTCCGTTAATATTCCTTTAACTTTTAACTTACCCATTAATTTCTATAAGAAAGATCTTAGGTTCGAACCTCATCTCAATCAAATTTGAGATAATTAAGTTTCTCACTCTATTTACTCTTATTAAATTAAATAAATTAGTAGCTATAACAAAAAATGATACATATGTATTTCTTTAATTTAGAATTATGTGTCTACAATACCTTTATTTGAAAAAATTATTCATTATCAAAAAATTAAATTAAATAAGAGAAATAATTTCATTAGTTATATTGTCTTTATTTTCTCTCATGCAAAGATTCTTTACATTCAAATTTATCAATTGATATTCAATTCATTACATTGTCCATTATCTTATTTTTACAATATCTTGTAATTAAATATCAAAGTTATAGTACAAAATAATGATATATTTATTTACCAAGTATTTTATTAATACTATGAAAAAAAATTTTAAAATAATTTGAAGCTAATTATATTAACTACTTGGGGATTGGTTGACAAAGATAGTACTCAAATAACCCAACAAATTGAAGCGGAATTGCTCTATTTTACTCTTATTGAATTAAATAAATTAGTAGTTACACAAAAAAATGATACATATGTATTTCTTTAATACCACGAAAAAAATAAAAAAGAATAGTTTGAAACCAATCATATTAACTACTTGAGGGATTTGTTGACAATAAAAGTACTCGAATAACCCATTACCCCGCAAATTGAAGCGAGAAACTACATTTTAATATCTTTGGAATATATAATATTTTAAATTTTCAAATTTTTATTAATTTATTTAATCTTTTTTCTTAAACTAGGGATTTCTTTATCCACAATAACTCATTCAACAATAATATATAGTTGAACCAAATGAACCCCAAGCAGAACACCTAAAGGAAAGTCCATAACTCCTATATCATAATCGCATTACATGACGTTGTCATCTATGCTACCAACAATAACCGAATTGCAAATAACACACTATCAACAAAAAGGAATAGAACAAATAGTAAAGATAAAGACAATGACAATGTTACTCAAAAGAGAATTAAGAACACTTAGAAAAATTCAAATGAAAAGTAGTATTTATTTAGACTATCATTTTTAGACCAAATATTTAGACTATCGATTTTACAAGGTTGCAAACATTTATTTTAGTAATAATTATAATAAATTTTCTATATTGGGCTTGTTTGGTTATCAGCGGTTAGAAATTAGCGGTAGCGGATTGTGTTAGCGGTTATCAAATAGCGGATTGTATTAGCGGGTTTGACCAACGGATTGTATTAGCGGTTTGTAAAAAGATGTTTGGTTAAATTAGCGGTTTAGATTAGCGGTTAATACGTAAAATGACCTAAAAGGACATTCATATTATTATTATTATTATTATTATTATTATTATTATATAAAATAAAATTTACAATAACAATAACAATAATAATAATAATAATAATAATATTACAAAACAAAAATAAATTATAACAAAAAAAAAAAAAAAAAAAAACAAAGGGGAGCCAAATGATGTGGGATTTTTATCCCACATCGATATTATATGGAAGAGGAGCACTGCTCCTCCTCTATATAAGAGGAGCAGTGCTCCTCTTCTTATGGGAAAAGCCCATCAGGCTTCTCGCAAGGAAGTCGTAGCGCCTTTCGGCGCTACATAGTTAATTTTTTTTTTTTTAATTGTTATGTATGAGGGCGTTTTGGGAAAATATAAAACGCCAAGCTCGGAGCAGCGTTTGAGTTTTCAGCGGTTTGGAGCAATTCGCTGCTCTAAACCGTTGCCAACCAAACACTTTACTTTGGCGTTTTGACCAAGTCAAAACGCCAAAGTTGGCGGATCCGCCAAAATTTGGCGGATCCGCCACTAACCAAACAAGCCCATTATCTTGGATTCATATACTTTGAGTTAGATATTTAAATAAAAAAATTCGACATTCAATTACCCATCTATAAACTTCTCCTATATAATCTTGTATTGATATACTTTCAAATATTTATTTAAATATAAACATTGGGCATTAACCCATACGCGCAATGCGCGTATAAACCTAGTATATATTAATAAAACTATAGCTAGTAAATTAAAAAAAAAATTGTAGAAATACAAACCGAATTTATTATTCTTCACCAATGATACAAAGTGTTCCGTTACAATGATACAACATATTAGAGCTTAAAGTATACATTCACACGCTTAGTTGACCACCAAATTGAATTAATGGCGATCGTATAAATAAAAAGAAATATAAAAATACAAAGCACTAAAAATATAAGATGATTTTATTGTTCTTCAATCTTCAGGAATGAAACAAATTGTAATCAAACAACACATTAAATCTTGAGTTCTCTCTTAGTGCACAGCTTAAAGTACACATTCATACGATTAGCAGACCGGCCACCAAGTGGAATGAACAGTGATCACATATATAAATCAAAGAAATGAATTTCATATGAATTTAATATAATTATAATGAAGTGGATTGAGTATTTGGATAATTCACGTAATAATGCATGCATGAAAAGAATCACGTCTTAGTGGGGATGGAGGAGCTGAGGTGGAGATGGAGTTTTAGTAGATGGGGGGTGGGGGTGGTGGGGACTTGTATACGTATGGGTTTACAGGTGGGGGAGGAGACTTGTAGACGTAGGGATTATGCTGCGGCGGGGGAGACCAGTATACCGGATGTGGTTTTGGTGGAGATGGAGATGGAGATGGATGACACACACAAGGAGGGTTATACGGTTGTGCTGGGGCTGGAGGGGATTTGTAAACTGGCGGAGGAGGAGAGCTGTAGTGGTAAACCGGCGGCGGAGAGTTGTAGTTGTAAACCGGAGGATGTTTAGGATAAGGATGTTCGGGTAGCGGTTTAGGATAAGGATGCTCGGGTAGCGGTGGCAGTTCCGGTGGCTCCTGGAACCAACCCGGACGTTTTGGAGACGAGTATTCAGGGTGTGCGGAACACAATGAAGAGTAGGCGGCTAAGGAGAGTAGTGTCACTAAAACAGTGGTCGTTAGAGACTCCATTATATTGTTGCAACGCTTAATTGCTATGATATGATATTATTGGCAACCCCCAAGTTGCATGCCCTTTTATAGCTTCACTTTTCTCCTTACCACTATTAATTTAATTTTTTTTTTCTTAGCTTAGCTTGCATATATTGTTTTGGTGTGTGAGAGGTGAGCTTCCGTTCATATTTTAATTAAGAAGTTAAACCAAATGCAATAAGATATTGGAGTACTGTTGCGTGACTTTTGTAAAGTTTTGTACGACGGTAGCTTTGTTTCAAGAGTTTGTCTTTGCATCAAATGGTACATACCGCGTACCTTGTATTTTAAGATATCACTATTTATATAACTATGGTAACACCCTCTATAAGCTCCTCTCTAAAATCCTTGCCAACCGCATAAAGCCCTTACTACCCTTAATTATCTCTGATTCTCAGTCTGCCTTTGTCCCTGGCCGCTTGATTTCCGACAACATCATGGTCGCTTATGAAGTTAATCACTATCTCAAAAGAAAGAATCAGGGAAAAATTGGCTATGTCGGTGTCAAATTGGATATGAGCAAAGCCTTTGACAGAGTTAATTGGAATTTCCTCCTTTCGGTTATGTCTAAGCTTGGGTTCTCCATCCACATTGTCAGTCTCATCCAGGAAATGATCTCCACTGTTAACTACACCATCCTTCTGGACGGTCGTGCAATTGGCTCAGTTTCACCTAACAGGGGACTTAGACAAGGCGACCCCATCAGCCCTTATCTTTTCATTTTGCTCCTAGAAGTTTTCCACCTTATGCTCCAAAAACTACAGCTCGAGGGTCACCTTCATGGTATTGCCATTGCAAGAGGCGCACCTAAAATCACAAACCTCTTTTTTGCCGATGACTGTTATATATTCTGTAAAGCCACCGCTCCTGAAGCAACCACTCTAAAGAATGCCATTGAGAGTTTTGCTCTAGCCTCTGGACAAACCATCAACTATACCAAATCCACCCTAACCTTCAGCAAGAACACTATTGGGAGTTCAAGAGAGGAATTTTGTACTATAATGGGCATGCATGAAGGAAACCTGAATGGTCATTATCTTGGTCTTCCCTCACTTATTGGAAGGAACAAACGTGAAATTCTTGGTTTCATCAAAGACAAAGTCGTGGGGAGAATTAAGAGTTGGACACATAAATTCCTCTCCCGTGCAGGCAAAGAAGTCCTCCTTAAGAACGTCATTCAAGCTATCCCGAACTACGCAATGAGCGTCTTCCTGCTCCCTATTGAGTTATGCAACGAAATTGAGCGTATCATGAACAGTTTTTGGTGGGGATGTGATGGCGATAGATCAAGGGGAATCAGATGGAAAAGTTGGGATAAATTGTGTGTTCCCAAACGATGGGGTGGTATGGGTTTCAGGAAAATCAGAGAATTTAACACTGCATTGCTTGGTAAGCAAGCATGGCGTCTCGTGAACCACCCGAACTCCCTGGTCGCCAAAATCTACAAAGCCAAATATTATGCTAACAGCTGTTTTCTTGACGCTCACTTGGGAAACAATCCCTCCTTTATTTGGAGAAGTATTCTTTCAACTCAAGACATTATTAAGAACCGCTGTCGATGGAGGGTTGGAAATGGGGAGTTGATCAATGTCTGGAATGATCACTGGCTGCCTTACTCGGTTAACACTACCATTCAGCCGGGTACATCTACAAACGCCAACATTACCAAGGTGGCAGATCTTATTATCCCTAATTCTTCCACATGGAATGAGCCCCTCATCACATCTCTGTTTGGTCAAGCTGTTACTGCTTCAATTCTGAGTATTCCATTATCTGATTCACGATCAGTGGACAAAATGTTGTGGACTGAAGATGTAAAAGGCATCTATACTGTCAAAAGTTGCTACAACTCCCTAATGGGTAACTTGGATCCCTCTCAATCTCCATGCTGGACAAAGTTCTGGTCACTTATGCTCCCTCCAAAGATCAAGACTTTCTTTTGGCAGCTCTGCTCCTCTTCTCTTCCGACACATGATATTCTTAAATCCAAGATGGTTCACGTCCCAGATGTTTGTCAAATCTGTAACCATGAGGAAGAATCTGCATTTCATCTTTTCATAAAATGTCCTCTTGCTCGTGATTGTTGGGATATAATCGGTGGGATTGACTATGTTTCCAGTCCCTCCCTTATTGACTGGCTGAACCTTATATTCTCCACAAAATCTGATCATGACCTGTGCATTATTATCTCTACATGCTGGAAAATTTGGGATGCACGTAACGAAAAAATCTGGAATCATTGCATTGTCTCGGCCTCCCATATCTGTCATAGTGCTAAGCATTTCTTATTTGAATGGTCTCATGTTAATACTAATGTGAATGCTGCTAACAGGTCCCCTACTGAATGTACTGCCTGGGCACGTCCTCCCTCGGGCTTGCTCAAAATTAACGTCGACGCAGCCATTGATCATAACAGGAACAAGATGGGTTTCGGCTTTATCATTCGCGATTCTATGGGTCATTTCATTGCTGCTAGGTGCCTTCCTTGGAGAGCTGCCTTCATTCCACCAGAAGCAGAAGTGATGGGCATTCGTGAAGCTTTGAAATGGATTAGAGATCTTGGTATTGACAACCTACAGCTTGAGAGTGATTGTCAGCAGGCCATTCTTGGGATTCAGCACACTTTTGCTTCCATTTCTTATTTTGATCTCATCCTAGATGATATTAGATGCATAGCTTCTAGTTTTGATAACTTAAGCTTTTTGTTTGTTAAACGGTCCGCGAACAAGGTAGCCTATTGCCTAGCTAGGGAAGCCTTGTGTATGTCTGACCGTATGGACTGTTTTTCTCATCCTTTTCCTTCCATTGCTCATGCCTTGAGCTTGGATTCTGATTAATGAATTTTCGTGTTTATTCTCAAAAAAAAAAAAAAATGGTAATTTTGATATATTTATTTATTTCTTGCATGATTGAGTACAATGGTAAACAAATGAACTTGTAATCTTGTGCAAACGAACTTGTAATCTTGTGCAGTGGTTACCAAGTCAAGTCTGACCAATTAGGTTGGGATCGTTCCCATGTGGAAGTCCAACATATAATCTTGTGATTACTAAATTAACTGTGTAATTTAGTTAAGGAAAATAGGAAAGAGATAGGAGAGGATATGGGTGTTAATCTTAACTCAATAAAATTTTTAATATATTAATAAATTTATTACAAACAAATATTTTTTTATGAAAATAAATAATAAAAAAATTCATTATAATTATAGTGTAAATATGTTAATTATTTTTAGTTAAATTTTAGAAATAAAGGTTTAGATAAATTAATGATGTATAAACTTATATATATTAATGTAAATTTATTAAAATTGAAAGCTTAAGATGGTAATTTTAAAATGTAATTTTTTTTAGTTCAATTTACTTGATAAGTTGAAAATTTTAAGGTTAACGTCAAGATTTTTAAACAAAATTAAAAAAAAAATGATAAACTTAAACTT
>CM008344.1:48199696-48210087 GCA_002525835.2 Ipomoea batatas
ATTTATATCACAACCATAATAAATTAAATATACACACAGTCATAACTAAGGTAATAAAATACATGTTGATGTTACTTCAATTGAGAGAAATTTAAGCCACTTAAATATGATGTTAGGAAATTAGCTTGAATGATACCCGGTTTATATTTGACTAGCTAGTCGATCATGTAAAATGCAAATATCAATGCAATGTGAAAAAAAATAATATTCATGTTTTAGAAAATAAATGTTATGTTAATCTAAATTATAGTATCATATATTAAAGAAGATGTTTTGGTAATTATGCTGACAAAACATTTTTTTGAGTTATACTGACTCAGTTACAATGTAGTATCTGTTCATAACTACTTTCTCAACCTAATGAAACACAAAGAGTCAACAGATGTCTCCACTGAGGCTTGAACCCACTCCATTCCACATGGGAGTGTACACCGAATGCCGCTTGACCACAAGGCCTTTGGCATAGTTAATTAATAATGATTAGGTCTTATTTTAATTTGATGATCGGCTATTGGTCTGGGTGATTGAGTTGACATATGATGTTTGAAGTGTGAATTGAAGATTATAATATATAGATGCATGTATGTCCAAGCATGTAACAATATATCTTGTGAAATATAGTGCTGTCCCACTGGAAGTGACACATTGAAAATGGTCAAGAGCAAATGATTATTGGCAGCCTACTTTCATAGAATTAAAGCATCCAATGCCAAAACAAAAGCTTGCCAGCCAGCCATGTTAAAACAATGTGCTTAATTTTACAACTCATCAATCAAAATATATTACGTTGTAACATATACAAAAATCAAACTTTTGAATTTACCCTTTATATTAACATAACAGTTTGCTTACTAGTTACGGAGTATTTTGAAATGTTGAATAATTAAGTTGTATTTGTTTGTTTGTTTGTTTTTTTTTTGTTTTTTTGTTTTTTTTGGTTTTGTTTTTTTAATAATCATCTGTAATAAGCTCAACTAGAATATTGCTGGCAATAATTAAATTCTTAATTTTCATGTACAAAAATCATGTTTCACTTAGTTAGTTAGTCACTTCCCTTTTGTGACTCTTTAATCTGTAGATGTGTGTTGCATATTTGACTATCATGTGTGTGTATCTTTATATTTATATAAAAGTGTCGGTTTTATTCACTTTATTTATTGAATTTCCTTTTGCCTTTAATTTGTATGTGTCTCAAAATTAAAGATTATCTATTCACCCCAAGCTAAGGAAGGGTTGGTTTTAATTTTTAGAACTTTTTGTTTAGTATAAATCACTTTTTTTTTTCTTTTAACTTTTAATTAAAGTATATAAACTTTAATGAATGTGGAGTGAACAAAGAATAATAAGCCAATAGATGAATTAGATAGCTACTAAGATTCCTCCCCGGCCATGTTCATTATAATCATCATGTAAAGCAATTAGGATTTAGTTAATTATACTATGTCACTAAATAATTAAACTTTCTTGCATATTGATGATCAACTAAGTACTCCGTACAAGCTAAGGGTTGAATTTTTACAAGGTTTGTTAAAAAAAAATGTAATTAATTATTACCCTGTTTTATTTAATTTTTTTTTTTTCTATTTTCAAAAGTTTGAATTCCGAATTCTAATGGCCACTATATTTCAACCTGATAAAGCATCACATGAAAAGATATAAATCATGATAACTCAACTGAACAAATAGACTAGATGTACCTTTGCTTATGGCATGTATAACGAAGTTATAGTAAGGCGTACATGCATGCATTATTAAGGGGTGATTATAATAAATTAATAAGTCATGCTTTAAGTGTCGGTAGTGAAATATAATTGAATTCAATAATGGAGAGCGATGGAAATTATAAATTAATTAGGAATGATTTATAGGTATTGTGATTAAGCCTAATGTCAACATCAACTTTAATACCTTATTTCGACCATTTAAAAAAAAATATAAAATCCCATAGTCGGGGGGAATGACCCGTGAAGTGTAATCATATTAATTCAAGCCGTTACTTCAAAGTGTGTTTTAGGAGAAGTTTGTTTTGTAATTATAATCATAAAACAATTTAGCCCTTAATGTCTGTTATGTAACTATAATCAGCAAAGAACTACAATTAAGTTGTTCATAACTAACAAGTTCAAGCAAACGAGACTAATAAAGAAGTCTAGTAGGAAGTTAAAATTGGAATTGTGTGGTTGTCAACCCAATGTTATACCAACTCTGCTGGAATGGCATCTAATTATATTAATCCGGTACAATATAAGAAAAATATACCTCCATATAATTGTACAAAAATAATATTCTTATTATGTAATTTATGCTTCTACTTCAATTCTGATCTTTATGTATATTCACATCTATTTCATGGAAAAATGCTTTTTTCTCTTCTATTTTTACCTCCAAACTTGTCTCTCATGATGTATCTTTCATTCATTGGGTGTTAATGAATTTACTAACCCATCAATAACAAATAAATTAATTTAACTATCAATCACATGATTACACATCATGATGAAAAATTTGTACATAAAATACATGAGGGTTTATAGCATTGCTTTATTTCATATAGTGTAAAAATAATCAAGCACAAAAAAAAAAAAAAAGAATAAATCACAAAAAAAGTATGATCATGTCACCTAAACTCGCTTAACTATGAAGGTGGACTTCACTCTTTCTAACATTATAATTTAGTTGAAAAAACACAATCTTAAAAAAAATAAATAAAATATAGTGAATCAACTCAGTTTGTATAAAAAAAATCAAAATGTCATTGTATTTAACGATATTATAACGATTTTGTTGATGATAGATGACAACAAAATGGTCATGTCACAAAAATACTATGATCAAATGAATATATGTTTCTTTTAAAGGACTAAAATTGGACTACTAGGTGTACATATATAAAACTAAAAATGAAATTAACTTTGATTTATATGAATTATAATGATTACGAATTTTCACATGGCGTGATAATATATGATTTGTGTTTAATTAAAAGATAAATTTATTTTTTATATTGGAGCTAGTCGGTCAATTCATGATAGTTAATAAATAAAAATAATTTTATTATAAATAATTTTGATGAAAATTTTGTATTACTATAATTTTATCCGTTGTTTATATTGTCTTTTTATAAAATACCGAAATTTATTGTTTCAATTATTTACCCACTTCAGTTTACTATCACAATAATCACCGCCCACTTGTTACCATCTTTGTCCACTATTATCACAATTAGGTGCGGGGTGGAGTATAAAGTAACACGAAATAATTACTTAAGGCCGTAAGGGCTGTAAATGTATATTTAAGTAGAAATCCATCAGAAAAAGAAAAAAGAAATTACGTAGTAATACAAGATATATATGGCTTTTGTTCATTTGCTGTAATTGTACATTTTTGTAAGTTAACAACAAGTGTGCTGACATTTTAGCTAATATGAGACAAGCTGGCGGGTAATTGGGAATATATAATCTTCTCTCAAAAAAGTTAAATGTTTGGATCTCTTCACATCCAGCCCCAAAAGATTATATTTAGGGGAATTGTAAATTACAATAATTTAGTGATTTAGCAATTAGCAAATATGACTAAATGTCTGTGTACACAAAACATCTACACACTTTGAACATAATCACACACATTTTTTTTTTTTTTTTGAAAATCATAATCACACACTTTAGAATCTACAATTTTGGATAGCAATCCAGGTGGCATTGTTGCATTGGTACCTTACTTCACTCGGATGCTAATGATGTGGATTAAAGTCTAATCTCCTCGTTTTAGGAGGTCTTAGGTGCACCCAAACAAAAAAGCAACACTTTATATAATTTTATTAGGCAAGTCACCCCTTCGAGATTGAAATTAATAGATTGAATTGGAAGCTAAATCTTAAATTATTTGAATAATATACCAATTTAATGTCAAAATCTTTAAATTGAATATACATCCAATTTGAATCTCAAACTTTATTTTATGTTTATGAATTTGAGGGGACACAGGAAAAATTACACAATCTCAACTAAATGACTAACAATGATTTATAAACTTATATAGAAAGTAATATTATTAATCTATTTTTTTAAAAAAATTTAACACTATTTTTATTATTGGTGTTTTTTTTAATATAAGAATGACGGGAATATTTTAGTTATGCAAGTTAATTAAATTGAGAAAATAAAACAATTGTAGCCAAGACCTTGTGGTCATTAGTACTAAATTTTGTTTTCTTATATTAAATTTTCTGGGAAAAATCGTTGAAGGTAAAGAAATTGTAGAAAGTATGTTAAATTAAGCGGTCAAACCGTCAAAGCACGGTTCTTATATCGTGGACCGCGGTCCACAATGCATTGTGGACCGCGGATCCCCAAAACGACGTCGTTTTGATTAATGAAACATATGGATGAATTCGCGCCACTCACTTTCTTTTCAAATATACTGCAGTTTCTTTTCAAATGTACTGCAGTTTCTTTTCATATATACTGCAGTTTCTTTTCTATATATACCATTCACTTTCTTTTCANNNNTTCATATATACGCACGCACTTATATATATATATATTTTTTTTAAAATAAAAATACAATATCATTTGTGTCTGTATTTCTGTGATTGTACGTCGTTTTCACCTGTTATTGGTGTTTAAGAGCATTGGCCCAAGCAAGAGTTGGAGAAGGGAACAAGAAGAAGAAAAGGCAGCGCTTTTCTTTGACTGATCTCTGCAATGGGGGCGCTCGGGCTGATTTAAGTGTAAAGACAGAATTGGGTCTTTTTATCTGTTTCATTATTGTGAAGATAGTGGCGGAGTCCAATGGACACCAAAGGAAGGCTTATTGCTGGTTCACACAATAGGAATGAGTTTGTACTCATCAATGCTGATGAGATTGGAAGAGTAAGTGCATTCAAGAATATCTTCTTTCTTGCTTCATTCTCATTTTAGGGGATTATCCAACTGTTTTGGGGGTGGGGGGTCTGGAACATTTGTGTCGGTGCTAGGTGGGCATGTCCACATTTAAGGTTTTTTAAATTAATCGTCAAACATTTTGGGGTTTTACAACAAAGATTTGGTTTTTATTCAAGAATTTTAATTTTTGTGCTGGAGCTTAGGCTGGAAATCTTAGTTTACATTATTGTGTTTTGGTGGATTTTTGTAATATATTGCTGCAGGGTATATCTACTTATCTACTCCAGATTTTGCTTGCTCTATATTTAAGTTAATTGCTTGCCTAAACAAGTTTCTTTTAGCTCATTTTCTAAGATTTAATAGTAATAATAATATTAATTTTTATTTTTTTATAAAAATTTTGGAGTAAGTTACACATTTTTTTTTCCTTACCGAAATTCTGTAGTGTAGATGTGGATTTTATGGCGGGGGTTAATTCTACTTCGTCTTTCAAATTATGAATTTCTTGATCTGATGGATTATTTCATAACAGGTTACTTCTGTAAAGGAATTGAGTGGACAGAGTTGTCAGATTTGTGGAGATGAGATTGAAATTACAGTTGATGGGGAGCCATTTGTTGCTTGCAATGAATGTGCATTCCCTGTTTGTCGTCCCTGTTATGAGTATGAAAGGAGGGAAGGCAATCAAGCTTGTCCTCAGTGCAAAACTAGGTACAAGCGTTTAAAAGGTAATTCCTCTTGCCTTTACACTTTTAGCGATTATTATATTTGGTTTTAGTATGGAAGCGTGTGGTATGAATGAAGGCATCATGTGATAGACAATCCGCTCTATTTTAGGGAGTCCTAGAGTTGAAGGAGATGAAGAAGAGGATGATTTTGATGATCTTGACCATGAGTTTGATTATAATAGCAATGTAAGAAGAGATCCTCACCATGTTGCTGAGGCAGCACTGGCTGCTCGCCTTAATGCTGGTTATGGTGTCAACGGTTCTGGGATCATGACACCATCGGAAGCAGATCCCTCTGCTCCTGGCTCAGAAATTCCGCTCCTTACCTATGGTGAAGAGGTAGGCTTATTCACCTCTATTTCAATTTTGCTGAATTTCGCCTAAATTCTGATGGAGGATTGTGTTGTGAAGGACGATGGAATTTCAGCTGATAAGCATGCTCTTATTATCCCTCCATTTATGGGACGTGGAAAAAAGGTTCATCCTGTGCCGTTTTCAGATACAGCATCTGTGACCTGTAAGTAAATTTGATATTGCTGTGAATGCTCTTCTTTTACTGTGCCCAAGAGGACTTGCTCTGATTCACTTTCGGTGTAGCGTTACCACCTCGACCAATGGACCCAAAGAAGGACTTGGCAGTCTATGGTTATGGTACTGTTGCATGGAAAGAAAGAATGGAGGAATGGAAAAAAAAGCAGGGTGATAAGCTGCAGGTGGTTAAGCATGAAGGAGATAAAGGCGGTGGGAAGAATGGTGGAGATGAGCCCGATGATCCTGATTTGCTTAAGTAGGTGCACTATTTCTTTCTCTTTTTTCATGGTGAAGTAGCGTTGGTGATTTGACTTTTAGTTTATTTAATTTGTTGTGTGGATGATTTGACCTGTAGTTGTTGTGTGCTTTTGATTGTTTGTTTTATTACGACGTTTTACACTCCTTACTAAAAATAATTAAAGAATAGCAATCTTAATTTTGGGGATCAAAATAGGTGCAATTTAATTGGTTGCTATATTAGGTCTAGCTGTCCTAGAGGAGTAGAGGGCCAATTTACAAAGTTAAACCCTTTTTTAACAATATGATCCAGTTTCATGATAAAAATAATTATAAATGAACATTTTTCCCTATCTACTTTCTTGTTTATTTACCTAGGTATTTAGTCATTGCGTCTTGAAAGACAAATTGCTACCAATCCAATGGCCAATCATTGTTGGCTTGTTAGCTTCTGCCGGTCAAATGAAAAGTTTTTCTAAATTAGGCAAATCAATGTGTTGGTGTAGGCTTGCATGCTTAATGATCTAACAGAACTTTTTTGAGTTGGGTAAGCGTTGAAACACAAATGGCAGAACAATCTTATCTTTCGATTACTATTTACTTTGGCTGGAGTGTTAGCATTTTCAATTTTGAGCTGTACAAATTTATACGTTGGAAAGAAAAGAACAAAAATGAAAACGGACATTATTGGTTACTAATTTGCTATAAAGCAAAAGTTTCTGATTCCAAATAAAATGTGAGTGTAAGTTTTACCTCAGGAGAGTGAATATTATGGGCACAAGTAAGAACTAGTAGAGTAAGAGTAGAAGCTCCCTATAATTTGTAATCAGTAGGATCAGATCAGTAATTCAATTAACATACTTAGGGGTTGTCGGTTTCCGGGATTATATCCGGATATGGGGGGATTGGATTACCATCCCGATTCTCATGCTCGACCATTTTCTATATTTGTGGGACCCACACTATATTCAATCCTAGGGGAGGGGATTATAAAAATTGGGATTGGAGGTTTATATGATATACATGCGCACACAGTGTTATATACAGATTACAGAGTAACGAATATAGTTACAAACTAAATTTGAAGGATATTCTTGGAAAAAAAAATAGTCCATATTAATATCCTGACTTTAATACTCCGTAAGTCGTACCAAACATGGAACCTGGCATTAATCCAGACTTCAACCCTAGGATTTAAATTCCTATATTAAACTATCCCTTCATTAAATCCAATCCTCACATGGAATTGAACCAAACAACCCCTTGGGTTTATATAGGTTTCCATGGGCATTTGATGCATATTTTCTTTAGGAACTTTGCTTTGCAAGGTAATTAGCTAGGCTCCATGTCTGCTTGAATCTAACAAGCGTCTTCGTCTTATAAATCATGCTGTTTTTTGCATTCCTTTCTTAATTCTAGTTAGAGAGTTCATTCATTTGTCTATTTTGTTGCAGGATGGATGAAGGTAGACAGCCACTTTCAAGGAAGATACCGATTCCCTCAAGCAAACTAAGCCCTTACAGATTAATCATTTTACTCCGCATGGTGATTCTTGGGTTGTTTTTCCATTATAGAATTCTCCACCCTGTCAATAATGCATATGGTCTGTGGCTGACTTCTATTATATGTGAGATTTGGTTTGCTGTATCATGGATATTTGATCAGTTCCCGAAATGGTTCCCTATTCAGCGAGAAACATACTTAGATAGACTGTCACTTAGGTACAAACATGTTTCATTATTTTTCTCACTCTCCATTTTGTTTAATTTAAACGACTTTTATATGTCCTAATTTTTTATTGGATATTGTTTTCCTCAGGTATGACAAAGAAGGGAAGCCTTCTGAGTTAGCCCATATTGACGTATTTGTGAGTACTGTGGATCCCATGAAAGAACCTCCACTCATAACTGCAAATACTGTTCTCTCCATCCTCGCTGTAGATTATCCAGTCGACAAGGTCTCATGCTATGTCTCAGATGATGGTGCTGCCATGCTTACTTTTGAGGCCCTGTCTGAGACATCTGAATTTGCAAGGAAATGGGTCCCGTTCTGTAAAAGATACTGCATAGAACCACGGGCACCGGAGTGGTACTTTGCTCAGAAGATTGATTATCTGAGAAACAAAGTGGATCCAACTTTTGTGAGGGAACGAAGAGCAATTAAGGTATGCTAATTTCTGCTTCTTTTGGCTTCCTCTTTCTTGTTTTACCTTTCTCTATTAGCTACTAGACGAGCCAAAACCTACCATCTGGAACCTTCGAAAGAACTTCTGAATTTCATAGGAAAAGTCATGTTAAAAAAACTGAGGAAAGATGAGTTCCAGTGGGTTGGTGAAAATGATAAGCTAGTTGTATGGGTAACTAGTTCAGTATATGGCTACAAAATCGACGATTTTAATGCTTATTACTAATTTTGTTTCAGAGAGAGTATGAGGAGTTTAAGGTTCGGATCAACGGGTTGGTTGCCATGGCACAGAAGGTTCCTGAGGATGGCTGGACCATGCAAGATGGCACTCCTTGGCCTGGAAACAATGTCAGGGATCACCCTGGAATGATCCAGGTATGTATTCTGATATTTTTGTTTTTCCTTCTGTTTTAGTATGGTACAATTTTGCCGAGGCATAAAAGAAAATGTGTACACATAGAGGCTCCTTAAACATGTGCCTCGAAACAAAAAAAATCACAGAATGAGTCATAGTACTCTTCCGGAGACTTGAAATGGCATTGCCTGCAGGATCTACTGGGAACTGAGAGTGTATTCTCCATGCAAATGGACCCCTTTTGGGGACTAATATCCTAGTATATTACAAAATGATAGGTACTGAGTGTATATTTGTTGCAACAGGTTTTCCTGGGCCACGATGGTGTCCATGACATTGAAGGTAATGAATTGCCTCGCCTCATTTATGTTTCTCGTGAGAAGAGGCCAGGTTATGAACACCACAAAAAAGCAGGGGCTATGAATGCATTGGTAAACCATCTTCTTTGTGAATTTTAGCACTTGTTATTTTTTATTTTTTCTTTTGGCTGATGTTTTGATTGTTTTCTCAAATATGATACTAGGTCCGAGTGTCAGCTGTCATCTCAAATGCTCCTTACTTACTCAATGTGGATTGTGATCATTATATCAATAACAGCAAGGCACTCCGAGAAGCTATGTGTTTTATGATGGACCCTCAATCTGGCAAAAAGATTTGCTATGTGCAATTTCCTCAAAGATTTGATGGAATTGATCGACATGATAGATACTCAAATCGTAATGTTGTCTTCTTTGATGTGAGTGGAGCCACTGATGAAACTTTGCTTATGTAACCATACATGATTTTAACTCAGTCTTTGCATTATAGCTTGACTTATGCCAAACTTCTACTTATGAAAAAAGGCAAAAAAAAAAAAAAGAAACCAAACATCTGCTTTATTAACTTATTTTCCCACTTGTCTGATGACAGATAAATATGAAAGGACTTGATGGAATTCAGGGCCCAATATATGTGGGCACTGGATGTGTCTTCAGAAGGCAAGCGCTTTATGGATATGATGCCCCCAAGAAGGCAAAACCCCCTGGAAAAACATGCAACTGTTGGCCGAAGTTATGTTGCTGTTGCTGTGGATCTCGAAGGAAGAACACCAAAGGAAAATCGAAGGATAAAAAGAAAACTAAAGCCAAGGAAGCTTCAACACAGATTCATGCTCTAGAAAATATCGAGGAGGGAATTGAAGGTAAAAATACGACTCAATGCAAGGAGAGTTCATTTTTTTTGCTGCCATGAATCCATGATTCCCAGTCTTGATTGTGCTGAAAGTATGTTAGGGATAAGCGTTTAACGTTTATTAAATGCTGGCTTGATTACATTGCAGGAATTGATAGTGTGAAAGCATCTCTCATGCCTCAAATTAAACTCGAGAAAAAATTTGGGCAGTCACCTGTTTTTGTGGCTTCAACACTACTTGAGAACGGTGGTATTCCCCCGGGAGCAACATCAGCATCCCTTTTGAAAGAAGCTATTCATGTC
>CM008344.1:48211267-48224320 GCA_002525835.2 Ipomoea batatas
CCGAATTTCAAAAGAATTACGTACATTTTCATTCAATACTGACATATCAGCACTGTCTCGTATCTCAACATAACATATTAGTGCTACATATTATTGATTGTGGTGTACAAAGATTTTGTTGGTTTTACATAACAAATATATAAGCATTGAGCCCTAAAGATAGATTTTCTGTCGAACTGTAGGGCTTAAGGGAGGGTTTATGGCTCGATAGAAAAATGGGCTTGCTGTTGTGGAGGTGATGAATGAGAGCTTAGCTCTCAGTAGGGGAAACTCCTTCCTCTCTAATCATGGACTACAACAAATGCGCAGATTATCTGGCCAATCTTAGACAAATAATCACTTGGGGGACTAAGATTTTGGAGAATCCACCTGACGGGATGAATGAGCTTCTTCATGCTTATGCGGAAAAAACAAGATTTAGAGGGATTAGATAGTCGCCGCCGGAACATTGTGTTTCTCACCGGGAAAAAAAATTGAGCCCTGAAGATGGCACTACATACAGGAGACCATGGAACTGCTCAAACAAACATTGGTCTTGCGTACTCTGATCGATGCATGTAATCAAAGTGCATGCATATTGTTCAGTGATTCCTAAAATTCAAGAAATGATGAGGGAGGCCTCATTAGTTTGGTGTTTTGATTAAATATATATGAAGTAACACGTTGAAAAAATGTAAGATAGATCCATACCCATCATCTGATCCTCTATGTATCGTCAACTTGATTTCACTATTCGAGATAAATCAGCTTAGATTGTCCATAAGCAATAACTGACCGGCTGAAATTGAGAAAAGAAATAGATAACTTCACTAGAGGTAAATCATCCTAAATTGGCAATAGTTGACTCACTCAAGCCCAGAAAAACAAGTTAATTTCACTAGGAAGTCTAATTTGAAACTTTATAGTTACCAAACCAACTATCTAACCAATTCGGTTGGAGTTGTTCTCAGCTTCTCAGCTTCTCTACTTCTTCGTCACTGAGTTGATTACCTTGCCTGCACATATAACATATTAGATTATTAGTAATACACACACATACAAAGTGATTATCTTATGAATCACTCAACAAGATAAGGTAGGTAGTTTGATTTAACACATCATATCATATCATGCATGCATTCTAATACACCCGGTAGATGCAAATTAAAATCCATACCCATGGATATGGTTTTACATAATAATTCCATCTCTGCAATGCATCATCAACAAGTTTCTCCACTTTTGAGTTGATTTCCTGCGCAAATTAGTAAGTAGTAACAACACACAGTAATTATCTTGTGAATCACTCGACAACATATTTTAATTTAACACATCATGGATTCTAATGCACCAAGAAAAGGTTGTATCAAGGAAATGTACTAATAACTTACTTGTTAGAGAGTACTAATTGTCTCAAGTTCTCAAATAGAATTTCTTGCTTGAAGTTATAGTGTCGAAAGTCTGCACTAATACTTCTCCAATTGAACGAGACATATGCCATTTATGATATCAATAGTAAAGATCAGAGTCAACTATTATAAGGTCTCATTAAACAATAATGTATTTAAAACAAAAATTCAATTAAGTAGTAAATGTATATCTATGTAGTATGTACCCTATATATAAATCTCATATCCATCCAGCAAAGCAAATAATACAGAAAACCCAATAATATAAGAGAATAGGTCATGCAATAATAAAATTTCAACTACTTACCAAAAAATAGCAACGTAACGCTGAGAAAAAGGTTGTATCAAGTAAAAAGCTTTATTTGGTTTTACATAACAAATATATATAAGCATTGAGCCCTAAAGATAGTTTCTCTGTCGAACTGTGGGGCTTAAGAGAGAGTTTACGGCTCGGCAGTGGGTTTTCATAAACTTTGCATTGAACTCGATTCTGATGCTGTTGTGGAGGTGATGAATGAGAGCTCTCAGCAGGGGGAAAACTCCTTCCTCTCTAATCACGGACTGCAACAAATGCGCGGATTATTTGGCCAATCTTGGACAAACAATCACTTGGGGACTAAGATTTTGGAGAATCCACCTGACGGGATGAATGAGCTTTTTCATGCTGAAGCAAGAAGAACAAGATTTAGAAGGGTTATATAGTCGCCAGGTGCCAAAAAAAAAATAAAAATTGAGCCCTGAAGATGGCACTACATACAGGAGACCATGGAACTGCTCAAACAAACATGGGTCTTGCGTACTCCGATCGATGTATGTAATCAAAGTGCATGCATATTGTTCAGTGATACCTAAAATTCAAGAAATGATGAGGCCTCATTAAATTGGTGTTTTGAACTTTTGATTAAATATATATGAAGTAACACGTTGAAAAAAATGTAAGCTAGATCCATACCCATCATCTGATCCTCTATGAATATATCATCAACTTGATTCTACTATTCAAGATAAATCAGCTTAGATTGTCCATAAGCCATAACTGACCGGCTGAAATTGAGAAAAGAAATTGATAGCTTCACTAGAGGCAAATCATTCTAAATTGTCAATAATTGATTCACTCAAGCCCAGAAAAACAACAGTTAACTTCATTAGAAAGTCTAATTTGAAACCTTATGGTTACCAAGCATCAATTCGGTTGGGATTGTCCTCAACTTCTCTACTTCTTCGTCACTGAGTTGATTACCTTGCCTACACAGATTAGATTGGTAATACACACACATACAAATAAAGTGATTATCTTATGAATCACTCAACAAGATAAGGTAGTTTGATTTAACACATCATATCATATTATGCATGCATTCTAATACACCGGTAGATGCAAAATCCATACCCATCGATATGGTTTTACATAATAATTCCATCTCTGCAATGCATCATCAACAAGTTTCTCCACTTTTGAGTTGATATCCTGCACAGATTAGTAACTACACACAGTAATTATCTTGTGAATCACTCGACAACACATTTTAATTTAACACATCATATATGGATCCTCTAATGCACCAAGAAAAGGTTGTATAATCAAGGAAACGTACTAATAACTTACTTGTCAGAGAGTACTAACTGTCTCGAGATCTCAAATAAAATTTCTTGATTGAAGTCATAGTGTCGAAAGTCTGGACTAATACTTCTCCAGTCGAACGAGACATGCCATTTATGATATCAGTAGTAAAGAGTCAATTAAAAGGTCTCATTAAATAATAGTGTATTTTAAAACAAAAAATCAATTAAGTAGTAAATGTATATCTATGTAGTATGTACCCTATATATAAATCTCATATCCATCCAGCAAAGCAAATAATACAGAAAACCCAATAATATAAGAGAATAGGTCATGCAATAATAAAATTTCAACTACTTACCAAAAAATAGCAACGTAACGTTGAGAAAAACTAGCTCGATCAGGGAGTAGGAAATTCAAGGCCAAACAATTGGTTTATTGTGATATGATCAAGTAATAAATTTGACAAATGCAATTCCTTGGATAGCAACACAGAAACCTGTCGCATGGTCGGCCGACATTGTGGATTGCTATTCAAACAGGCAACTGCTATCTTGGCAACCAAAACCAACTCATTCGCCACTTGCTTTGTTGGAGTAGAGAGTCGAGGATCTAACAAATCTTTTACCAACATTTGATGGCCGGTTGATGATGTTGAGGGTGACAAAATGGTTGTAATGAAGTCTCCCGGATGCTTGCCCATAATAATTTCTAGTGCTACCACTCCGAAGCTATATACATCACATTTTTCGTTTACTTCCATAGTGTATGCAAACTCTACATGACATAAATAAAATGAATTGAAGAACAAAAACGAATATAATAAAGCATGCATGCAAAGTGGATTAATATAATTAGTGTGTACGTACCAGGAGCTGCATAGCCAAATGTCCCAGCAAATGAAGTCCAATTTGATGAATCAAGACTCAATATTCTTGCTGTGCCGAAATCAGAAACATGAGCATTGTATTCCAAATCAAACAGAACATTCTTAGAAGATATGTCCCGATGAACAATAGGAGCTGAACAATCATGGTGCATATATGACAACGCTTTAGCCATATCTTTAACCACATTTACCCTTTTCATCCACCCTAATTCCGATGCTTTTTCATCATGGCTTAATATGTGTGCTAGGCTTCCACCTTCCAAGTACTCATAAATCAAGAATGAGTGTCTCTCGCTAGCACAAAAACCATACAATTTTATAATATTTCGATGTCTAATCTCGGTTAAACTGCGAATCTCATTTGAAAAACTTTTGAGACTACACCATTCATCTTCTTGTCCAGTGGCCTTAAACTTCTTTATAGCAACTACTTGACCACTTGGTAGCTCAACCTTGAAAACACTTGCATGTCCTCCTTCACCGATACAATATTTTGAATCAAAGTTCTCACTCGCTTCAATGATACTTTCATATGCCACCTTCCCATCAAAACTCAATATTTCCAGCACATCTTTAGTAATTTCTCTTGGTCGTCTTTCTCTAATATTGCTCCTTGATCGAATAATTAATAACACAAAAATGCTAATAACCACAAACAAACTTCCAAATGTTATTAGTATGATTAAAAGCAAATGTCTTCTCGTATGATCTCTTTGATTATAAGTGGAACAAGGCTTGAAGCCAAAATGATTCCCGCACAAACCTTTGTTATTTCTCAAGGAATCATACGAAGCTTCCAAAAATGCTTTATTGTTTGGGATGGGACCTTCTAACTGATTGTATGATACATCGATAGAATCTAAACCTGTACACTGGGAAATGCTTGATGGAATGTGCCCTGACAGATTATTGTGAGATAGGTTCATAATCTGTAAACTTGTCAGTCTTTCAAATTGTTGTGGAATTTGGCCATCGAGGAAGTTGTGACTGAGATCAAGGATTTCAAGCATTTTCATGT
Source organism: Ipomoea batatas (assembly GCA_002525835.2). Taxonomy (NCBI): domain Eukaryota; kingdom Viridiplantae; phylum Streptophyta; class Magnoliopsida; order Solanales; family Convolvulaceae; genus Ipomoea; species Ipomoea batatas. The sequence goes on from CM008344.1 coordinate 48,216,124, forward strand.
TTCCCATACCATAAGGAATCTTGCCGGAAAACATATTTCTGCTCAAATTCAAGTCTATTATCCCAGGGCAACTCTCAAAGTGTTGTGGAATCAATCCAACAAAATTATTTGTGGCTATGCTAAAGATCAAAAGTTGAGATAATTTTCCAACTTCTAGTAATATGTTGCCAGAGAATTTGTTGTTATCCAACTTAAAGATAATTAACAACACCAAGTTTTCCAAACTCTTGGGGATCATTCCAACTATTTCATTTGAGGAGAGATCTAGAAATCGAAGTTGAGAGGCATTGTTGAGATTAGGTGGAAGACTTCCAGAAATTCTATTATTTGAAATCTTCAAAGCAGTAAGTTTCGAGCAATGACCCCAACTAGAAGATAGATGGCCATAAAAAGAATTGTTACTCAAGTTAATGTAATCAAGGTTTGGATATTCTCCAAAGGCTTCAGATATATCTCCTGAGAATTGGTTGTTTTGAAGTTGGACTCTGTAAAGAGACGTGCAATTTTTCAAAGTGGTGGGAATCTCTCCTATAAACTCATTGTTATCAACAGCAAAATATTTTAGTGAACGACCAATGCATAGATTTTCGGGCAACAAACCAACGAGAGTATTTGAGGACAATTCAAAATCAACAAGAGATGTTAACAACCCAACTTCTTGAGGAATGTGGCCTGAAAGTTGATTGTCATAGAGATATAGGTTTGTTAAAATTTTCAAGTTCCCAATTGAAGTAGGGATTTGACCAGTGAGATTATTTGAGGACAATCCCAAATGAACAAGAGATGTTAACAACCCAATTTCTTCAACAATGTGACCTGAAAGTTGATTCTCATAGAGATGTAGGATTGTTAGATTTTTCAAGTTCCCGATTGAAGTAGGGATTTGACCACTGAGATTATTTGAGAACAATTCCAAATTAACAAGAGATGTTAACAATCCAATTTCTTGTGGAATGTGGTCTGAAAGCTGGTTCTCATAGAGACATAGGGTTGTTAAGTTTTTCAAGTTCCCAATTGAAGTAGGAATTTGACCCGTGAAACTATTTGAATTCAATTCCAAATCAACAAGAGATGTTAACAACCCAACTTCTTGAGGAATGTGGCCTGAAAGTTGGTTATGATGAAGATATAGGGTTGTTAAATTTTTCAAGTTCCCAACTGAAGTAGGGATTTGACCAGTGAGATTATTTGTGGACAATTCCAAATCAACAAGAGATGTTAACAACCCAATTTCTTGAGGAATATGACCCGAAAGTTGATTCCCCCATAGATAAAGGGATGTTAAACTTTTCAAGTTTCCAATTGAAGTAGGGATTTGACCACTGAGATTATTTGAGGACAATTCCAAATCAACAAGAGATGTTAACAACTCAATTTTTTGAGGAATATGTCCAGAAAACCAATTTTGATTGAGATACAAAGTTGTCAAATTTTGTAAGGTAGACATTTCTTTAATGAAAGAAATGCTCCCATAGAGAGAGTTTCTTGAAAGATCAATGACTTGTAAATGGTGTAAGGATGAGAAATTCATATCTTGAAGCATACCTTTTAACCCATAACTTGTAAGGTTTAGGCTTGTAATGCTTCGGCCGTCATTGCAATCAATACCAGTCCAATTGCAAGGATGAGTACCAACAACCCATGATGAGAGTAGTGATTGGCTTCTAAGGTCAAGACTTGACTTCCATGTCAAAAGAGCTCCTACTTCATTTGGGACTTGCAAGTGGTTTGGAGAAGAAAAATGAAGGGCGGTTGTGGTGGAAAGGAGGGAAAGGAGGCGTATAATAGTAAGGAATAGTTTGTATGCAGGAGGAGACATTGTATTTGTGAGGCTGATGAAGAGATAGGAGGGAGCTGAGGTGGTATATATTGTATTACATACATAGAATGAGGGTGGGGTATATATAGGTGCAATGTTTAATTTGTGAGTGAAATAGTTGGGATTGTTATATACTTCTCTTCTTCTATGATAGGATGGTGTACTCATCAATAATTTTATATTTACTTGGTGCCTAGTTCGCCAGTGGGTAGTGGCCGCCTACGCACAACGGCTCAAGTCTTCTTGTCAATAATCTTAGATTAGATTAGTGATATTATTTACTTCGTTATGTAGCTCAAGACCTATTGCTTTCAATTCGAATTCTAGTACATGCACTCTCAAATTCTATTCTATCACTTTTACTCTTCATGATGTGGTAAACAAGGATATAATATTTTTATCATATAGGTTCCAAAAAAGTGTCTACAACAAAGATTTGTGAGAAAAATAAAAGTTGAGGGTAATAAATAAGAGTCCATTGCATATACGAAATACTACAATATAATAGAGTCAGTAGTACTAAAAAAAAAAAGAAAGTCCATGTAGTATTTTCCTTTCAATTATGAGTTTGATATTTTCATTAAATTTCTTTCTTCCCCATTTCTATGGCCAAAAAAGAATAAATAAATGAATTCTATCAGTGATAACTCATGACATACTTTGACCACTTAGACTAATCCATGTTCGCATTGATTCAGTCAAATTAAAGGGTAAAGTGTTGGCTAGATTGATTTTTTCATACGAGAGACCCAATATAAAATCTTAATATATTCTTTTATTTATAAATTTAATTTGGTGTGCATGTAAATCAAGTACGCATTTTTTTTTTATAAATAAAGTTGAATTAAAATGTAACACGGTCTTGAAAAGTAAAAGAAACATGCATTCCAAAAGATTAGTAAATGAGAGACCGTTCATATGAGTATCTGAACTGGTCATAAAGGTAAAATTTGTGATCAAACTAAGATTAAAATTAGTATAATGGGTAATCACTTTGACCAAGTCAATTTGGGGAGTTTTCATTATCATATTTATTGGAAAAGAAGACAAGTATAAAAGTAGGTCAACCCAGCCCTACAATTACGTATATATTTTGGCACTACCAAGTCAAGATTCGAAAGTTACAGTCATAGTTTTGTTTCTACTCTCCTATCAAAAAATAAAAGTCCTACCACGAGTCACTGGCCTTTGTTCCCATCCATCTTGGGTTTATCGAGGCAAACCCCACTCCTCTTCCGAGTATGTGAGTAAACCCTCGCCCTGTGATCCTAGCCGGCAAAGGACCACAAGGAGGTTAGCCAGCCTAGGTTACCTATAACTGATCGGCTCAAACCCGGGTGGCAGACGGTTTCGAACTCAAGACCTCACGACCGCAAGCGTCTTGGTCTTGCCACTCAGGCTGCCCTTACGGGCTTGTTCCCATCCATCTTCATTTTCTTCTTTGTGGTAGCAATAAAGTTACCTATCGATTTACTAAAAAAAAAAGAAAAAAAAAAGAAGAAGAAAGAAAACCCATTGGCCAGCCTTTGAGATTAATTTTACTTCACAATTGCTTTCATGGATGAAGATTTCGAAGGTCGCCTTTAGGATTACATTGAGGGCCCAGCCTTGATAATAACGCCTCGAATCTTAACAAAATTGTTATACAAATTTCTACATAATAATACAATTCTTGAAAACAATTGTATGAAAAGTTTAGTAGACCAATTAAACCCGACGTGAACTTTACATAAGAGACTAGACTTTGATTCTAAGGCTATGTTTGGCAAACTTAGCTGAAAAGGTACACTACAAGAAAACTGTCCATTCGTGAGAGGTAAAATCGTCACTAAAAGTTTAAAAACCATCATAAAAGACTTTTAATGACGGGAAATTTACCGTCGCCACCCGTCGTTATATCTTCCGAGGTTAAAAACAAATAGTGACGGGATATGATACCATCATTAGTGAGCATATAGTGATAGTATATTTACCGTCACTAAAGCGTTCTTTTTATGACCAAAAATCCCGTCACTAATGCAACTATTCACTAACTAATTTCCTCTCATTATATTCTTGTAATGATGGAAAATCCCGTCATTAATACTACAATTTACTAACAAAAATTTTCCTCATTAAATTAGATTTTGAAAGTTGAAAAGTAGCTGAAAGTTGAAAAGTAGCTGAAAACTGAAAAGCTATAAGCTCGAAGCTGAAATCTGAAGAGCTGTTAAGTAGCTGTTATGCTTAAAAGTGTTTGGTAAAATTGGCTTTTTGATAAGCTGATAAATGTAAAAAGACTAAAAAGGACATTTTCATACAATTTAAATAGTTTTAAATTTAAATATGTTTGTTTATATATTAAAATATAAAATAGTGAAATCAATATATTTTAATAAAATATAAAGTAAGAACATATATTTGAAAACATATAAAGTAAAACAAAATGTTTATAATTAATAAGATTAGTTCATACAAAAATCAATGTTCAACACACAAATGTCAAATTGAAATTACAACTAAATATATTAAAGAGAAAAAGTCAAAAAGGTTTAACCAAAAAGGTTTTAATTGAGAAGGGTAAATGATGTTATTTATTTAAAATAATAAGGTTAAAGATGGAAAAAAAGTTAGGAAGCTACTAGCTTATTTTGAAACGCAACCTTAGATAGCGTTTAAAAATAAGCTCTTAATTTAAGCTACTAGCTTATTTTAGGAACATTACCAAACAGAGCTTATAGTTTATTAGTAGCTTAAAATAAGCTATAAGCTCCTAAATAAGCTCTGCCAAACAGAGCCTAAATCTAAGTTATTATTTTCAGGGCCGGTCCTGAGCACGGGCGGGCTGGGCGACCGCCCAGGGCCCCATGCTAGAAGGGGCCCATCCATATATATGTATATGTATACTTATATATTATAGTGTTAAAATTATATTAAAAAACAATTTAATGTTTTAGCTCAAGTGGTAAGTGAGCTTTCTTTGTGAAGAAGAATTTTGGGAGAATGTGGGTTCGATTCCCACAAATGACAATTTCTGTTAGGCTGGCTCCCACAAAATTGTGGAGAACTTTTTAAAAATATTCAGGTGTTTTCTTTTTTTCTTTAACCAAGCTAATAGAATCACAAAGAGGATATATAAATAAATTTTTCAAAAAAACAGAATAATCTAATGAAAATTTGAAACAATCTAAAGAAAATAAATGTATTTCATGTTATTTGAGATTATTATTTTTTAGTATTATTAAATTATAATTTTAATTTTTTTATATAGGGTCCATTTTTCTTAATTTCGCCCAGGGCCTCCAAAATGTTTGGACCGGCCCTGATTATTTTGTTTTTATGTATTTGCAATTCTTGTTAATTATTTCATAAATGATTAACTCGATGTAGTAATATATTATTCATATTTGATTAATAAGTATAGTGTATAGTGAAATTGATCAATTCATGATTAACCGATTAGATGATAATTTGTTGTTTTGTTTTTTGTATTTTTGGGCAAAATGACGGTTTTAATCCATTAGTTATACTTAAATTGTCGACTGAATTTATGAATTATTATGCTATACAAAATTTCAGCTTTAATTATGTTGAAAGTGGTAGTTTGAATCCATTACTTATACATTTTGTTAATATTAACAATTTATTTTGAATTTCCAAATTATTAAAGGATATATTGGTCATTTTACAAAATTTTTCTAAATTTCCTCCATGAATCTTCATATATACGTTACTTTTACCACACGATTGTTGCTAAATATATACTTGTCTATCTTGGTTGAGGAGAAATATGAGAAACAAAAATAATAATTAAAAGATTACTTAGGATTGAAAATATACGTTAATTTTGCATATTGGGATTATTGGCTCTCTAATTTAGTTTGCTAATGTTCTTTTAATTTTCTATTATTTTTATCATAAAATGTATTATTATTATTATAATAATAATAATAATAATAATAATAATAATAATATTATTATTATTATTATTATTATTATTATTATTATTTCCTTACTAATAAGCTTGTATGTTATTTACATACAACAAAAGGAAAAAATATAATAAACTAATACATTAAACTTACAATTCGGTCATCTTCAATCCTAAGAAATATCATGCTTGTCATTTTTGCTTGTCAGATTCCTCATCAATCAAGATAGACAAGTAAAATGGTATAATTAATTGACTGGAATAGAGGCTAAATTTTTGCTCAATACGCACAAGGATTACCCCTCATTTTGAGAAGTTGAGACTTGATACTTGATCTCTTGTGACAAATTTTTACCTCTGTGATCAGTTGAGCTACCAATGCAAAATTTTAAATCTATCTCATTTACGACAAGACTTCAACGTCCACTCTTTGGAGCAATAAATGTTTTTATTCAAAAAAAAATAATTTTCAAAATTTGAGTGAAGTTAATTATCTATAAATCCATTAAAAAGTGATTTAATAAGTTAAGACAAAAACTTGTGTGAGACCGTCTCACCATGAGACGGGTCGGGTCGGGTCGGGTCAAGATGCAAATGTAACACTTATATGCACAAATGTCATACTTATATGCTCAAATGTAATACTAATCAGGAATAAAATTTTTGTTACTCATTAGGGTAAATGTAATACTTTTATGGGAAAATACAATACTTTTACATTTCGATTTAAAAGTATTACATTTTTTCTCAAAAGTATTATATTTGCCCTTATAAGTGAAAGGCACTTGTCAACATTACTTATTATGAAAAATGTATTACTTTTTCTCTTATAAGTAACAAAAATTGTATTTTTGATTAGTGTTATATTTGAGCATATAAGTGTGAGATTTGCACATATAAGTATGACATTTACATGGGACTTTGACCCGACCCGACCCCTCTCACGAATAAAGATCCGTGAGACGGTCTCACACAAATGTGCATTTATTTAGGGGCAAGAAATAAAATGAATATTTGAATGGAAATATGCATGGATTGAGAACTTAGTTTGACAATAACTGCGATTAAAACTGTCCACAAAAAATTCACATAATATAATTCTATGATTGATGACTCCTCTTAACAATATCTACTATTAGAATTGTCTACACAATTATTGTACAACTTTTTCACACAATACAATTCTATGATTGACGCTATTAGAATTGTCCACAAAATTACAATTCTATGATTGATGACCCCTCTTGAGTCTTGACAATAGCTGTTATTAGAATTGTCCACTTATACAAATTAATTTCCAGATAATACAATTCTTGAAAACAAGTGCACAGAAATTTTGGGGGCCGAACTCAATGTGTACTTGACTTTTTTTTTTTTTTTTGGTAAATTCACGGGGTCTTTCTCCGTCCGTTTAACGGTCCGGGTCCACCCACGTTCGCTCCGAGACGCACAGGAACTGGCCCAGGGGGAATCGTCACTTGTGGGAATCGAACCCGCGTTCTCCCGGAATTCTTCCCCACAAAGAGAGCTCATTTGCCTAATTATGAGGCCTCGTTTTATTTTAGAGTTTATTTTAAATTTGATTTTTTTTATTGTGAACTTTTTATTTGTTTCACTTTTAGTATTTTAAAAGGTTATTATTATTATTATTATTATTATTATTATTATTATTATTATTATTGTATTTACAAATATGGTTAATAATGTAGAATAATCTGTCAATTTTTTTTTTTAAAAAAATTAAATTATATTTTGACTTTACAATCTATGAAAGTAGTTTTATGTGTTTTGTTGGTTTAAAATTTATTTACGGACACAAATATAATAATACCCTAGTTAACTACTTGTACTTATTTGTGCGATAGGAAATGGAAAAACAACAATATATGTTTTTTTTGATATATAATAGGGTTAGGGTAGAACACAACTTATTCAACTGGAACATTCACCATCAATAAATTTGACGAACAAATAGAAAACATCTATCCATTTCATAATGCATAGCAATTTTCTTGATTATATATATACACACACAGACATAGTATGCAAATTAAGATTAATGTTGTACTCAGGGAGTGGGAAATTCAAGACCAAACAATTGGCAAAGTGTGATATAAGGGAACAATTCCGAAGGCTGCATTTTCTTGGACAGCAATGCAGAAACTTGGAACATGGTTGGTCGAGATCCTGGATTGAAATTCAGACATGAAAATGCTATCTTTGCAATCAACACCAATTCTTCCGCTTCATGTTTCCCAGGACTTGATGGTCGAGGGTCCAACACCTCTTTCAAAACAAGGTTTTGGATTTCAGACAACGAAGATGATGAAATGGATGCAACAAGGTCACCTGGATGTCGTCCCATAATCACTTCTAAAGCTACCACTCCAAAACTGAACACATCACACTTTTCGTTCACTTCCATTGTGTAAGCAAACTCTATAAACAAAAACAAAACAATCATAAAC
>CM008344.1:48246531-48259422 GCA_002525835.2 Ipomoea batatas
GATCGGCAACAAATTTGAAAGGACAAAGAGCTAAAAATTTGTTAAAATGGAGGGAAATTAAGGTATATATCAAAATTGTTTTATATATTTTATAATGTTATTAGTAATGTTTTATTGTTTAACTTTCTAATATATATACATCAAAATTTATAATTTGTAGTGTCCTACACAACCCGGTAGTGTCGAGTGCGGATATTATGTCTTGCGATATATGTTTGAGATATGCACTCAATACTATGAGTATGAAGATTTAGCATCGGTAAGTAAAATTTAATAAAACTAAAGAATTTATAAATTATATTTTATTAATGTTAAAACTAATAATTTGATAATTTTAAAATTTTTGTAGGCATTTGCGGGGTCAAAGTCCTACACGGAGAATCAAATCAATGAAATTCGTGAAATTTGGGCTAAATACTTTTGTGAAGAATGCTTATGACATTTTGTGTAAGTGTTGTAATGACGTAATGACTTATGTTTTATAATATTGTAATTATGTATGCGTTAAGTATTTGGTATGTGTTAAAATTATGTGTAATTATGTATTTTGGTAACTTAGTTAGTTTTACTTTGAATTGGTGAGAAATATTTAGATTTCGAGTAGCTAGTGTTGAAGTTGATTTATTTATTGTTGAAGTTTTGAAAACTTTGAAGTAGCTTTGAAGTGTTGAAGTGTTGGATAAGTGTGGTTTGATGTTTGGTGTATGATTTGATGTATGTGGTGTGGTTTGATGTTGAACTTGTTGGATAGATAGATGTTACGTTGGAATTGGTATGTTTTGATGTGTATGTGTTGAGAACTGGACAGGAATTATATTGTAATTGCTACAGAAAATTGTTGGGGGTGCACAGCAAATAAAGAGCATATTAATTTTTTTTTTTTAAAAAAAAAAATTCAACTGCGTCCGGAACTGGGCAGTTCCGGACGCAGTTGCTATTTATTAAAAAAAAACAAAAACCAGCTGCGTCCGGAACTGGGCAGTTCCGGACGCAGCTGGTATATAATAATAATAAACCTGCGTCGGCAGTTCCGGACGCAGATAGTCGAAGGCAGCTGCGTCTCCGGCATATGCGTCCGGAGTACTCCGGACGCAGATAGTCCATTACTCCGGACGCAGATAGTCAATTTTGTACTAGTGATTGTCTTCTTCAATTGCAATCCGTGCCTCCGTAGTAGAGTTGCCTCCACAACCTGAGTCACCCCAAGTGTGGACTGACACGTATAAATCTAAGGCCAAAATTATATTAAAATTAACACTTAGAATTGAATAGACTGAAATGCAATCTTATTTAATACCATTTAAATAGGTTTGTTGATAGAGAACAAAAATGGTTATGCCACAATAATACTAGGACTAACAATGGATATTCTAAAAAAAAAGGATTAAAAGTGGAATATCACCTTGTTTTCAAAAAAAAAAGGTGGAATATCACCTATAAATCTACNGGAAAATTTGAATTGAATCTACGTCCTTAAAATTTTCTCGGTTCGTAACCGGTACGTACGATCGCAGCTTATTACTAACTGTCCTTACTTATAATAATTATTTTGAGGCATCGAGCGATCATTTCATGAATGTCATAACTTAAAGACCTATTTTCCGAACCTCAAACTTATCGGAAAATACGAGGGGTTACACCTAGCTACCTTCCTTTCTTCCAGCTGCAATATATACGTAAAGCTTTTGTCAAGTAGAAAGTGTGTGAAACAGTTTTCCTTCTTTAGCCTGTGCATCTAGAGTTGACTCTTTCTGGATTTGATTGGGTCTAGTCTAGGTGTGGCGGTAATCACTCCGGATGTACGGTATAGACGAGCAGGGGTGTTACATCATTAGTTCCACGCAAATCATACCAAGTCGTCATATTTTTAATATGCTCCATACATGTCTCATGTTCTCCAAGTCTTTCACCAATATGAGCCCAATCTTTGAAACCCTCATTTGTTAATTGACCATTACCAATACCCTTTTTAAAGATTTTGTAACAAAAACAAAAAACTCTATCAAGATGTTTTGAATACACTAGCCATTCTCTATCACATCTTTCTCCATTTATTGATAAGACCCTAGTATACAAATTTGCAGTAAACCGCCTAGAAAACTTATCTTTAGGACCTTTTACAATAGAATTGTCTCTCTTAGGACCCTTAATTGCTAATAAATCAATCATTTTCGAATCAAGTCTATCCCAATTTCTTGGATCAAAAATATCAAGCAAATGAAAAGTTTCACATGAATAATCTTGGCCAACATTACAATCGTCAATTTCATTTAAAACATCATCATCATTGTTGGGTGAATTATTCAAATTGTCATTCTCTACTTCATTAATATTGTTATCAACATTGTTATCAACATCAACATTAACATCAACATCAACATCCACATAAACATTTGGATTTTCAGAACAAACTTGTGGTGTAATTACAAACTTATCTAATGCTCCTCTTTGTAATCGTTGTACCTCTTCATTTTTTTTTGTTTCTTACGTTTTTCATAGCCAGATTTATATTTTCTAATGCCAGGAGTCATAATATTAATATATAAATAAATTTGAAACCAAATAAGTGGCCGGCAGTGCACAGGCAGACAACAAATCACACAAGATGTTGAGCAATTGAGCAAAATAGCAATGCACAGGCAGACAACAAAAACATAACAGTATAACACATGTAATATTAGAGGTTTAAAGTAAAAAGGATTGAAACAACCTGACCGAAATTCGAAAATCGCCAATGCCAATCGGAAATTGAAACCTGAAATTCTGGAAAGCCGGTGACCAGATATTATCGGCTTCCTCCGCCAGCTTCCTCGCAAGACGCCAGTCGCTACCGGAGCCGTTCTCGCTGTCGCTTCACGTGTGGTTACGCAGTTCCGCAGTTCCGCTGTCGCTCCCGGAGCCGTTACGGAGTACTGGAGTAGAACTGTAGAAGTCGGCCTTCCGCAGTTCCGCGCCACTTTCGCGACTCCTCCTCGTCGCTTCATGCCAATATAATTTTGCCGTCGCTTCAGTCTTCACACGTCACGAATTTTGAAGAGTCGTCTCCTCGCGTCCCTCAAAGAAACAGAGAGAAACGGACAATTTGATTATTTGCGTAAATTTTTTTTTAATACATATAATAGTGGGCCTAGGGCTGGACTAGGGGCCCCCAAAATTTGGGGGCCCTGTGCTATTGGGCAGCTTACACAGCCTAAAATCTGGCCCTAGTTGGGAAACATATATATACCTCAATGTGACACCTATTTCATGGCAAAATGTGCACCTATTGAACTTGAGATCAGCTTTATGAACTACTTTTTGCCCATCAGCTAATTTTAAGTATGGTAAGAAATTAAACAACTTATTTAGAAAATATATAGAAAATTTAATAAAATTCCGTGTTGATGAAGCAGTTATATGTAAAAAGTAAAAATAAAAATATGTGTATATGTTAATGAGTAAATTTAATTTACCTTTCGAACGAACAAAATATATATATATATATATATATATATATATATGGTCGCATTCAAGTGAGAACATTTTTTAACGCGAGCATATGCGGACATCTTCAGCAATGCACGGTAAGTTTTTCATGAATGCAATAACTACTCCAGCTCTATGAATACTATATGAATGCACTGCATCTACTACATGAATGCAAAGTAATTATTACAAGAATGCATGGTACATTCATGTAATAGTTACAGAGATAGAGTAGTTATTGTGCATTCGTGTAGAACTTAGTGTACATTAATGAAAAATTCTGAATGTTTTTACATTAGGAGATGTTCTCACCTGAAAATAATTATATATCTTCATGTGCGATTGTGCGGTTAACACAAAACACACACCTTAAGCATTAAACGACGCATCTTAAATAGACAAATCACGCGCCTTAAGCACACAAACATAACAGCTTAAGAACACAAACCATGCACCTTAAGCATTAAAATGGCACACCTTAAGTACACAAATCACACACCTTAAGCATTAAAATAATGCACCTTAAGATCACAAACCACACACCTTAAGAACCTTAAGTTTCAACAATATAATTTACGCACCTTAAGTATACAAATCACGCACCTTAAGAAGAAAAATCTCCCGCATTAAGCTTCAAGTTGACGCATCTTAAGTTTCAACAACTACTCACATTACGCACACAACCCACACACCTTAAGCAGAAAACTCACGCACCTTAAGCACATAATAAATCATGCACTTTAAGAAGGAAAATCACTCACCTTAAATTTGACCTAGATGCAAAAATTACCAAATTGCCATCGCGTTTTTTTAAATTTTGTTAATCTTGGGCGTTGATTTAAGTAAGATCAATGACTCAGATTTAACCGCACAATCGCACGAGACACACCCAACCGCATAGGAACTGAATTATATATATATATATATATATNGCCGTGTCCTGAGAACAGCTTCTTCTGAGATCCAAAACAAGCTTTCAAAATGAGAGACAAAGTTCAAGGTGAAAACCGTACAAAGTATCACCAGGAAACCCAATTTCAAAAATTTCAAGAAATAAAGTTATAGTTCAATTAAATTACACTTGAACTCAAATGAGTAGATACACATATGCTGTGATCAAGACGCAGTAGCTAAACTTCATTTCTCCCTGTATTTGCTACTTTGATTAAGGTTCACTTACATTAATTTCCCTGATCAAATTCAACTTATGCATTCCTCTAGTCCATCGGCTGAATCTACAGTAGCTTTTCAACACTTACATACCAAAAAGTTAATCACACAGCTTTATGAACAAAATTAAGCTTATTACCATTCGCTTCCCTTCCAACTTCAACGCCTCTCGCATCCTTAAACCGCGACTGCCTTGGCCACTCACAGACATCTAAATTAAACTCCAAATATACCAAGTCAGAGTCACTATATAGCAATAATCTTTATTTATTAAAAAAAAAAAAAAAGTAGGTAACCTTGGTCGCGATCGGAATCGGAGTCGGAATCTGATTGAGTATCGGCGCTATAATCGGAATCTTGGGCGCTGATGTTGAGCCACTTGCGAACCACCACGCGCGGCCAGAAAAGCTGTAGGCACGTGCAACCGAAACACAATATTTCAGCCCAACTTCTCTGCAATTCCTCTTGGGTGAAACAAGGAAAACGAAACCAAAAGAAAGAAGCGAAATTCCGAAAATAAAAGAAAATAAAATTGTAAGAAAAAAAAATGAGAAAAGTTTACCTCGGGCTGACGCTGTTGCCTTGAACTGTGCTTCATGTTTGGATGAAAATAAATATAAAGCTAATATCTGGGGGAGAAGCCCAAAGAAAAAACAGCACCCAAAAAATACAAAATAAAATTTTAAAAATCACAGTGGATACTAACGTAGCAGGAAGAACAAGTCGATATTAGGTATAAAGCGATATTTGCCCGGTGGCGGGAAGGATGTTGGGGTTTAACGGATTACGAGTAACACACACAAAATAAATAAATAAACAAATAATAAAATGAGACATCTCGTTGTAGTCTACAGTATTGGACAGATGAATTTTTTTCATTTAGAGAATTTAATTGCACTATTATTTAATGATTTTTCTTAAAAATTAATAAAGAAGTTGAAAATCAAAAATTCATCTGCCAATTTAGCATGAGAATGAAGAGTGTGAAGCTCTACCATGGGAGGAGATGTTTCAGTTCAGAGCTCTCTTTCAGTTTTCGGCCGTGAAAGCACTGAAGCACCATAGGACAGAGTCACACAAAACATCAACGGCATGAACTGATTTGGTTTCTTTACCAAAAATAAACATTTGTTTGTTTCCTCAAAACATATTTGATTTTTTCCTATTTTTCTGCTACAAGACAGACATGAAGTAGCTAGCCACACATTCATGGTCCTTTAAAAACCTAAATTCAATTGGACAACCTAACGTAGAGTAGTTGGCTTAGTAAGGACAGTTTTATTTCAATTCTAGTTGGATATGTTAGTCTTTTAATTTGAATTGGTTGGATAACTCAGGTTCCTTGTGATCTTTTACCTGTTATGTCACAAAACAAGATTTATTCATACACATGATTGTAAATTTTCCTGTCACTCTAGATTAAATTCAATTATATAATAGATGTTTACACACAAAATGTCACAAGAACAAAGATAATTTTTTTAAAATAATGATTTTTGTTGAGACACTATAAAATTGATATTGTCATCTTCACTCGAACACATGGCATTTTGGCATTTCCGAGTCGGTTTTGAAAATGAATTATCCCTAGCTATCAACCACATGGGTAGGACCAAAATGAAGGAATAGTTAATTGTGTGTATATATATGTGGTTGGGGATGGGAGATAGGATGCAAGTGGTTATGTCATGAACCAACATTGGAGTCTGGAGTAGATGGAGACTTATTTAACCTTATTCTATTTTGTGATTTTTGTCAATAGCATTTAATTTACCTCAATATTAGCCACAAAATTGTTACATCTTTATTTTTTTATTTACATAAAATTTTGTAGGCAAAACTCGAATATGTGCTTAAACCTATCTTATAACTCTAGCCGACAAAGTATCATAAAGAGATAAATCAACATAGATTATCATGTATTTATGATAGTATATATATGTAATCTCAACTCATTAAATATAATGGGACATGTTTATGCACAAGTCTAAACTAGTTAATACCATATCTAAATACAACACAAGAACATATTGTGTTAGGATGTGTTTACCACTGTATTAAATTAGAAGTTATAGCTAGTATGTACTAATTAAATGCGCAACTTAATTTATTTCTTATATTATTATATTTTTGAAAAGCAAAATTTTAGATTTGACCCTTTAACCACTTGATGTTGAACTTGACCTTTCACGGAACTCCTTACCACAGGGAGCATATACAAATTGCCAGTCTCCAAGATAGCTACGTAGTTATCCAGATATGGATACTATAGTAAAATCCTTTAGTCAAATCCTTCTTTTGTTTCTAGCCAACCACTGTCCATTGAGCGGTGCAGCAACCAAAAATCTATTTTTTTTTATTGAATACTACTGACTCTATGACAATGCAGTATCTGTTCATAACTACTTTCTCAACCTATTAAAGAACCAACCATCTCCCGTATAAAGGGAAGGGTTTGATGCCATGGATCACAAGATCATTGGCAAAAAAAAAAAAGATCGGATTTTATTTTCTTTAAAAGGGGTAAAAAAAATATAATAAATAAAAACAAAAAGAAGATCAGAACAGGCCAGGCCAAGAGAAGCCATATATGCGGCTAGCTTTTGCAACCTAAAAGAACAAGTTAGTAGAGTAAACAAATGTAGCCAATTATATTACAGTTCTTTAAATTAAGATATGTATATATAATAAAAATAATAATAATTTAATCAGTATAAAAACCTTAGTAAACTAAGGACAAACTCTCCAAGTTGTCGTCATAATATATACTACCAAAAAAGATTAAAAGAATAATGCTTTATACATATGGATATGGATATAGCTTCATCATACCTTTTGAGAATCATAATATTCAAGATAGCTAGCTAGCTAGGTTTTATGGAGACCGTACTATATATATAACTATAAACAAAGAATACCTTTTAGACGAGAGAGGGCGGCCGGTACGGCGGAGCAAACAATTGATCGCCGGAAAGATCTTTAGATTTCTGCAATGGCTGTTTTCTCTCCGTCTGCTACTGCTTGGAAGCTTCTTCTTTCTGATAAGGAAAAGGGAAACTTTGATCCTGATCGAGTCAGAAAGTAGTGCAGTGATAAAAAAAAAGTGAGGTTTGTTGATAGAGAAAAGAATTGAACATGGGTTACTGGTTGCTTAATTTATAGGCTGTTTTTGGTCATATTTGTCAAACGAAAGCATGCCACTTGTCATGCACTGCAGACACAACTTTTATTAGCCTTTTCGTTATCTTAAAATAATCTTGCAAATTTTGGTTTGTCTGTGTGCGCTTGTACATTCATCATTAATCCTCCAATATTAAAATAATTCATCTCAAAAGATTAATCCGATCAGTTGTACTGTCACTCTAATTTTTATTCCTCATGTTTTGCTCTAGACTCTTTCTTGGCACCTTGTAGCCCTGGTCTAAATACTTACGCAACGGGCAACGGCTTCTCAATAACAAGAGTTATGTGCCACTAAAATAGTGGTGGAGTGAATAGATTTATATATAGAAAATGATTCTCGTATTAAAAAATTATGAATTTGATTTTTACTTATATCCTCTCAGTTAAACTTGTCACATAAGTCTTTCTAATATGGTTCAACCTCATTCACTTGTAAAGTTAATATTATCATATCGTGTATATGATTAAATCATCTTGCACCGTACCGTTGCATTTTTCTTCCTATGGGTTGTTGCATTTTTTGTCTCTAACATGAACAACAAATATTAAGACAAGACAAAAAAGTAATATTTGCTATTCATTTAAAAAAAAAAAAAGATTTAATATTTGCCTTCTTTTCCCATGCATGTAAATTTTGAAATTTCACTTAATAAACGATTTGACAAAGAGACAAATTGGTGGATCCACACTATAAATGGCTATGGAAAATGAACAAAAGTTTGACTTGGATTCCGATTTATCGCTAACAAATGAAAAATAAATAGGGTATGTCATGTGATGCTTGAAAATAATTGATGGCTACTTAATCAGAGTCTTGAATTTTATATTAATAATAACTACTTAAAATAGTGAACAATTGCGACAATCTCAACTAAATTAATAAGAAAATTAACTTGTAATTAAAAAGTTTTAATTTTTTTTTTGTAAGAATTGTCTATTAACCTTCTTAATTTGAGTCTGTCAACTATAAGAAATTAGGCTAGAATAAATAGTCCAATTTTGCCCATAGTGCATATTTAAATGGCGACTGCAGACTTTATCATAAATCAAATAAAGAGTGAACAATTGGGGATTAAGCATTATATATAAAATGTACTATGTATTTTGTTATGGAAGTAATTAAATACAATTTTATCAATTTAAAATGTATGTCGCACGATGTCATAATTCTTTTATGTCATGTTAAATAGCCCTTAATTTTTCTAATCCCCCTCAGCCAATTGACTTTGATGGGCTCCAAGCAACACGTAGACCATAGTCTCTATTTTTTTTTTTTGGGTGGCGCGGAGGTTCAAACCCATGATCTTTGGGTGACTCTGATACCAAATTGAATCATGTGCTCCATTCAACTAAAAGCCTAAGCTGATAGTTGGACTGCACATTTATGTTTATATATTATATGCTCAAGAGTCCTTTAATTTATTAATATAAATGAAGGATGCAATATGCATTACAAAAAAAAAATTAAAAAAAATACAGCGAATAAATGAAGGATGTTATTCAATATTTGTTTTTATTTAGTAGTCCTTTAATTTTTTTTTGGATGGTATATTATTTTAAGCAATTTTTTTAGCAGTTTTTGTGACAGTTTTTTAAAAGTTCAAATTTAATGATTTTAGGAACCAAAATTTTAATTGGATGGTGTGGATTAAATCACACATCTATTGTCAGTTTGACATTTTGACATATATGCCGACACCCAAATCCATTTATTTCTTTTTTGTAGCCTTCTCCGGGCACTGCGTATAATTAAATTCTCTTAATAAGTTTATTATAATTAAATTTTAAAATATATAATAAGCCATAAGTGGAATTTTCTTCACCACAAATAAGTTACAGTAATCATTACGTTCATGATCATTAGCTAATTAAATTAAGGCCGGTAACATTTCACTACGGATTTGTTTAAATCTACTTAATCATATAATTAATCATATCGATAATTTTCAATGTGTAAGCCACCTACCGAATATTAATAAGATGATAGGCTACATCACATTCATACAACATATCACAATCCATTAATATATTGTAATCGGTGTAATTCATGAATTGTTAACATTTTGTAATTGTAATTAATAAATTATATGTTCATTGTTTTAATAATTACGGAGACATGTATACTAAATGCCTTGGCGCACTCTCATTTGTTGGAGGGGTGTCAATAAGAAGAGTGGGAGACAAAAATAATTTGTTAACCCCAAAAAAAAAATGTTAGTGATGCAGTGACTTTTAACGCACCCAGTGGACGCGCATGTTTCATGTGGACATGCATAGACATTTTTTTTCGCTTTTTGTTTTCTTTTATGTCCACAAAAGCTGAAGGAAAAAAACTCTCATGAGAACATACCCACTCTTTATCCTCTCCCATCCAACAAAGGAAAAGTATGATAAAAACTCAAAAAAAAAAAAAAAACATTATTGGTGTTATTCTTAAAATGTGTTGATAATAACATTATAATTTTAAATTAAGAATAATTTTACATTTTTCTTTTAAAATGTTTTTGAATATTCACCACTTTTTTATTTAATATTTTATTAATGTTTGAAAGAAGTTAAAATTTCCATTTCAAGGGATAATTTCTAAATTAATATGATTACTTAATATTCGCACTCACTTTCCAAAACGAAAGACTATATATGAATATAATAGTCTAACATGCATAGTTGTTTAAATTGACAAAACCATTTGTTGCCATTGTGTGACAAGTGTTTTGTGTTTGTATCACAAAAATTATTTTAAAGTTATTTTTATTATCATTTTACATGAACGTAGCATGCTAGCATGTGATATAGTCAACGATTAGTGAATTAATTACATACACCCATACAGGAATCCAGCTAGTACTTGATGCTGGTATTTTTTTTATTTTTTTTTCATTATGTACTATAATTTATCATGTATTACAATAATGATAATTATTGATTTTATTAGGGTGATCCAATATAAACATTAACATACAATAAGGTTATGATATAAAAAATAAATTGATACTGAAAATTATAAGGACTATACAAAGTCAAATTTTATTATAGCATTGGGGCGTTTGTACATATAAAAAGTTTTTGTTTTTTTTTTTGTTTTTTTTTTTCACTTCTGATTTTGATCTTGAATATTGTACATTGATCTCCTGCATTTTGTCATTATATTTTTCACATATGATACAATGTATGACTATCACGACCAAGCCAACTTTTGTTGAAATCTCCCACGTAACAATTATCTAATTTAAGAGCAACCATATCAGTTGAGAAATATAATATATTTTTTTGGTCATACAAAAAAAAAATCAAGAACCAAAAAAAAAAAAAAGAGGACCACCCTCAGCGTGCCTTGCAAGTGCATGCATTGCACGCACACCAACTTAATTTTTTCTTTTTTCAACAAGACCTATTAAATCAGAAAAAGCTCAAAACACTAAAAAAAAAAAAAAGAAATAAAAATAATATCTCTTTTATATATATCAGGGAAAAATATAAGGTTTGAGAAAAACCTAATAAAAACTACTGTCGCTGACTTGGTGTTGCCCTAATAAGATAATTAAGTATAAGTTGTATAGCTTGTACTATGACCCTGTTTGGTAAATAATCAGCATATCAGTCAATTTTGGCTTATTTGACCACTATTTTTTTTGAGAAACTTAGCTTATTTGACCACTATTAGTTGTTCGGTTAATAAGCTTTTTGTAACTTCAAAATGTTAAAATTTAAAAGGCTACTTAAAGCAGCATTTTCAATTAGTTTTTTTATAAAAGAAATTATACCAAACAACTAGATGCTAACAGCTAATCTTTTACCAAACAACCAACCTAATCAGCTAATGTTATCAACAAATCATACCTTTTAACTCAAACAGCCAACCTAATCAGCTAACAGCCATTTACCAAACAGGGCCTATATAATACTGGCTATCATAACCTAGAGCATGTAAGATTGTAAGGTATGGTTTAATGAAAGAGATTCATCAATCTGTAACCAAATGTTAAGAGTTTGATCATTAATTTTGACTATAGAGCAATATTAAATTTTCAGGTTAGTTGTCCTACTCAATATAGGTGTCTACTATACAATTCAACAAGAGGAGATTAATCACAGTATTCGACGGTGAAAACCTAAACTACACAAAAAAAAATAAAATTTATAATGGGTATCATTAGTCAACACAATAATGTTTATGCAAAATGATTAATTTGTAACATTAATATGCACGGACGTGGCGTTTATAAGTTTGTTCTACAATTATATATTTATATTACTGTTGTTATTAATTAATTATGACGTATGAAGATGTGACACACGACGCAATAATGTAACATCAATGCAGTTTAAGAATTGGAGCCTGGAGGATGATTTAACGGAAATGGATGGCATCCTATAAAATTTCTCCCCCGCACCACCTATTGCTTTCAAATTTGGTTTTAATAGACTATTGACCCTAGGAAAATGTGGAGATGGTAAGTCATGAAGTATATATTTTCACTATACGTGTTTTATTGGCTGGCAGAAAGAAAGAAAGAAACAACTCACCTAAAGTAATTAATAATTCATCATCACATCAAAAAAATAGTGTGTATAACTTTTTAACGTGTAATGCAATTTTGTAAAATAATATTTCATTCGTGATTCGTCTTATTTTATGTGTCGAGTTCAGTTAACGAGATTTAACTAAAATGATTTTTAATTCAAATTTTCATAATATTAAGTTCAATATTATTATACAAAATGTATATATTTAGAAACTAAACTAAAAGTATTATTAAACACACACAAAAATCAAACTTAAAAAATAAGTAAAAATAATAATAAAAAATAAACAAAGAAAAAATAGTTAGTTTGATCAATAAATAGTAAGCATGACATATAAAATGAAACATGATGAGTATTTAATTCAATTATTAATACTAGTATTTTCGCCCGTGCGTTGCACGGAATGAATTTGTTATAATATTTTAAGAATATTTGGATCGATATACAATTATATAAATTATAACATCGAATATTATATAGCGCAATTGATGAAATTAGTTGGATTGATTATGTTTCCTGATGTGATGATGAATTATTAATTACTTT
>CM008344.1:48259522-48270582 GCA_002525835.2 Ipomoea batatas
TAGAGGTCAAGATAACCGAGTGGAATACTGGTGGTCTCTTGACAAGAATAGAGGTGATTTTCCCTCCAATACACTGAAGAAACCTTTGAACTATCCACTCCAAGATTACTCTTTAACTAGATTAATATGTTGAATATTGTTTTGTAGGGATTGCGTGCTTTTCTTCCAAAGGCCGAGTTATTGAACAGAGTAAACAGTTTCAGAGAGCTAAAGGAGAATGTAAGTTTGAGTTCACCATGTTTGTATTGTTATGAGAATTATTGGTTACGTGTGGTTTTGAATAGGTCATTTGGACTCATTAGCAGTTCTTGTTCAATAGTTGTTTGGATATGATAAATTCTATCTTGCATTATGCTTAGGTTTGAGGTAAGTAGGGTTTTGATTTTCATCCATGGTAATCATCAAATCCCCTTAACATTCATATCTATTTGCCTACTATTAGCTTCACTTCCCTCGAGTTTGTGCTCCTATTCATGGTGTGATTATTGCTGCAGGTGGGACGCCGGATACATGTACTGATTGCCAGAATAAATGAAGAAACTAATGACTTAATACTGACTGAGAAGGAAGCTTGGGTTGGTTACTAATTTGTCTTCTCACAATTGTTTTTCCTATTTTCTCATAAATTCTCAATCATTTGTTTGCCTCATCTTAACTACCTCTGGCTTGGCGATGGATGCAGAACATGTTAAATCTTCAAGAGGGGAAACTTTTGGAAGGAACTGTCTGGAAAATTTTTCCACATGGCGCACAGATAAGGATAGGTGAAACTAATCGTAGGTGAGTTCCCTTGCAATTTAGCTCATTCTAGGTGAGAGTAACTAAAATATGTAGCAAGGTGATTAGGTTTGTAAATGTATGAATATACATCTAACTACGATTACTTGATTGGAGTAACATGATCATCAAATTTGTTGAAAAATGTAAAAGGCTTGGGGAATAGGAAAATTTGAGAATTTCCTTCAAATACCTAAAATGTTTACAGACCAGAATGATAAAGAGCTTATACTAATTTATCAATGATAGCGAAGTGTATTCTTTTAATTTTTATTTTTAACTTGCATTCATATATTTCTTTTAAAAAGTAATGTTTTCCCACTTTTTCGTGTAAAAAAATTGCAAAAAGAAGGCTAGATAGACGAAGTAATTGATATCAAATGTGAAAAGGAAACCTTATTGGCATTTGGGGTCTCAGATGGAGAGAATTTTGTGACTTTCCAGGTTGCTTTCCTCAGCATTTCTTGTATACTTTGAATATTATTGAAATTTGTGGTTTTGATAGCTTGATGCTTTTCTAAACTCTGCTTGAATTTGCATTGATGCGGTCTTCTAATTGACACTTATTTAGTAGTATAGTATGAAGTACATACTTTAGTAAAGGTGAGTCTTGTCTTTTTCCTTTATAGCCTTTGAAATGCTAATTCTATGGTCTTTGCCCTTTTATTGTTTCAAAGTGGGATACTGCACATTTCGAACATCACTAAAGGCCGGATTACTTCAGTTGGTGACTTGTTAGCCGTGAATGAGAAGGTTAAAGTTTTGGTCGTGAAGTCAATGTTTCCCGACAAAATATCTCTGAGGTAGGCAAAATAAATACATTTTTTTAAAGGGGTCAATCTGTAAATGTTAATACTCGATTTCTTTGTTGAATTTTATCAAATGCAGTATCGCAGATCTTGAAAGTGAGCCGGGGTTATTTTTATCAAACAAAGAGGTACGCCCAAGTACTACGTTCTAAGTACTTATTTTCCTATAGTCCATAGCGCATTGTCACTTGAACAAATATATTGATGTTCGTTCTACAGAAAGTATTTTCGGAAGCAGAATGGATGGCAAAGAGATACAGGCAGGGCATCCCAGCTTCTTCAATGACCCGTAAAAGAGAACCCCTTCCAACCAACAGTCTTCCTTTCGAAGATGGAGAAAGTATGTACGCAAATTGGAAATGGTTCAAATTTCAAAAGGATAACGAGGAATCAACCCCGTGATTCTAGAGCTAAGAAAGAAGGTCACAACGAGCCTCGGCTAGAAAAGGAGGAACAAACCCTAACGCTCCACACACACCACTATGAACGACGATTTTCGCTTAGACCTTTGGCGGTCCAAGCAATCATCATTCCGGACCTCCATCCATCGGGGAAACAGAGGAACAACATCAACAATGGTCATCTGGGAGCAGCATTTTGTGTTAGATATCCTCTTCCTTTCTTCTGTTTTGTGATTAATTAACCTGTATCTTTGTGTTTATACTCAACCATAAAAGCCATTTGTATGTACAATTCTTGAGTAGAGAGAGGATCTCAACTTTTGTTGCTACCAGATAATTGATATAGATCTGGAATCTTGAACAATCCCAGAGGAATTTTAGTAAATTATTTTCCCATCTTTTGGTTTACACGCATATGCTTCCTTGTAGCCTGGAGGAAAGTAGAATCTACAATTAATGAAGTTTTAATAAGTGTAAATGAAGATACCACTTCCATTTTACGCAATGTTATAATGAAATGCAGATAAGAAAATTGTGAAAATGACTGCCTTTAGCTGCCTATCACGAATCAGGGTCCATCATGTGCACTGTGAACTTTGTTCAAATTATGTACTTATTGCAGTTAACAGATAATGTACTTATTGCAGTTACGTGCGAAGGTATATAATATGCTAATTATAATTTATGTTCAATTTATAAAAACATAATATGAAACAGATTCACAATGTGCATGACAGAACCTGGTCCAAAATATAATTTGCATAAGTCATCAAAGTTTAAAGGCTCAATGCAGAACCCCATAAAACATGCCTCTTGTATGGTATCTACTCTTTCTTTTTACCTTAGTACCGCTTTCTTAATACTAGTAGGCTAGTAGCTGAATTTCAAAGCAAGCTCCACCAAGATTTTAGTGATGGGGAAAAAAGGTAGTGTGTTTACTAACTTAGATAAATTTTTCATTTTTTAGGGAGAAAATATAGTATATTTGGAAAATAAAGAATGGAGAAAAGAAATTGAGAATTAAACTAAACACAATCTTAGTTACATTGCCATGTGATTTTAAGGAGTGCGTTTATTATTAGGAGAAATATGTGTTATTAACCAAAGAAATGCTAAATCTGAAGAAGAAACATACAAAATATGTTTATTTGTACATTTTTCTAATTGAAAAAAGAAGAAGAAGAAGAAGAAAAAAACAGTATGAATGATAGAAAATTGGAGAAAGTAACGTAAAAGATGTTTTAAATTTAAATCTCACTTTTCACCTATGTTCCAAATAATAATAATATTGTTGTTGCCAATATAATAAATAAATAAATAAAGACATACTTTTGAGAGGTGAAGCAACAGCCTATGTGTAGGAGGAAAGGCTATGTGATCTATTTGGTGCATATTTGTCTTGCACCATTTTGTCCTCTGCAAACTCTTTTTTGTTTGTGTTAATAAAATAAACTATAAATTGAAATGAAATGATGGAGATTGAACCAAAGTGTAACATAACTGTTGTGTCCAACCCTAACCTAGTTGTGTGTCTTAACTAGGTTTGGGGCTCCATGAAACCAAACACAGAATTAAATATATATTAGCTATTAAGCAGACAAGTGTGGCTTAAAGTCAGTGCAAAAGGGACACCACTTGCTCCTTATAAACTGCTGAACACATACTTCATTTCATGTTCTGCTGCTGGAAATTGGGTAGCCACTACATATGTCTACCCTATTATTATTATTATTATTATTATTATTATTATTATTATTATTATTATTATTATTATTATTATTATTATTATTATTATGTATTACTGACTCTGTTACAATGTTGTATCTGTTCATATGCCTCTACTGAGGGTCAAACTCACTCCCTTCCATGTGAGAGTGTAAATCAACTGCCACCAGATCACAAGGTCTTTGGCAATTGAAACAGTTTAATTAGTGTTAAATAACTTTTGGTAGACATTAAGCTCAGATTATGGATAAGATATTTCAAGAAAGTGGCTGCTCAACTTGAGAACAATTCTACGTTAACGTTGTACCCTTGATAATGAACTTGCTGGGTCCTCAACATATATAATACCTCCCCCAAAAAATGAAAAATCAAGAAAAATATAAAATAGAATTAGAAAAAAAATCCAACTTTAATTATTGATAATTGAGAATTGTTAGTGTATGAGGAAACGTCATTCATTTCTTAGGACTATTTTGTTAATTATTGACTTTACTCAAGTATGAAATCATTATATATAACTAAAACAACAATTAAATTAAACTATTTGCCAAAAAAAAAAAAAATTAAATTATGGAAGTTTCTGGCTTTCTGCACTCTATAATCTGTAATTTTTTTTAAATATTATATTTAAATGGACAAAAACAAAATGGCATAAGTTAATGATTACGTTAACCGTAAGAAATGCAAAGCAATTATAAGACAAATCGACTGCATATTCTTTCATGTTTTTAAAAAGCTACGTGTTATTTTCAAATGATACCAAGAAATATCACACTATTTGTTTAAGTGTGTTGACCGATCTAAAGATTGTTTTGATATATTGAGTGAGATGGACTCAAGTTGTTGCTTCTATGTAAAGTATTTTTCTTCAATAAATGCTTCAGAATGTATTGACAGTGTCATTTTTCTAATTATGTATAGTATATATTATGAAAGAAAAAGATGGATTCAAAGTTTTATTTTTATTTGAGTAATATATATTTTGAGAGTTGAATTTATAGTAAAATTTTGGATGACGAGGAAAACCCACAATCATTATTTGAGGTGACCGATTCAAATTAAACCACGAAGACTAAGTTAGGATTCAAACACGTGACCTTGTGATTATAAGTTTGTATCCTTAACCAACTTGACTGGAGTTGATTGTATAGTTAGGTAACATATTAGATTATATAAAAATTATTTTTACCACCACTACTTGATGGTATAAAATGGGTGAACCCCATTTATATGTACAATAATATGCAAACCACTCAAAATATGTAAATGACACTAAGAAGAGGACGAGCTCAACCAATAGAATATGTATTTTGGCAAGAATCAAATGCATGACCTTCTAATACAAAAATTATGCTCCATCCATTCAACAACCCCTTTCCGCTCTATGTGTAACATATCTTAACAAGTTAATTAAGCTATCAAAATGGAGAAGTAGTATTATGCTTGTTTTCCATACTCATCATATTTAGTTAATTCCAAACACTTTATAATTTAGTAGGATTACCTTATAACCCTAGATATATAGGTGAATAGGTGATCATAAGAATTCAACCTTCAATTCCTTTAACTTTAAGCATGCAAGGCCTCAATATTTAAATTATATGATTATTAATTAAAATTGATACTTAAAGTACGCTCTAAGTGAAACTCGTATTGTAACTATAGTAGATAAAGACCTTGGTTGCCTATATATATATATATATATATATATATATATATATATATAGTGATTATGGTGCATTATAGTCTAGTTCATGCAAATATTAAATTCCTTGTATATATATCTAACTAAAGGTTCCTACCATCATAAAAGCTCTCTAATAACTTTAATTTTTGCTCTTTTAATTGGGGAAAAAAATGTACGGCATAACATTAGTGTATTCACTCAATTTAATTAAACATATCATATAGATTGAGGCATTCGATAAATATTTGTCTTGTTGCAAATACGGATTCTCATGCATTATGCATCATCTTTATCTATATACATTGCTTATTAATAAAATGTTCATATAAAGAGGCTAGCTAATAAATCACCAAAACTGTTATGTATCACTCGGCACTCCCTCCAACTAAAATATTATAAATTTATCAAAAGAAATAACTGAGTATATAAAATAATTATGATATTAAAAAATAATAATTTTGATTATTATCAACACCATCTTGATTGAACTCGTTGTACATTATATATATTTTTAGTATGCTTTATCCTTGCTGTATAATTTGTAAGATATTACATAAAAATAATATTTATCTCGTGTATACTATCAGATAGTAATTTATGTCGGGCTTCACATGAATTTTTTTACAAGGAAAAAAGAAAACCTAATCGTTACTTGTGCCCTAATGTATTCCAAATCTTCATGTGACTGAAAATTTTCTTTCCTCAGCCCTACTCCCCAAACGCATCCACTACTTCTTCCTCGGTATTCATATTAATTTACCCCCTATATTTTTTTTAATCTATTACTGTTACCGCTACTTATTTTTACCTTTAACTATGCTACTCCGTACTTGGCAGTAAAAAAATATTTTTAAAAAAACTAAAATAATTGTTTTTTTATGCTTTCAACTTTAATTTACCACGTTAAAGTAGAAAAATACTAAAGTAGATGTCCCAATTAAATTTTATCTAAAATCACTTCCACTCTTAAACCCTAATTTCATGAAATTCGTCAAGTAGTATATATCTCAATCACACATTTTTTAGCCTTTATGTTAAAGAGTAATGAATATAGTTTTGAGACTTACCTTTCAATTGAGACCTATAATACCATTAATTAATATGCAATGTCCCGTTACTATTTGAATAATAGTACTTCTACGAATAATATTATATATTTAGATAATGATACTTACATTAAATGTTAAAAATTGCTACATTTATGTTATTTTATTTTATTGATAACTAAGATTTTTTAACTTTGTCCATTTGCCGGACTATATTCTAGACCCTATCTATGAATTCGTCTTAATAAGAACCATGGAGATCGAGGTAAATTTTTAATGTTTGTAGTCGAAATTGAACCCTCACCATATTACTAGAAGACTTCTCATCACTAAACCAATATCATAAGGATTACGTAATTTTATTTGATCAATTAGTAATGTGATAAATATATCATGAAAATTAAAAACTAATAACATATATATGTTAAATGAAACAAAATATAAACTAATACAAATATTAATTTAATCATTATATTATATGCTTAATCCAAGCCTCTCTCACCTCACCTTTCACAATCCCCCAAACTAGTTAACTCCTACTATTATATACTCACCCTCAACCCTCTCCTTTTCCCCATACACTCTTTGCCAGAACAGCCCCCAATTAAATAATTATTCATAAATATATACAACACAAAATAGGGGAAAAAGACAAAACATAGCCTAAAGTAGTCGTATATTTTAGTAAACACTTTTTTTTTTGTTATAAAATTATTCTCCCCATAAAATATAACATACTTATAAAAATAATACAAATTTAATTTTTTACACTTGTGAATACAAATATACAATAACATGTGTTAACAGAATTTCAGTACTAATCAAAATGGAGCCTTTCTTGATTATTGTTGTCATGAATTTAATTCATGTCAATATTTTCTCAATCGAGCTTGTCACACATAATATTTTTAGTACGATTTATTTTTTCTATGTGATTTGAGTATTATTACATAAAAATATAATTTATCTCGTATATACATTTGATTATTTAACTACAAGTTTTACTCGTGACTTAAATATACTTTTAATTTCAAAGGGTAAATATCTACAAGTGCTGTAAACTTGTTATAAAATTTATATATTTGGCTAAGCTAAGGATCATACGTGTAATTGTACTATCTCTCTTAAAACGATAAACAAATACTCTAATTGCAATTGTAAAAACAAAATAATATGCAAGACAGAATATCCCTGCAGGCAATGCAAAAGCTGGTAGCTAAGTGCCGTCTGAAATTCTCCACAGAAGGGCCAATTTTGGTTCTCAAGAAACTTGTTTAAACTAAAAATGTACAATCAACACAATATAATAATCCCAACAAATAATTGTTGTAAAAACAGATGAGTTTTATCCCCATCTTCTTAAATAAAATCTCAAACTCAAATGATGTGAATAAAGTAATAAGTTTTGTGAACATTTTTCGTAATAAATATATTTTTTTCCGTGAATAAAGATACCATAAATTTTTTAATCAAAATAATAATATAAGTTTGACTCCTAAACTTAAATCTCATCATCGTCCATGCTATGGAGACAAGTGGAGAAGGTAAATTGCAGCTAGCTTGTATGCTCATAGTGCTTATAATAAGATCAAATTCATACCACTTTCATTGCATTATGCGACGTTTAACAAAGCAAAATTTATGAACTTATCTTGAGTTTGATCAGTTTAGCGACTTGAGCAACCAAACAAAAAAAAATGTTAATGTAATAATAATAATAATAATAATAATAATAATAATAATAATAATAAAAGACTAGTACTAGTAGTCTAGTAGTAGTATTTCATACACTAGCTGTGTGGTATGGCGCCCTAATCACTGTGTTGAAACTTATAAAATATGAAATTGGTATTTAAATTCTGCATTTGGTTTTTGGGTTCTCAAGAATCGTTTCACTAAAAGTAAGAGAAAGAGAAAGAGAAGAGAAGATTTTCAAAAAAAAAAGAAAGAGAAGAGAAGAGAGAGCTCACACCTCACAACTCAACCCAATCCTCTCCGCCACCATTCACCACCACCTCAACCACCGCACACCACCCTCGGGAAGCCAACAAAATGTTCAAAACAGAACACTTGGTAACCTCTGCAGAAGGAAGTTTGGTTAGTTGAAGTTCACAGCACCACCACTTGCACCGTTGCATTAGGCGGCGGAGCTGGGAAGAGAAGGGCTCATTTCCGGTGAGAAAGCTATCCATCCAACCACCACTCCCACTTCATTTAGAATGCGTGTATCAGTTTTTGTTAGCTAAGATAGCATAAAAGAGAGTTCTTTTTTTTTTTTTTTTGGGTTTACATGCATGGGTCTTTTATTCAAACAAGAGATAGTGTAAATTTGAAGCATTCCCTCTTCTCCTTCCACATGCATGTTGTCTCCTAGATTAGACTTTTTTCACAGCCATTTCCCCAGATATCCATTCCTTAACTCTCACTGCTGCTAGCTAGCCCATTTCCAGACCTAAAAATGGAGAACTCAACACCCCATCATTTCACCACTTCCTTTTCACATTTTTTCTTGTTTTTCCNTTGTTTGTCAGTTTGGGTTATTTTAGGGAAGTGGAAGGTCTTTCCCCTGATGGAGAAGCTCTGCTTTCTCTGCTAAAATCAGCTGACCCATACTCCAAATCATCATCATCTCTTCTCTCTTCTTGGAACCCTTCAACCCCAACTCCATGTTCTTGGAAGGGCATTACTTGTTCCCCACAAGAAAGAGTTATTTCACTTTCTATCCCCAACACTTTCCTCAATCTCTCCTCTTTGCCCTCACAGCTCTCTTCCCTTTCATCCCTGCAGCTTCTCAATCTTTCCTCCACCAACATCTCTGGCTCAATCCCTCCATCTTTTGGTGATTTGACTCATCTTAGGCTTTTAGACCTCTCTTCCAACTCACTCATGGGGACTATTCCTTCAGAGCTGGGAAAGCTCACCTCACTTCAGTTCCTTTTCTTGAACTCAAACAGGTTGACTGGGCAAATCCCTTATCAGCTAGCCAATCTTTCATCATTACAAATCCTTTGTTTCCAAGATAATCTTCTCAATGGCTCAATTCCTTCACAGTTAGGCTCTTTGGTATCCCTCCAGCAGTTCAGAATTGGGGGTAATCCTTATTTGACAGGGGAAATACCTCCACAACTAGGCATGCTTTCCAATCTCACAATGTTTGGGGCTGCAGCCACTGGACTTTCAGGCCAAATTCCACCCACATTTGGGAATTTGAAGAGCCTTCAGACCTTAGCACTATATGATAGTGAAGTGTTTGGTTCAATACCTCCTGAACTTGGAATGTGTAGTGAGCTAACAAACTTGTATTTGCACATGAACAAGCTCTCTGGCTCAATACCCCCTCAGTTGGGGAGGCTGCAAAAGCTCACTAGCTTGCTTTTATGGGGAAATTCACTCACCGGACCTATCCCGGCTGAGCTTTCAAACTGTTCCTCCCTTGTGGTTCTTGATGTGTCTGCTAATGATTTATCCGGTCCAATCCCGGGTGATTTGGGAAAGCTGGTGGTTCTTGAACAGCTTCATTTGTCTGATAATGCATTGATTGGGGCTATTCCATGGCAGCTGAGTAATTGTTCTAGCTTAACTACTCTTCAGCTTGATAAGAATCAGTTATCTGGTCCAATCCCTTGGCATGTTGGGAAGTTGAAGTATTTGCAGAGTTTTTTCTTGTGGGGGAATTCAGTTTCTGGAACCATTCCAGCTTCTTTTGGAAACTGTAGTGAGCTTTATGCGCTTGACCTTTCAAGGAACAAGCTTACTGGATCAATCCCAGAAGAGATTTTCAGCCTTAATAAGCTGAGCAAGTTATTGCTTTTGGGAAATTCACTAACCGGGAGATTGCCTAGGAGTGTTGCGAGATGCCAGTCTCTTGTGAGATTGAGGCTTGGCGAGAATCAGCTCTCTGGTCAAATTCCCAAGGAACTCGGGCAATTGCAGAATCTTGTGTTTCTTGATCTGTACATGAACCATTTCTCGGGTGGCTTGCCTGCTGAAATTTCCAATATCACTGTTCTCGAGCTTTTGGATGTGCATAACAATTACCTAACCGGTGCCATTCCATCGCAGTTGGGGGAGCTCGTGAACTTAGAGCAGCTTGATCTCAGCAGGAACAGCTTCACTGGCGAGATCCCTTGGAGTTTTGGTAATCTCAGTTACTTGAACAAGCTTATCCTTAACAATAACCTTTTTACTGGTTCAGTACCAAAGTCTATTAGAAACTTGCAGAAATTAACTCTGTTAGATTTGAGCTTCAATAGCTTTTCTGGCCCTATTCCACCCGAGATTGGTTATGTTACGAGCCTAACAATTAGTTTGGACTTGAGCTCAAATCATTTCACGGGAGAAATCCCCGAAACATTCTCTGGTTTGACACAGTTGCAGTCACTTGATCTTTCACATAATACGCTTAGCGGGAGAATCACAATTCTGAGCCTCCTTACTAGCCTCACTTCTTTAAATGTGTCTTACAATAATTTCTCGGGGCCAATTCCTGTGACACCATTCTTCAGAACTCTAACTCCGAGTTCTTTCCTTGAGAATCCCAAACTTTGTGAATCCATTGATGGCGATTCCTGTTCTTCGCATCTAAATGGAAGGAGCGGTTTGAAGTCAGCCCAGA
>CM008344.1:48691855-48702967 GCA_002525835.2 Ipomoea batatas
TTATGTTATACTTTTTTTTTTCAAAAATGTGAAAAATAAAATATTAAAGGACAACAAGAACTTTTTTTCTTTAAATTTGAGAAAAATAGTTTTTATTGTAATATTTTTTTTTTCATGCCAATAATCTTGTGGTTAGTGACTTTCTCAAATGAAAGGTTATGTGTTCGAGCTCCAATGAGAACAACGTTGAGCCTTTGTGTCTACATTGTAACAGTGCCAGTAATACTAAAATAAATTCTCTATCAACCAAACAATATAAAATCTATTCTTCTTCAAATTTGTCAACAAAAAAAAATAAAAAATAAAAAACTCTTAAAAGATTTTTTTTTTTTTGCAAAATTAAAAGATATTTTTATGTTAACCAAACTTCAGGAGATTATTTTGTGAAAATCAAAGAAGTTAACACTAAATATAATATGACTGTCATGTTAAACCTCGATTTTTTTATTTTTTGTTTATTGTTTTTTGTTTACACTGTACGCTAATCATGAAGGGGCAAATTTGGAAACCACTGCCCATAGCATCGAAGAGGAGAATTCCCAAAAGAGGAAGAAAAAGTACTCCGTATAAAAATTCCACTACCACCACGTGTTGATGATCCATACGACAGTCGGCGCTTTTCAAACGACCATGACCGCATATAAAATCCATTACGCTATCCCATTGGTCCACGTGGAACCCTCATAAGCGGTTTCATAAAGCAGTTTTCTCAAAGCGGTTTCGCCCCCCGGCTTTTCATTACCAGGGTTTACAATTATAGAAGCTCTTTCCTTATATAGGCCGATTCTCAAATCTGAAAGACAGTCCGAAAAACGACGATTGCCCAGCCCGCTTTTGTCTCCATCAAGTAAGCCTTCGCTTCATTTTCCTTTTCCATTTTTCTCGGAAATACATTTACATCCAAAGATTTTCCGCCGTATTCTCCATTTTTTCTCCAACTATATATTTTCTAATTTTACAGATGTATCCGTTTTTTCTCCTTGTTCACTGATATGCTAGTATTTGCGTATATACGTATTTCTGTTACATGTATCGATCGTCCGCGTATGCCTAGCTAGTTAGGAAGAGACCGGGAGAGAGAGAAGGAGGAGATCTACAAGTAGGGGATCGGAGACGAATGGGGCGAGGAAAAATAGTGATAAGGAGGATCGACAATTCGACGAGCAGGCAAGTGACGTTCTCGAAGCGAAGGAATGGATTGCTGAAGAAGGCTAAGGAGCTAGGTATCCTGTGCGACGCGGAGGTAGGAGTCATCATCTTCTCCAGCACCGGCAAGCTCTACGATTACGCTAGCTCCAGGTTCTTCGATCTCCTCTATATTATACATGTGTGAATATATATTTTATATATATTTATGTATTTATTAACTATTAATAATTCATAATTTTGAAACAAAATTAAGCTTAACAATTAACTGATAGGATCTATATATATACCGTGGAAATTGCTTTTTGTGTTGATACGATTTTGTAAAATAATTCATGTGACTGGTTTGTTCGTTCATAATTGAAGTTAAAATTTAATTTGTAGGTTAGTTAAAAGCATAAGTGTATGATTTTCTGATTTGCATATAATTAATGCATGATTTGTGTTTGTTTTTTTGCCTGTGTGTGAACTAATTTAACAACACTATCACGCTTTAGCGACCATAATGGTGTGTTTAGACTTTAGCGGTTCAGATGATTTAGCGTCTATGTGAAGCACATTTAGAAGGGGGAATTATGGATATGATGACCAGAAACATTTTAGGCATTGCAAATACGCAGTGATTAGTGTCAAGATAAGTGCTAGCTACTGGGCGTATGTTTAGTTCACTGCTGAAGTTGCGGTAGCTTGTGTGAATTGAACTGGCTTGGCAATTGAGCATTTGAGCCAGCAGTGTCCTAATTACAGTTGAGTTTGATCTTAGTTTTTGCCATTTTTAGGCACAGAAACTCAGTTGTGCATGCAGCCCCTAAGAATTTTGAGATTACTCTAAAATATAGTATGGTAAAGCTAGCTGCCAATGACCTCTTTGGCAAAATGGTTAAGAAGGAAGTCCCTAGCCTTGGCTCTGAGGTCCAAGCCAGGAAGTGTGTGGTATATTTGTTCTTAAATTAAAGAAGGAAGTC
Organism: Ipomoea batatas; assembly: GCA_002525835.2. Classification (NCBI taxonomy): domain Eukaryota; kingdom Viridiplantae; phylum Streptophyta; class Magnoliopsida; order Solanales; family Convolvulaceae; genus Ipomoea; species Ipomoea batatas. The sequence goes on from CM008344.1 coordinate 48,693,967, forward strand.
ACTAGCCTTAGGGTTAACTTAATTTTGATTTATAAAAGATTTTAATTATATTAGTGTATTTTATAAGGTGAGAAATTGTAATTATAATTATTTTATTAATAAAATTATGGTAAATTTCCCAAAAATATGGAATATATGTGTTTTAATGAAAATTTTCATTTTCACGGTGAATCATAATAATGTCAAATACTAAAAATAATAAGTGACATGACACATTTTGTAATTTGACAAAATTAAAAATATTCTTTTAATTTTGTCAAATTACACTAAAAGTTTTCTAATATTATGCCAAATAAATTGTAAAAAAGTGAGTCAATTCTCATAAATTGAGGCACAGACATAAAATGAGATGTATTTTTCCTTTAAAAATAGTAGAATACCAATACTAGAAAAAGTGGACCACTATATATAATAACATTACAAAAGATCAGATTTGCTTACATACAAATACATATCATAGTGAACTTAACTTTATGTATATACCCATACTTTTGTTTTGGATCAGTGAGAGGGTAACCTGAGTGCCAGTGACACATACATAGCCTTACTTTAATTCCTTACATGAACATTACGGTGTTGCTCTTAAGTCTTAACCATTTTTAATTCAAGTTTCTTAATTACATCGTATTCCTAAGCCTTTAATTTTTCTACATGCCCAACAATATTATTATTCCCATTTTGACTTATATTGATCAGAAGCGTTATTGATTTGATTGGCTTTAATCTTACCTAAAAGTGATGTTTAGCTTACATCTTGTTTATGTCATAATTATTCTAAGTTACGTTCTACATGCATGTTTAGTATCTATTCCAAAGTAAAGATCATAATATATAAAAGATAGAGAGAAATGTTTATGTCTGAATTGTTTTTTACTTGATTATTAGATTGATTTTAAAACAATAAATAAATGTGGATTCAAAGTGGTGCTATTAACTAATTTAAAAAGGGTTTCACTTGAATATCAACAAATGATCACATTTAACATGAACATTTAGTAAATTTTTGGTTAATTAAAGTTTATTTGTGAATTTTCACATAACATCTTGACTTGACATTTGAATTACGGGAATATAATGAATATACATAAATGAAGAATTAAATGTTTATGGTTGACCTCATCCCATTTTCACTCTTTGCTCCCTGAAGAACGATGCGAACTGCTGCATATGAATGAATTTGCATGTGTAGGTAAATCTATTTCTTCTCTCCATTACTTTTCTTTGACTTATTAGATAGAGGTAATATAATCGTGCGGCCGCGCGGGAGGGGCTCTCTCGCTCTCCCGCTTTCTTTTGGTCTAAAACAAGGATTAGCTTAATAATGACAATGTACTAAATTGACACCGTGCTGAGTTATAAATTGTTCATCTTTAGGCTAAAATTAAGTCCATATTTTTACTGAAATATTATTAATGAATTCTAAAGGAATAGAACTTCGATCTCTTAGCTTGTCGAGATTTTATTAGAAAAAGAGAAAACAAAGGCGCTATTTCTTATCAATACTTTTAATTAGGTGATTAGAAAAATGCAAGATTTCTAATAATGATAAATGTTTATGTACAAGTCTTTATGATGTAGAATGTACATATTCAACATTAAAAATACGGAGTAATTGTATTCCTTAGCTGTTAATTTTGGGGTTTATTATTTAATTCTTGTGTATCATGACAACTCTAACTAAAGGCAACCCCTATAACGACGTTTCCATAACAGATTTTTGTCAACCTTAACCTATAATTAGCAACTAGAACTAAACCCGCGAGACACATAAAACATGGTAAATATTTTAAAATTAATTGTGTATACAAACTGTATGTTTTATGCAGTTTTGTACTATTGTTTAGTGGTTGAACTTTGTATTATTATTACATATTCATGATATATGAAGAGGGTGTCTTCTGTGAGACTGTCTCAAGGATCCTTATATGTGAGACTGTCTCAAGGATCCTTATATGTGAGACGAGTCGGGTCATGATAAAAATGTAATAGTTATGCTAGAAAATGTAATACTAATTATGAACAAATTATTTGTTATTTATAAGAAAAAAGTGTAATACTTTTGATTAAAAACATAGTACTTTTAAATCAAAATGTAAATATTTAGAGTTGAATAGTTACTTATGAGGAAAAAAATGTAATACGAACCATGGATAAATTCTTTAATTATTATTTATAAGAGAGAGTGTAATATTTATGATAAAAAATGTGATACTTTTGATGGAAAAAATGTAATACTTGTAATATTAAGAGTTCAATAGTTATTTATGATGAAAATTGTAATACTTATGTAAGGAAATGTAATACTTATTAAAAACTCGACCCATCTCACTTATGAGGATCTGTGAGATGGTCTCATAAGAGAATTTGTCTATCCATTCGTCTCATTTTATATGTCTAGTTCTATTAATAAGGCTTGATTGGAGTTATTTATNTTCCCTTATCAGATTTAAGACGAGTTCATGAGATTAGGAATATAGTCTGACAAAATAGAAAATTTTAGGTTATGAAAATATAAAAAAGAAATAGTGGTCCTCTTTAGCCCATGTGATGGCCCGAATTTATTGACTTTGATAAGTATATTATATTTAATCAATGCACTCATATTTTGCTCAAATTATGTACAATCCACTATTAAGTATTGGCGTGCAATGACACTTGCGAGACTATAGTATTTGCGTGCACCAGACTGCTTACACCTGAGTATTTTATTACTTTTTTTTTGAAAACGAGTATTTTATTACTTATTTCCACACTTAAAAAGGATTATATAAATATTACAGATTGCTTAACTCACGAAATATGTTTAAAATAAAATAGTAATGATTGTTTGATATATTTTTTTAATTGAAAATAGTATTATAAAAATTTGAGCTGTTTTCCAAGAATAATTATTTTGAGGGGTTCGGTGTCCTGGTATTAGATTATTATTGAATTTTCAAGGAATAATATATTTTTGTTAAAGTTTATTTTTCTTTTAAGTAATAGCCTATTTTTGTTATGAATGTATTGAAAATTTATGACAAAAAGATATTGCAATAAAAAGTATTAAAAAATTTTCTTTAAAAATATTATTATTGATGGTATGCCATCATAATAATTTTAATCTACACATTATATATCAACTTCAATAGTTTTTCAAAGTTATGTTTGCCTAACTCAATTACTTTCACGAGACATTATATTATATGACTAAACCTTTTACTATATAACATGATTATATAATGAATTCATAGTGAGGACAGTTAATTTACATATAGTAGTCAATAAATTAAATCTGAAACAATTATAACACTTATTACATATTGATGGTACTTTAATTTTACCCATTTCCGGCCACCACAAAGCTAAGAAATTTAGGGAAGCAAGATGATATGGACATGAAATTTTGAAATGAAACGACGGACAATCAATACCCTTTTAGTCTATTGAAATTAATTCGTATAATAATAAAAAGTGCGAGTTAAAAAATTTATTAAATAACATAATATTTCAATAATGATATTTTAATGAGTTGATCGTAATAATAAGATAAAAATTAAATTAAATATCGTATATACATACTCTCATGGTATGATTTACAAATAAAATGTTGTGGTCCTCCACGGTATAGTGTGAACACTTTCAGTAAGAATTGGTTTCTTGGTATTCGACATTATAATACTTTGATTTGGTATTGGAATCTAGGAATTGGTTTCTTGGTATTCGAAGGTAACTCGGCTGATGATTGACACTTGTCCTACTTTTTTAGTTAGAGGTGAAGTAATTAATTTAAAATTAATTTACTTTAATTATGTGCAGTGATTATCCGATCCTTCCTTGGTTTTGTTTGTGGCCAGGTTCTTTAATTAATTTATTGGGTGGATTAAGCAAAAGAAGGAATCATATCGGTCCACGATATCATGCTTCACGTGGGAGTTGGGCCACTCAGCTAAAGAGTTGAGAGTTCCTAAACCCTATAAATTATGCTTATTGGTTGTATGGGATTTGAGTGACCCATCTTCAGCACATTTACATAATTACATTCACAAAAATGCATATTCAAATACTCCATTTGGTGGATGGGCATTTTTTTTCTTCAAAATGATAAGAAAACATATATATTTGATATTTGATGAAAGAAGGATATATAGGTGGTAAGTGGATAGTTAATATAATGCAATATTATTGAATAAATCTTGTTTATGTATAATAATCAATAAACTTTGNCTGAAACAATTATAACACTTATTACATATTGATGGTACTTTTACCCATTTCCGGCCACCACAGAGCTAAGAAATTTATTAGGGAAGCAAGATGATATGGACATGAAATTTTGAAATGAAACGACAGACAATCCATACCGGCCCTTTTAGTCTATTGAAATTATTCGTGTAATAATAAAAAGTGCGAGTTAAAACGTTTATTACATAACATAATATTTCAATAATGATATTTTAATGAGTTGATCGTAATAATAAGATAAAAATTGAATTAAATATCATATATACTCTCATGGTATGATTTACAAATAAAATGTTGTGGTCCTCCACGGTATAGTGTGAACACTTTCAGTAAGAAACATTATAATACTTTGATTTGGTATTGGAATCTAGGAATTGGTTTCTTGGTATTCGAAGGTAACTCGGCTGATGATTGACACTTGTCCTACTTTTTTAGTTAGAGGTGAAGTAATTAATTTAAAATTAATTTACTTTAATTATGTGCAGTGATTATCCGATCCTTCCTTGGTTTTGTTTGTGCAGGTTCTTTAATTAATTTATTGGGTGGATTAAGCAAAAGAAGGAATCCTATCGGTCCACGATATCATGCTTCACGTGGGAGTTGGGCCACTCAGCTAAAGAGTTGAGAGTTCCTAAACCCTATAAATTATGCTTATTGGTTGTATGGGATTTGAGTAATTGAGTGACCCATCTTCAGCACATTTACATAATTACATTCACAAAAATGCATATTCAAATACTCCATTTGGTGGATGGGCATTTTTTTTTCTTCAAAATGATAAGAAAACATATTTGATATTTGATGAAAGAAGGATACATAGGTGGTAAGTGGATAGTTAATATAGTGCAATATTACTGAACAAATCTTGCTTATGTATATATAATAATCAATAAACTTTACTTATGTATAATAACCGATGAACTGTACAAGAGAGGTAAATCGTAATGGGTAAAACCCTGCTAATGTGTAATAGCCCACATATTGCATAAGAAAGGTAAATGGGTAAATCTCGTTCCTGTTTAATAACTAACAAATTAAATCATACAAGAAAGGTAAACTGTACTAAAAAAATCATGTGCGACAGGTTCGGTCAATATGATATTAGCATTAATCAAACTTGTGACATTCTGGTATAAGATCTACTCATTCGACCACTCCTTTTGATGTACAAAATTAGAGGTTTGACCCGTATAAAGGGTGTATCATATTACAATGTTCTAGACTATACTTTTCTTTGAATAAGAGTCATTGCTAATGCGACCAGAACTAAATTAAAAAATAAAGATCAATTACTTGATGAAGAATATTTTTTTTTAAAAAAAAAGTTACATTATTTTCGCTAATTATAATTGAAACTCTTTTATGCTATATTCAATTTGTCCGCATTCATATACTACACCCAATTTAAATTTGTCTATCAGAATCATACACGAAAGTATTAGGTCTGATAAACTAATATGTTCTAACGTATAGGTTATAATGATTAAATTTGCAGACCAAACCATAATAATTTATTAATATGTTCCGTATTAAAAATGGCGGCCATACTGTACTGCTATTATGAGAGAGGAAACTCACGTTTTAAAAATGTGTAGATCCATAAAAAGATGAGCGGAAACTAATCCACAATTTATTCTAAAAATTTAATGGTTTAGTTGTGGAAAGAAGTCAAATAACTGGTCGAGTGGTACGGTGGAACATAATATTTGTACAAAGGCTGCAAGTTTGATTTTTGTTAATATTTTATTGTTTGAATCTATTATATAAGATTTTTTTGTGTGATTTATTTTTCTTATATAGTTTGTGTGCTATTACACATGAATAAAGTTTACCCAATACATGCGTGCCATCATGCAGTAGTTATGAGTTTAGGTGCAAAATTAATAAATAAAATATAAATGTAACTAAAAGACATATTAAGTATCTATGTAAAATGGTGGACATGTATCACTAACAACATAAATAAATTATCCATTTTTGCCAAAACTTTCATAGTTGAACCTTCACATAAGCAAGGCGGTATTACCTAGTGCACATTCTTAAATAGTAACTCATTACCAATAAAAAAAAAGAAGAAGATAATTTATATATTTATATATGTGCACCACTTCTCCTCACGGAGTCACGGCTCATAGTAATGTGCTAAGAGCAACCACATCAGTAGTTATTTCACAGTATTTTAGGGAATGAAAGCCACGTGGAAGGGAGAGAAGATAGGAAAGAGAGGATTGGGGTGCTTCTGCAAAGATGGGGTTATTTAAGTTTCCAAGAAAAAAGAAATTTAATGATTGGTCAAACTACTTTATTTATTTATTTATTTTTTAAAATTATATTTGTTTTACTTTATTTATTTATTTATTTTTTAAAATTATATTTGTTTTACTTATTTTTTTCTCTCATCCCATTTTCTCTTTCCTCAATAGAGTTATTTCACGGTATTTTAGGAGTTATTGGAAGTGTGATTAGGAAAGAAAAAATGGGATGGGAGAAAAAAATAAATAAAACAAATATAATTTTAATAAATAAATAAATAAATAAAGTAGTGTGATCAATCATTAAATTTCTTTTCTCTTGGAAACCTAAATAACCTCATCTTTGCAGAAGCACCCCAATCTTCTCTCTCTTATCTTCTCTCCCCTCCATGTGGCTTTCATTCCCTAAAATATTGTGAAATAATCACTGATGTGGTTGCTCTAAGAAATGCATTGAACACCATCCACAGATCCACTTATGGCCAAATCATTTTTTTTTTAATTTAAATTTTGAACAATTGACTATCATTTCGAAATGGCAGACACAAGGTCTTCATTATAACTCACATCATTATGGGCATGTCCTACATATATATGCTAAAATTAAAAATGACAAATAAATAGAACATTTTGCATATTTTAGTTTAATTATTAAAATATAATCAAATTTAAAAAATACACTTTAATTATATATTTGTATTTTTATACAACTAAAGTATAAATTGTTTATATCTCTAAATTTCAATTGATCAGGAAGGGGAATAGGTTAGCAAGGGGAATTAATGTATCTTAATCAAGAAAGGCTAGGGTCCTTGGACATTACAATGCTCATGCTACTAGACCACCATAAAAATACATTCAACCATTACCATAAGCCTAATGCCTCTTAGCTATGGGTGAGGCGCACTTCATCAGGAACTCCTTTTGTCACGCCTCCTTAATAGAGTCCTTTTGTCGACCTTCTGTGTTGCCTCCCAACTTGGAGCCTAACACTCATATATCCCCAACAATATGCACATATACACAAATAATCATCTATCTGAAAATGATTAAAATTGTAGATTAGTGCATTTGGCCATACCAAATTTGAGTTATTAAGTTCAATACCTTATAATTTGAAATTGAAAATAAATGTTACGTGTGGGAAGGGAAATTTTTTTATAGTGTTACATGCATAGTAAAGGCCGGTATCAACTATTATAAATAAAATATAATTTACTTAAACATAAAATAAACTTTTAGCCCATAAAAAATTCTTGTAATGTATGTATATATATATATATATATANTAATAAACATAGTGGAGTTTCCATTGATGATAGCAAGTATGGTCGGAAACTTTCTTCGGGTCTCGGAAGAAACAATGATGCTAATGACAGCTAATTAAGGATAATATTTTCTAGGCACTTTTAGCTTACTTTTTAGCTTAGGTTTTCCACAAAGAGTAACATGATTTTTACGACATTTGGCAATTTATTACAGTATTATTATTATTAAGGCAAGTGGATCATTTTTAAAGGCTACTGCATTGTATTAAATTAAATATTAACCCCTATTAGCTATTGGTGTCTTTACTCTTTATTAATTTTATTTTTTAAAAAAAAGCGAAACTACTATGCACATATTATTATATTAATGCTTAATTTATTTTAATTTTTTAACATGGCCATATAATTTTTTTTCACCAATCAATTAAAATCAGACTCCAGAATTAATCATATTCATAAACTTAAGGGTGACAAAACACTCTCTCATGATTTTTAAAGTATTCTTAGACTCAAAATCCGACATATCCAATCACTTTGCAAGAGACCCATAGACTCAAAATCTGAGATATCCAATTACTTTGCAAGAGACATACGACATTGTGACAAATATTAATATTAACAACAGTTAATTGCAAAAAAAAGAATACTCTTTTTACATATTTGAGGACAAAATAACACAATAAATAAATAAGACATAAACTTACATACAAATTTCTAATTAGTTTTTTGCTTAGATTTCAAAGTGATGACCATGGTCAATCTGTTAACTTTACAATTATATTAACTATTCACTTGTCAATTATTTTAAATGGTTAGAGATTGATTATAGAGTTTTTAGAGTATTGAGTGATGGGGGCTTAATTTTAATGTGTTACTGTTTTAGACTATGAGAGAGAAGCGGAGGGGACAATCTGAAAACATACGTCGTGGAACGTTAGGATTTTTGCAGGGCACGTTTTAGGACTTCCTTATTATGGTAACCTTAAAACCCGAAAACTGAAGCCATCACACAATTGAGACTTAACACGTGGGTCCCAGCACTATTTGGTTGGTGTACGTGACAACTGGTCTTTTGGGTTGATTACTGATTAGTGGGGTCAGAGCCACGATGGCAATGCTATTTCCTCAATTGCCCCCATACCCTTTCTCTCAATTATTGTAGCGGCACATTTTTTTAAATGACCGAAAATGCCTCCCTGTTTTTTCATGTCTTCAAAAGTCACTAACAATAATTATTAAAATTTCGAATACAATTAA
>CM008344.1:48704156-48715075 GCA_002525835.2 Ipomoea batatas
GCTTCACCTTCACTCCCATTGATTCCAAATGCATCCAAAATGCATGAAAATCACCATTTTGCTTCCAATGCTTTCCAACTCATACTCCTTGCAAAATAACACAAATAAGCACTAATTCTCATGAAAATAGGAATGATCTATAAACAAAATGACTTAGTGAAAGGGAGAAAAATATAGACAAATGAGCACTTATCAGTCGGCCCTGGAGCGATGGAGAGGAACCTATTCCGGGCCCCGTTCACCCAAGATATCATGGACCAGCCGTACCCGATGGACCTTCGCGTCCCGGGGAACAAGGACTACTCTGGGCGAACGGATCCGGAGGAACATATTAGCTCCTACCATGGCAACATGTTGATGATGGGGGTATCTGACGCGGTAATGTGCCGAACATTCTATTCTACCTTGACTGGTCGGGCGGCCGAGTGGTTTGCCTCGCTCGAACCCGGATCTATCGCGGACTTTGCCGAGCTGGCAAGAAAGTTCATCCACCGCTTCGCAATTTCTCGGGCCGCCAAGAAGCATTTCACATCCCTGGAAAAGGCGAAACAACTGGAAGGCGAGCCCTTGAACCTTTTTAGCGAGAGGTGGAAGGCCGCCGTAGCGGAGATCGAGCCGGTGGATGATCGCACCGTGATCAATCTACTGCTCTCTGCGTTGCGAGCAGGGCCTTTGTATCAGGATCTCGTTGTCCACCAGCCGAACACTTATCAGGAGGCCTTACAGAGGATGGCCGATCATGCGGTGGCCAAAGAGGCCAATGCAGCCAAGCGCCTGCTGGAGACCGGCGGACAAGGTCGGCGAGACATGAGACGGCAGCCCGATCCCAGACGAAAGGATCAAGATGGCAACCCGATCTACACTCCCTTGTCACGGCCGGTCGGGGAAATATTGGAATATGCTCGGTCCTGCAACATGATTCAGCTTCCAGCTCCGGCAAGAGATGGACCTGATAAGGATAAATACTGCGCGTATCACCGGAATCGGGGGCATGAGACCGATGAATGCCATGTCCTCAAGGGGCTGATCGAGGACCTCTTGCGCTCGGGGGAATTAGCGCAGTTCGCGGCTGAGAAGAAGAAGAATCGACGCAGGGGGTGGAAGAAGTATTTCAAGAGGTCTGATAAGGAGAAGAAGGACAAGGAGCCGGAACCCGACCACGATCCTCCGGCCGCAGGGTCAAAACAGATCATTCACGTCATCTTTGGAGGGCCGGAAGGGGGCGACAGTTCAGAGCGCCGACGAGCTTGGTCGAGGGACTTGCCCGTCTGTTCAATCAGTACCGACCAACCTGACAAGAGAGTGAAAGAGGAGCCGATATTCTTCATCGACCGTGACCTCCCCCAAGGAGGAGATCAATCCGCCGCAGCCCTGGTCATCACGGTTGACATTTGTGGGGCTGAGGTCCGGCGGGTGATGGTGGACACGGGCAGCAGCGTGAACGTGCTGTACCTGGAGGCCTTTCAAAAGCTGAAGATCGAGAGGTCGGCGTTGACGCCGGTCCGAACCCCGTTGTCGGGATTCACTGGTGATATGGTCCACCCCGAGGGAATGGTCGTCCTCCCGGTCGAAGTCGGAGTTTATCCAAAAATTCTGAAGGTAGAGATGGAGTTTATCGTTGTCAACTTGGTATGTGTGCACAATGTGATCTTGGGACGCCCGGGGATAGCTCACATGAGGGCAATCATTTCCATGCCCCACTTGTGCATGAAATTCCCGACTCCGGAAGGTGTCGGAACAGCCCGGGGAGATCCGAGGTCAGCAAGATTGTGCTACGTCCGAGCGGTGGAGAAGCAGGCCGCAAGCACTTCCCGTGTCAACACCATCGCTCGGCGCAAGGACGATGAAAAGAAGGAGCAGCCTGGGCCCTCGGAGCCCGTAGAAGAAGTGCCGCTGGAGTTGGAGCGACCGGACCGTTGCATCAAAATCGGGACGACCCTCAGCCCGGACCTGAGGCGCTCGATCCTCGAGGTATTGCGAGAATTTGTCGATATCTTTGCTTGGGGCCCAGAAGACATGCCAGGGATCGACCGCGATGTTATTTGTCACCGGCTGTCCGTTAGCCCGACCTCCAGGCCCGTCAAGCAGAAGCAAAGACATTTATCCGTGGATCGACGCGAGTTTGTTAAAGGAGAAGTAAAGGCCCTGCTCTCGGCGGGACATATCCGAGAAGTCACTTACCCGGAATGGGTCGCGAATGTGGTCTTGGTTCCCAAGCCCCCGGCTTGGCGAATGTGTATTGATTATACCGACCTCAACCGCGCATGTCCCCTTGACCCATATCCGCTTCCGAGCATCCACCAGATGGTTGATGAGACAGCGGGAGCCGAGCTCATGAGCTTCATGGATGCTTTCAAAGGGTACCACCAGATCATGATGGCCGAAGCCGACGAAGAAAAGACCGCCTTCGTAACTCCGGATGGGCTGTACTGCTACCGAGTGATGCCATTCGGGTTGAGAAACGCCGGGGCTACGTATCAGCGGATGATCAATTCAGTGTTTGGGGCTTGCTCGGACGTTCTATGGAAGCTTACATCGACGATATGCTCGTCAAGAGCACTGTGCGGACCGACCACCCGGGCCATCTCCGAGCATGTTTTGAAGTCATCGGTTAAGATTGAACCCCAAGAAGTGCACCTTTGCTGTACAGACCGGGAAGTTTCTTGGTTCTATGATGACCCGACGCGGGATAGAGCCGAACCCGGCGAAAATCCAAGCCATCTTGGATATGAGGCCCCCATCCAGCATTAGGGAAGTGCAGCAACTTACCGGCCGATTGGCCGCACTTAGCCGTTTCCTTTCCAAGCTGGCCGACCGAGCCCATCCATTCTTCAAGATCTTGAAAAAGTCCAACGGATTCGTTTGGGACGAGGAGAGTCGGGCGGCCTTAGAAGATCTTAAAGCTTATCTGGCATCCCCGATTGTTCTGTCAAAGCCTGAGCCCGGGGAGGATCTGGAGGTGTACCTAGTTGTTTCTGATCGGGCCGTCAGTGCCGTTTTATGCCGATTCGATGACGAGGGAATACAGCGCCCGGTGTATTATGTCAGCCATGCTTTGCAAGGACCGGAGTTCAGGTACACTCGGCTGGAGAAAGTGGTGTTCGCGCTTGCCATTGCCGCAAAGCGATTAACGCCATACTTTCAAGGTCGGAATGTCCGGGTACTGACAGACCAGCCGATTGGGGCCATCTTCCGGACCTCCACTTCGTCGGGACGTCTAGTGAAGTGGGCCATGATGCTGACACAGTTTGCTCTGGAGTACAAGCCCTGACCGTCTATCAAAGCCCAGGCCCTGGCCGACTTCATGGTAGAATGTACCGCTCGGGACGCCGAGGTGGATCCGAGTGATCCCCAAATCCCGGAGTGGTGGGAGGTTAGTACCGACGGGTCCAGCTGGAAGAAAGGAGCGGGCGCGGGGATAGTTGTCACGACTCCCGAGGGATTCAAGGCATATTATGCTATTGTGCTTCACTTCTCGCCGACCAACAATGAAGCTGAGTACGAAGCTTTGATCGCCGGACTGCTGCGGGCGAAACAGCTAGGCGCGAAGGCTATCCGAGCTAGAACAGATTCCGCGCTGGTCGTTGGTCAAGTGAATGGTGAGTTCGTCACCAATGGTGATAAGTTGATGGTCTACAGAGATCAGGTGCTGGCTATCCAGCGGCGTTTTGAGGCTCACGAGCTCGTCCACATCCCTAGGTCGGATAACGCCGATGCCGACATGCTATCCCGACTAGTGCACGAGGCTCCCGAGCATATATCGAAGATAGCCCGCATTGAGGAGGCGGTCGCGCCTTGTATCGACGCCCTTGAGATCGAGCCGGTTGAAGCAGAACAAGACCAGTGGATAACTGACCTTAAAGTGTACCTCCAAGATGGGCTGTTGCCGGACGAGGCAGATCGGGCGCGTAAAGTAAAGCTCCGAGCTCCCAGATTTCAGATCGTGGATGACCGTCTCTACCGACGATCCTACGGGGGTCCGTTGATGAGGTGCTTAAATGCATTCGAGGCGGAGATCGTCATGAAGGAGCTGCACTCGGGATTATGCTCGGCTCATCAAGGAGGCCGATCGCTTGCACGCCGGATCATGCTCATAGGGTATTTCTGGCCGTCCATTCAGTTAGATTGCGAAAGCCTAGTAAGGACATGTGAGGCTTGTCAAAAGTTCGCAAAGACGCCCGGGCGACCGGCGACCTTCTACCAGCCCATCAGCACGGCTATCCCTTTCGCTCGCTGGGGGGTCGACATCATAGGTCCGTTCCCGACCTTGGCAGCCCGGAAAAGATTCGTGATCGTGGCCATCGATTATTTTTCGAAGTGGATAGAGGCGAAAGCCCTGGCAACCATAACGGCCCAACAATGCGCACGTTTTGTGTGGAGGAATGTCATCGCCCGCTTCGGAGTTCCCGTGCATTTGATCACGGATAACGGAAAGCAGTTTGAGAGCCGATACTTTCAAAATTTTCTAGCTACGGTCGGCGCGAAGTCTATCCGGTCATCCGTGGCGTACCCCCAGGGGAACGGGCAGGTTGAGAATGCAAACCGAACGATTCTGGAAGGATTGAAGAAAAAGTTGTTCGACGCCGGACGAAGCTGGGCGGATGAGTTGCCTTATGTACTATGGGCGTACCGAACGACTCCTCGAGAGGCGACCAAGGAAACTCCCTTCGCGCTAGTTTACGGAGCTGAAGCTCGGCTACCGATCGAAGCCTGGATCCCGACCTCTCGAGAGCGAGCATATGATGAAGATGGCAACGAGCGAATGATGATCGCCGAGCTCGATGGCGTGGAAGAAAGAAGGGAGGTTGCGGCTCGAAGGATTGTCGAATATCAAAAGAAGATTAAACAGACCCGCGACCTCCGAGTTCGGCCGAGATACTTCCAAGTGGGGGACTATGTTCTCCGAGAGCGGAAGGCTAGCCGACCGAATGAAGGCGGAAAGCTCGCACAGACATGGGAAGGGCCGTACGTGATCTCCGCGGTAATCCGACCTGGCACCTACAAACTGGAGACAACCACGGGAAAGCCGGTCGATCGGATTTGGAACTCGGAGCATCTGGTCTTGTTTCACCATTAGAGGATTAGAAATTGTAAACCCTGGAGTGTGGGGTATTGTAATCGGGCTAAGAGTAGCCCCCTATTGTATCAAGAATCTCATTAATTAAATGAAGAGCTTTGGCTCAGTTTGTTCGGACATTCTCGCTCCGATTTGAGGTTCGGTAGGCCGATGGGAGCAAGGTGCCCATCTCGGGAGTAAGGTGCCCGATTTAGTTGGGCAGCCGACCTTATGGCCCTTTGAGGCCGATGGGAGCAAGGTGCCCATCTCGGGAGTAAGGTGCCCGATTTAGTTGGTCAGCCGACCTTATGGCCCTTTGAGGCCGATGGGAGCAAGGTGCCCATCTCGGGAGTAAGGTGCCCGATTTTGTTGGTCAGCCGACCTTATGGCCCTTTGCGGCCGATGGGAGCAAGGTTCCCATCTCGGGAGTAAGGTGCCCGACCTATTAAACTTTGAAACAAAAAGACAAACACGCAGAGTTTTGGCAAAAGAGTTTTATTAAGATCTGTTTAAAGATGCTCGGCACATAACGGGCCGAGCTCCGCGTCCTCAAAACTAAAGAGACCCCGCTTCAGCCGCTCACTCCGAGGGACCCGGCTTGGAGTACGGTCTAGGGCCGGGATCGGCAACCTTATCAGGGAGCAAGGCCATCACGGCGGGGAGGTCGGACTCCTCGAGGCCCTCGACCAGGGCCGTGTGGACCTTTTCCTCGATGGCCTGGCAGCCCGAAGAGAAGGCCCACTGACCGTACACCCAGGTCAGCTTGTCCCCGACCTCCGTGTTGATGAAGGCGGTGAGGAACTCCTTGGCTATGGCCTCGTCGGTGCAGATGAACCGAGCAAGGCTGCTGGCGTCCTTCATCTTGTCAATGGCCTCTTGCTCGGCCTTCTCTGCCTTGTCAGCTCGGGCCTCCGCCTCGCCAAGCTTCTTCTCGGCCTTTTCAGCTCGATCCTCGGCGGCTGCGAGCTCCTTCTCCAGCTCTTGAATTTTACGCTCCGCCGCGGAGGCTTGCTTCTAAAGAGGCACAACCTCCTTCTCTAGAATGCCCTCTAGTGCCCGAGCCCGACTGAAAAGCTCGGTCGTCGTGTGGGAGAGCTGCGAAAGAGAAAACAGATCAGGACTACTGCACCGATCAGAGTTGGTTAACATAGAGGAAGGCACTTACCCGGAGGATGTCCTCGGCGATTTGCTCGCCGAGCCGGTTGCACGACCACCCCATGATGGTCTCTAGGCCGGGGACCTTGTCCCTTATCTGGTCAACGAGGGTGGAGGCCAGCGCGTCCCTCTCCCGCAGGCCCTCGTGGAGTTCGGCCGGTCGGGTGTTGGCTGGGCGCTTGGTGCGCTTCAAGGTGAGGACCTCCTCGACCTCCGTCTCTTGGCGTTTCTCTTTCCCTCGCTGGCTCGGGCCAAGGGCCACCTGTAGGTCGGGGGCTGCGCCTCCACTAGCCGAGCCGTCCATGGGGGTGGTGTCGGGGACGTTGACAACGGGGGGATCGGCAGCCGGCTTGCTGGCGGCCTTCTTCGCGCCCAAGGCCACCTTCGTCTTGGGGCGAGGTGCGGCGGCCGGGGCAATGAACGCTCGCTCGGGCGACATACCTGCACATATAACAATGGGTTAGTATGAACAGCCGGGCTAAAAGGCCGATCTGGCTAAGTTTGAAGAATCCCGCTTGGGTCTCGTCGACCTTGACTAGGCTCGGCGGCGATTTCCCCGGTGGCTGGACCGGCGAGCGACACCGGCTCGTACTTCTCTTCACGACCGTAATTTGGGGGCTCGAGGTTGGCGCTCTTGTAGCTTTCCGGGGTGCGAAAGATACGGTAGTCGTACACCTCCGAGGAGATCTTCGCGGCTGCATCGGTGAGAGCTCGGGTCCGCTTGGGAAATTGATGCTCGGTAACGTGCGTAGACCATACTCGGGGGACCGGTAACCTCCACTTATATTCGACCGAGAGTATCCGGTTCTTCCACCCCTTGTTGCTGTCAGGCACGTTGGTGAGAGTGCAGTGGTGCCCTCGGGACTGGAGCATCAGATAACCCCCTCCGTGCTTGGGCGCGAGAGGCTTGACGTCGTAGAGGAAGTTGAACAGCTCCATCGTGCACATCAGCCCGTGCCGAGTGCAGATCTGGGGAAAGCACGCGATCATCCGATGAGCGTTCGGAATGATCTGCCCGGGAAGCACCTCGTAATACCTCAAGAAGGCAAGGAGGAAAGGTGAGAAGGGGAAGGTCAGCGGTGCTTTCAAGGAATCCAGATGGATCCCGAGCCAGTCGCTGATGTGACGGTCGATCACGTTGCCGAGCGACCGGCTGACCTTATAAGGGATCCGACCGCGTAATAATGCGTGGATCTCATCTACCTCCGCCCGGGTGAGAAGACATTTCTGCTGCTGAACGACCTCGCTGTTTAAGAAGACCATCTTCTTGCGGGTCGCAGGCAAAGCGTCGGCGTTTTGGTCGGCCTCGGGCGCGTTCGGATCTGACGAGCTAGTGGCCACCGGGGCAGATGACGTTGATGATAGTCGGGGGTCAGGCACGGAAGAACTTGCTTCACCCGGGGCTGGAAGCGTGCGAGGTCGGGACGGGGCCCCGAGGGCTGGTTTTTGCCGACCATATCGCAACTCTCGAGGAATGGCCTTTTGAGGAAGGCCGGCGCCGATTTGCTCTGCTTCGTGAGGGGAGAGTTGAGGAAACATCTTCGAAAGCACGACCCGGGGCGACTTGCCCGGGCCTACCGAGCTTACATCTTCAGAGGAGGCAATGGCCCGTGCCGACCCGTCTTTTTCCTCGGGGAAAGGCGAAACGCGCTCTACTTCGTCGATCTGGTTGAAGGTAGAGCCCCCGGTCGAAGGAGAAGAGCTATTGCTGATCGCCTCGTCACCTTCATCGTAGTCCCGGGCTGACGTGTTTTGGCTGTCCGAGTCCGACATCCTAATTCCTAATTAAGCGAAGGGATTGGGGTTCAGCTTGGGGGGCGTAGCCGACCTAAACTACAGGATCCTATCATGCTAAAAAGGGAAGGAAATGGAAAGCTTACCGAGTATGAAGATCGGAGGAGAAGAAATATTCTGTAACGTGACGCGGCGTGATTTCCTTCGTTTATGCTCGGGAGGCTCTGATCTCCGGATAGCTGAAGGCGAAAGTGATGGCACGGTAGTGGAGCGTGTATTTATAGGCGGCGTCCGCAACGGTTCGGGTTTCGAGGGTTTTCCCGCCGAAAGCGTTTTTTCCGCCATGAGTGAGCCCTCATTGAGTTCCAGTACACCTGCGCAAGGATCAAGTCGGCCCGAGGCAGAGTGGTCGGCTAGACTTCGGTTTGTTCACCCCGAAGGACTCCCTCGTGTTTTTTTTACTCATCGCACTTCGAGGTGAGGGGGCTATGTGATAGTGTATATACTCCGGAACCGGTCGGCTATACCTCGGGCACGGTCCAAAAGCTTACGGTCGGGAGGTCGGACCCTCGGAGAGCGGTCGGCTGGAAAGCCGGACGTCACGGACCGAACAGTATCCCGATGGGCCCCGACGCAACGCACCAGCAGCCGCCACGTACCTTTCCCCGCTTGGGCGTAGAAAGAGGTGAACGCATGTCCGCCACGTTCCCGTCATGCCGGAGGACCGGCAACCGCACTTTTCTCTCTTATAAATAGCGCATTTATGAGGAGAGAGAGGATTTTTTGGCCGTTACTAGACTAAGACTCAAAGAGAGCTCGGACAGTAGGAAAGCCCACTGCCGACCCGCCGAGCCTTTTGAGCACTTCTTGCTTTGTAACCGGGTTTTGATCCTTCTTATATACGATCGTATTTTCCGGTTTACTTGGTGCCCGTATTTAGCAATATCAGGTATACTTTAAAACACTTAAAAATGTAGGCCTTAAATATGTTCGAAGCCTATTTAAATAGGCGCAAAGCCTATTCAGGATCTATTTTGAAGCCTTTTTAAAGGCCTATATATTAAATAGCCTTTTTAAATAGGCTTTTAAAAAGGCTTTGGGCCAGACCAGACCAATTGTAGGCTCAAGCTTGAGCCTAAAAAAAAGCCTACATACAGACTCAGGCCTAGACTCAGGCTTTCGATTTCCATAGCAGGCCCAGGCCTAATTTTCTAAAGTCTGGCTCGGCCTAGCCTATTTCCACCCCTAGAGTTAGCGGAGATTAGTGGAGTGGACTCGAACCGTTAAACGGACCGAGAAAGACATGAAATACCTCTTACATTGACCAAAAAAATTAATCTGACGAATTCGACTGGGTTCGGTAACTTGTAGTTATATAAAAAAACATCATACTGGCGCACCGATTTGACATTAAAGAAACATAGTAAAAGTGTGCATGCATGACAAGTAACTTGGGTAGGTGTCCTTATCCCACCCTAGAAAGTCGAAACAAGAAAGGACACTTCACTTCTTAAAGGTTCACATCCCCAAAACGTCAACTACCACTGTCGTTCTGCGCATGCAAGAACTGAGGTTTCAACTTTCGAGTCCCATTACGATTCACACATATCCTTAAAAAGAAATCCTTGGAATTGAATGGCTAATGTAATGTCCAGTACTGTGTTGTATATATGTTGCCGATCTCTTTCACTCTTTAAGAGAAACACAGGACGACAGATCACTTCCAGCAACCTTTTTTTTCTTTCTTTCTTGCTGTCATAAGTAATTAATTATAACATTTGGGCAGTCTGTAATTGCTGGTTTTGGAACATAATCATTCAGGTCTTGCCTAAATCTTATGCACAAAATGTGAGAAGGAACAAAAAAAAGGGTTAAGAGATTGTGGATATAAGGTTGAGATTAAAGTAGAAGTTGGTGAAACAACACATCTGAGTTCTCACATTTTGAGGTCTCTAGTCTCTTTTCATGAAGAGTTTATGGTGTCGCACGTACGATGGATGGATAATCATATTCATAATTAAATCATAATCTGTCATATAGGTTGACACATACTGATAATACTTATCCAAATTTTTCAATAAATAATATCTTAAAACTTCAACAAGAAGCCCAAGCATTGTTACCTTAATTACCCTAGCGGGCAAACAACCAATAGTTACACTTTTTTTTTATAAGAAGAACCGGTAGTTACACTTGTAACCTTGTAACTACTAATTATCAAATTATTAACAGTTTGACCAACTTGATTAGTTTGCCTTAAAACTTTTAATACAAGACTTTGAGTTCTCAACCACTCAGTCCACTTTACTACAATAGTTATACCATGAACCCGAGTCCACATTGTAAGGTGGACATGTGTTCAATTACATACTGAATGTCCACAATTCAAATCGTGAACATTCCGTTGTGAGCAGTCAGTATATAAATTGTGAATATTAAGTATGTAATTGTGTATTTTTGAACCGGATCAGATCCACCTTGCAAGCTGGACTTGGGTCCATAGAATAATTTGTCACTCTACAATTACCCTATTTCTTTTGTACTATATATAAAAAGCTGTTGATTATTTATGTAGTTATAATTAATTTTTATAATAAAGTCTATTCATATTCATAGTCAATTAATGAACCTGAAAATTTGTTTTGATAATGAATATTATCATTCAACATTTTGACCAAATTATATGCATTTTAAAATTCAGGAAGAATTAAACCGGAAAATAATTATTGAAAAAGGAACAACTTTAATTTAATTAGTTTATAGAGAAATTTCCACTTTTGGTCCACGACTTTGGTACCATTTCCACTTTTGGTCCCTGACTATTAAAATTTCCACATTTGGTCCCACGACTTTTAAATCTCTACCACATTTGGTCCTTCCGATCAAATTCCGACCACATTCCGGTCATCAACAATTATTTTCCGACGAATGAATTCAGTTAAGGACAATTTTGTCATTTCATTTTTTAAATTAA
>CM008344.1:48876749-48893981 GCA_002525835.2 Ipomoea batatas
TTTCAACTTTTATTCAACTTTATGATTAAAGCATTGCAAAAAGGTGTGAATGAAGTTCGAGTGTTCGACAAACTAGAGATCAAAGGCTCAAAATGAAAATAGAAACCCTATTAAGTTAAATTAATCGAAGCCAACCACGCAAATAGCAGTCTCTAAAAATGCACATTTTATTGAAGTCTACACAAACTTAGCATTCCACATGGATGGGCTCTCTTATTTCCTCTAATAGGCAAATATTGTGTGCGTGAATCCTTCTGATTTGTAAGTTCCATGCCTGCCAGCTGTTGTAGACGAAATGTTATATAGTTCATGTCCTTCCCCTTGTTAATCTGTTCATGCAGGCTTCAATCTCCAATTTGCACATGCCAAAAATCAAATCAAGCTAGCACAAAAACTGAAAAAATACCGAGGAGAAAACCAAGCAAAACAACCATTTTCCCTTGTTTTCCGTATTGAAGCACGATGTAGAGAGGGAGTAACCAACTGCTCTCACCCAATTTCATCTGGGCCTTGCTTATGCATCAAATTGATCTTCATTGCACAATGTCAAACTCCAGCAGCGGATTTAGTATCAGACTCCGCTGTTCCCTGGAGTAATATATGTGGTTAAACAAACTAAATAAAAAGATCACAGCCTACAAATTATAGAGTATAAGAGTGTGTGTGATTCTATAGCTCGGAACTTAAGAGCTGAAGTACATTCACAGATACTAAAGCATAATCTTGCATAGAGATGCACATCCTTATAAATCTAGGTTTATAATTTTTGATGGTAAGAATTCAATAGTTGATGTTCATTGGTAAAAACTACAGGATTGTTGGATATGTAGTAATATGCAATACGCAAGTAGGGGGGAAATAAAGCAAGGAAACAAGGTGAATAGAAGCGCATTTATCAAAAAAGAAAACAGAGACACAGTTAGACTTCTTGAATTCATGTTCTTGTACACAAGAAAGGTCAATCCATCATGAAACAACAATCCAGTTTAATCAAGATTTGAATTGAGGAGAAACCTCAGATGGATTGCTCCGAATCTTTCTTGTATGTGTCCTCATCGTGACAAACTCCTCTGCTGATGTTGGGTGGATACCAACTGTGGCATCAAAATCTGCCTTTGTTAAGCCAGCTTTCAAAGCAACTGCAAACCCCTGGATAAATGACATAAAATTTTATGACATGAAAGCTTTGCCAGTAAGGCGGCAGTAATCAAGTTGCAAATGGGCATATTGAAAAATGAAAGAGAGCAACTACCTGTGTAATTTCTGGTGCATCTTCTCCACACATGTGCAAGCCTAGAACTTTGTTTGTCTTTGCACAAACAATAAGTTTCATGAAAACTCTATCTGTAAGGCCAGAGAGTGTAGCCTTTAAGGGCCTAAAGTTTGATGTGAAAATGTCTACATCACCATATGCATTTATGGCCTGCAAAAAGATTACAAGATCAAATTATGAAGATCAATTCTACAGCACTTTCTGATGTATGTTGTTATCAGTTCACCTGTTCTTCAGTCAGACCAACTTGCCCGATAGGGGGTTGAGAAAATACTGCAGCAGGTATAGCCCTGTCCAAGAGAAGAATATCAAACAAACTTGGATGAAATTTATTGAATCTTCTTCAGAAGCCAAGTAAAGATTTTCTTCCAAGTCTTCTGTTCTATAAGGGGAAGATGTAAATGTATAATATATATTTCTTTATATGATTTATCATATATTCTCTATATTTATTTTCATGAAGCTTTTTCTACCCATAGTTACAGTGCTTATACTGAATGCCCATAAGCAGATCTTAAGGTTAATCAAAGCCTTCAAGGCATCAAAAAGTATCGTGCAAGAAAGAGCAAGCACCTGTAGTCTGGTTTAGTAGGCTCATTAGCAAAAAGCGTCTTTGCCAATGCTCCTCCTTCCATCAAAGCAACCGGAGTTAAATTCACCCTATCAGTAACATCACCAACTGCCCAAATCGATGGGACTGACGTACGGGAATACTCATCAACCTAATGAAACAATTTCAGTTACAACTTTCATTATGTAAGTAACTGCAAGTAGTTCGGAAGGGAGGGGATAATTAGTAAAGGGTAAGAAGATATTTGGAAGATAAAGGACCTCTATGGCTCCATTCTTTGTCATTTTCACACCCACTGTCTCCAGTCCTAAAGTCTGCCAACAAAGTCAAAATATCAACAAACTAAAATTAGCCATCTCTCTAAATCTGACATGAAGAAGCATCTCAACAACCAGCTAGTCTATCTTAGAAAAACAGAGCAAACATACATCAACACCAGGAGCAGAGCCAAAAAAATTATGTCAGGGGGGCCAAAATTATAGCAAAAATTTACATTGTCAGTCAAAATCAGTACTGATCATACATGATATCATTATATATACCGTACATAATTTATAATTATACTATGTATTATCGATAATAATTTTAATGATACTTTATGTAACGATTGGCATTGATGTCAATCAATACTTTATAATTTTCCACAGAACACTATATATATATAAAATATTGCTTTTCACTCTTTTATCAAATAAAAGTTGTCAATTATTTTGTTGGCAACAATTTTTTTACATAATTAACTGATATTCATTTTACTAATTAACTTAATATTTCAAAATTTTAGGGATGATAACGAATTAAAGAACCAATATTAAAATTAGTTTTCCAATTTCAAAACTAATCTTTTGAATTAGCAAATGTACATCCTAAAAGCGTAAATAAATATTAAAAATATATAATAACTAACTAATTAATTACTTGATTTATTTCTTTTTATTTGGTGAATTTGGACTCCAATATATGTTTTGAGCTTATTTAATATATACATAGTAGAATTTTTATAAAAATAAATAAATTGAGGGGAGCCAAAAGAGAATTTTATTCCTAATATAATAATATATAAATAAAGGGATAAGGGTCAAATAAGCCCTTGAACTATAAGCCAAAGTGCAATTAGCCCCATAAACTAACAAAAGCTCTAATTAGGCCCTTCATCTCTTCACTTTTATGCAATTAAGCCTATAACTTCTTAAATTTGTGCAATTAGCTCAATTTGCAGGTAAACACAAGGTGATAGCAGGTAAACTTGATTTTAAAAAAAATAAAAAAATTACAAAATAAAAAATAAAACTTAGTTAATAAATATATATTAAAATTTTTGGGTTGGGGTGAGATGAGGTGGGGGTAGGGGGCCAAGGCCCCCTTACCCATCCACGTACCTCCACCCCTGATCAACACCGATACACCAACCATAACCACCTATATAACTAGGAATCATTATACGAAGGGCGTTTATGTTATAGCTAGGAAAAGTTTTAAAGGACAAGCATCACACCTTTGTATTTGGTTTACGCCCTGTTGCAAACATGATGTGACTAAAACCTTCAATTGTTCCTTTATTAGTTTTCAAAGAAAGTGAGCCATCTAGTGACTTGGTAATAGCTAGTGGTGATTCCTCGGTGTGGAACTCAATTCCTCTTAGTACCATTTGTTCCCCAACAAAATCCCTAATCTGCATAATTTGTAAGAACTTGCATGAAGAAAATCGTTTTGGCCAAATGCACATTAACTGAACAAGAGAAGTACTTAACTCACATCTTCATCAAAGCCTCTGAGAACCTTTTTCTGTCTTATAAAAACATGGACGTCACTTTTCAACCCATTGAAGATCCCAGCAAACTCAAGTGCAATGTAGCCACCACCAACAATTGCAATTTTCTTTGGTTTTGTGGGCAAATCTAGTGCTGCATCAGAATCTATAGCATATTCACTTCCAGGAATGTCTGGAATAAATGGGCGCCCTCCAACTGAAATTAGTATATTTCTAGCTGAGTAGAGTTTCCCATCCACATCCACTGTGTGTGGGCCAAGAACCTGAAGATACAGCAAAAGGGTATGCTATGTATAACAGACGCTTAAAGACTCATCTTTAAATGTTTTCGCTGAAAACTTAACAGACCTTTCCACGCCCTTCAATAAGAGTGACACCAGCATTGTTAAGAATGTTCTTGTAGATTCCAGTGAGACGTTGCAATTCAGCATTTTTATTTGCAATAAGAGTGCTCCAATCATGTTTTGGTTCTGTCTCATAATTCCATCCAAACCCACAGCTCTCCTCGAATTCATGTGAATACTTTGAAGCATACACAAGTAGTTTCTTGGGTACACAACCACGAAGCACACACCTTAAATAAAGGATTCATAAAAGTGAGAACAATTAAAACGCGCGCACACACACACAAGATTAACCAGCACTTAATAGATTTATCCTTTGTCTTCACAAAGCTTTTTCGTGTTAGTGGGTGAGCAAAACACTATCAAAATCAAATAAAATTAACCCCACTGTAAATGAATTCACTGAATCTCAATTCCCAATACTCTTACAAAGAAAAAAATTGAATAGCATGTTAAACCAAACTTCTTTTTTCATCTAAGGAAGCAATTTGTATCCCACCTGCGGAAACAGCTCTACCTTCATCCCAATTCACTATGAACTCAGTACCGGCTATGATTGTAAAGATGATGAATTTAAGCTAGCATGCTAAATTCACAGCCTAAAAGAGCAAAATCTGCTCTCTTTTTTCCCTTTTCGATGATATATACAGAGTACAAACAACAGACAAGGATTATCAAAATAAAAAGCCGGCAACAAAATAGTCGAATTGGAAACTCACGTGCCGCCAACACCGCCGGTGGAATCGGACGAAATGGTGGAGAAAGGGAGCTCACAAACAGCTACAGAAGCCCCGAAATTGGCGGCAAAGCGAGAAGCCCTAACGCCGCCGCTCCCGGCGCCGATAGTGAAGAGGTCGAAATCATAGTGGCTCGGCGGCTCGGAGGCAGCAGCGCCATTTGAGGACTCGGCTCGAGTGGTGGAGAATCGGCGGGCGTAGGAGAAGGATTGACGGCGGAGATGGAGAGAAGGAAAGTTTACAGAGTTACTGCGGAGCGAGAGAGGCGAGAATCTCGGGAGTTGGTTGCAGAGAGCATAAAGAGCCGGAGAAGAAAGCGTGGAGCTGAGCTTAGGTGTGCTCAGAGACGTGGCCGCCATTCTACGTTGGAGGAGCAGCCGAGTTGTACGACCGGGTATGTAGCAAAAGCGATATGAACTACTACAAATCGCCCTTGTACGCATCATTCTCTCTGTCATTCCACGCAAAGTATGCACTATATCTCAGTAAAATTTTATTATTATTTGGACAATTATCTTCTTAATCACTAGTTTTTTTTTTTTTTTTGGAAATTCTTAATCACTAGTTGAGAGTGTATATTGATACAATAAATTTGATTAAAAGTGTATTTGGCAAGAAATGATTTCAAATATCAGAATCACTTTATTTAATTGGTCAGCTCTTTCGAACAAATTTTTACAATTATTAAATTATATTATATAAGAATAAATGTTAAACAAGTCATTGAACTTTATTGATTTTGTGCAATTGAATCACAACTTAACAAGTGTGCCATCAAATCATTAAACAAGCAAAATATGTGCAATTATAATATTTTTCTAATTTATTTTAATCCAATTTGAGTTTAAAACATTCCAATCTTCATTCTCGATTAGTATAGTAAAGGAAAATACAACTCTTAGTAGATACCATGTAAATAATATGATCGGATTCTACTGAAAAATTAAAAGGCTAAAGTGTCATCCCGCACCATGAACCCAAACCGATTATTTATGCCGCACCCTGATCTTTCATAACTGCTATTCGATTCACAAATGACAAACCATAAAAATTTGTTCGCCTAGACTTTTTTGCAGGTTGTCTTCAAGTTGTAGGTAATAACTTGGTGACGTGGAAATAATTTCTTATTGACGTGTTTTTGTTTGCAAATGTGGCAGCCATTTCATCACTTTAATTCAAATTCCCTCAAAATAAACTCAAAATCTACCTTTATTCCCAGACGGGCAGACGGAAAGTCCGAAACCAAAACTCTAACTAAATCCAATTCGCTCAAAATCATACATTCAGGGCGGCAACTGAAGTTCACTACCAGAAGTCGTCGCCGCCGAATCTTCACTACCAGAAATCACTCAAAATGCTCAAAATCTTCACATGCAACTAAAGTTCGCTACTAGAATCATAATAAAACATTAGGAATTGCAACTGAAGTTTATATTGAAAGAAAAGTGATGGGTCACAATACACCAATCAAATACAGAGATTCAACAGCAAAGCAAATTAAGAAAAAGAACTAGAGCTTGCTGCCCAGAAAATTTGCTACGGAGTTCGCTACCAGAAGTCGTCGCCGCCGACCAAAATATTTGTCGCTGGACACCGAAACGCCTAGAGCAAAACCGATTGTACTGGAAAATTGCCCAAGCCGTAGACTCTGCCACCGCTAGGGCGGAACAACGCCACCGGACAAAGCGTTCACTTGCCCCTTGGAAATTCACGATGAATACGCAGAAATTTCATAAATTTTGGAAATGATTCCTGAGGTGCAGGGAGAGGGAAAACGAAGGAGAATACACAAAATATTGCAGAGAAATCGATGATTGCTGAGACGGAATCTGAAAATTTCCTAGAAAATGCGAAACTTGTTTCAGATGTGGAAGATGTCGAAGGGTGAGGAATTAGGGCTAAGTTCAAGGAGATGTCGAAGGGTGAGGAATTGGAGGCCGACGGTGGAGGAGAGACCGGTGGAGGTTGGGGATAGTGTAGAGCATTTGGTCGACGGCGAGTTGGGAGAGGGGGTCCGGAGCAAGTCCGCAAAGTCAGCAGAGGTGAGATTGAGTAGTAGAACAAATAGGGATTGAATTTTAATTAATTAAAAAACAACTCAATATTTTCCAAAAACTTCAATTTAGGATGAATTGATAAAAAATAAGCTCCACATCAGATAATACCGGCGCCACGTCAACAGGGAAACAGGGAAATCTGTAAAAAAGTCTAGGCGAACAAATTTTTATGGTTTGTGAATCGAAATAGCAGTTATGAAAGGTCAGGGTGCGGCATGAAGAATCGGTTTGAGTTCATGGTGCGGGATGACACTTTAGCCAAATCAAAATAATATCGTAATTCACACTTTTTAAGTTCAGTGATCAAATTGCACAAAAATAATAAGTTTAGTGACACATTTACCACTTTTTCCAATTATATATATATATATATAGGGTTGCATTCTAATGTAAACACCCTTATAATACAAACATATGGATTAACAAGAGCCCTAAGATGACATATGATCGGCGGCTTATAATTAATACACAAATTGGGTGATGGATTCTTATTACTGATGTTAAAGGGTAATTAAGGCAAATCACTACCAAATAACATATCAGTTATATTTGGTATCAAATTCCCGCAAGAATTAAGGACTTATAAATTTGATAGGATTAGTCTACTAATTCCGCAACGCCGAGCACCGAATGCAGGGTTTCGCAGAGCACAGGAACAGACAAAACCATGGATGCGAATGCAGAAAGACGGGAGGGTGACGACACAGGTTAGTAATCCAATATGCAACTATTCCATCATAGATAAATATTTTGTCGTTGGTGGTTAGAAAGTTGGTGAGAAAAGACGAGTATGAATATGGAGATATATTGTTTGTTGTAATCTGTTTGTATACCGGAGTACAGAACACGAAATTCGTGATAAACATAGACATACAGCGTATCACGTTGAATGATGTGGTCATATCACAATGTCTTTGCGATGCACGCATGTATGTACTACGACGCACACAACCCTGTGGTCCAGGGTGTGATATGTGTTTGGAAGTGAATGTTTCTGATGCCACAATGATAACATAAAAAAATGGGCATTAACGCGATTAATGTACTAAAACAACTACTTGATAATTGACAGGGGGCAAAGAAAATGACCAGGGAGCGATCGAATGCGAAATGGAAATATCTCCAAATGGAACCAAACAATGGTTACCTACTGCCAACCCCGAAGAAACGCCATACGTTGGTCAACAATTCAAGACAGCCGAGGAAGCAATACTGTTCTACCAAGCATATGCAAGGGCCGTAGGTTTTGATGTCAGACACAGCACAATGCGAAAGACGAGGGAAGGGAAAGTGGCAATCAAATACATGGTATGTTCACGGGAAGGATTCAAACCAGTGAACAAACCCAAGAACAATGCCAAGGGAGTGTGCACAGAAAAAAACAAGCGAAGGAGAGTTTCCAAAAGAGTTGGGTGCAAGGCACGAATAGTGATTACAAGATGTCCACAGGGCGGGTACAAACTACATGGTGTAGAGCTACGTCACACACACTGCTTATGTTCAGACATTGGGCGCCCATTCCTAAAAATAAATAGGAAGCTAGACAGTGCCCACAAAACGTTTCTAGCAAATTGTGCAAAGGCAAACATAGGACCCTCCAAAGGATTTAGGCTATACAAAGAGATGGTTGGAAGTCTTTAGTGCTATAGGAGCAACATGCATTGACTTCCGCAATTTTAAAAGAGACATGTTGGCATATATATCAGGAGCAGATGCCCAAATGCTAGTGGAGGACATGTTCAAAAAGAAGGAAATTAGTCCAGACTTTTATTTCGACTTTGACCTGGACGACAGTGGTCAACTTTGCAGACTGTTTTGGGCCGATGGGGTCTCACGTAAGAATTTTGCATGCGTTGGAGATGTGATGTCCTTCGATGCTACGTATAGGATGAACAGGTAAGTAACACTAATTCGGATAGTTGAATTAAAAATACTTTGACGTTGTGTTAGTTGAGAAACTGTTTTGTGCGTCCGTGTTCTCATATGTGTGCACAACCATAAATGTCAAAACTGTGTGCTCCCCTAATTTGGTAGTGTGTGCATTGAGAGTTTCTGTGACAGAATACCAGTAAGCGTATTTAAGATCTGTGTGGGTATTTAAACTGCTGGGTGTGTGCATGATTATTATGAACTGCGTGCACTGACAGAATGACATATTATACCCCACAGGTACAATCTAGTATTCGTCCCATTCACTGGAGTGGACAACCATAAGAGATGCATTACATTCGGGGCAGGCCTGCTGGGTAAAGAAAACAACGACTCATATGAGTGGCTATTGAAGAGTTTCAAGACTGCAATGGGAGCCACACCAAGATGTGCAATAACAGATCAAGACCCCGCATTAAAGGTGGCACTACCAAAAACCATGCCCACAACTAGACACAGGTTCTGTATGTGGCACATCATGACAAAGGTGGGAAACAAGGTTGAGAAAGAATTAGCGAAAAACAAAGAGTTTAGAAAAGCTCTTAACAACACAGTCTGGGATGAAACGTTAAGCATCGAGGAATTTGAGAGAAAATGGCAAATGGTAATGGAAGAGTACAACCTAGTTGAGGATAGTTGGTTTGCACAACTGTATGAGGAGCGTGCTTCGTCGATACCAGCATACTTCCACGACATATTTATGGGGGGACTACTGAAAACAACATCCCGGTCCGAGTCAGAAAATTGTTATTACGGCAACTTTACAAACCTCCACTGCACACTAGTCGAATTCTACATGCAATTCAACAGCGCCATAGAGGAACAACGGTACAAACAATCAAAACTAAATGCAGAGTGTGAAGGATCATTCCCTGAGATCAAAACACCTTTGGGCATCGAGCGCCAGTCCGCCGCATCGTACACAACAACCATGTTCTACGAGTACCAAAAAGAGGTATGGGAATCTAGTTTCACATGCCATATCACCGGCAAGTGCATTGCAGATGATGAGTGCACGTATAGAGTGAAAGAGAATGGAGGAGGAGAATTTGAAGTGACAACACAGGCCAATGTAGAACAAGCACGATGCACCTGTAAGAAATTCAAGAATGGGAATCCTGTGCAGACATGTGTTATCAGTTTTGAGAAACGAAGGGGTAGATGAAATACCAGGGGAATATATAGTAACCCGATGGACAAGAAACGCGTGCACACGACCGATGCATGACATCTGGTGGGCTACAACGGCCAACTCCCAAGCAGAGAATGAGGCACGATCCGTTGCAAATCAACTTTGGAATGAATTTTACAACTGCATGGGTCTGGTAAATGGGTGGCAAGAGAAGATGGAGGAGATGCTAACAACACTGCAGCAACTTAAAAAGGAATTCAGCAAGGCAAAACAACCCTCACATCAACCGGATATTCCAAACAACACCATAGAATCCATATTGGGCTCTAAACCAACAGGG
The DNA here is from genome assembly GCA_002525835.2 of Ipomoea batatas. Lineage (NCBI taxonomy): Eukaryota > Viridiplantae > Streptophyta > Magnoliopsida > Solanales > Convolvulaceae > Ipomoea > Ipomoea batatas. Next base: position 48,886,904 of record CM008344.1, read on the forward strand.
GATATACAAATAAAACCGCCAAGGGTTGCAAAAAATAAAGGCAGTGGAAAGAGACTGAAAAGCACCAAGGAGAAAGTAATAGAGAAGATTAAGAAGAAACCAAGGTTGTGCGCAAGTGTCGTGGGCCAGGACATGATAGCCGAAATTGTGAAGAGAACAAAACGGATGAAGAAGATTAAAATAGCTTAGTAGTAAGAACAGATTGTTTTACAGTTAGTATTTGAATAAGCAGACAAAACCATATAGTTTCGTCATTACTATAACTACCACTTGACTTCCAAACTATACAGCTGGAGCACACAGTAGCCATAACGTCTGCACACAGGTGACCACCAATGTGAACAGATTTGCGTAAGACAAACGAATACAACTGTGCACACATGCATTTCATTTCGAGCACACATAGCACGCTACCAGATTACCCCACTAAAAAGATTGCAGAACAAATTTTGTTGATTTTCGAATAAACACACACAACCATCTAGTCTCCTCATTACTGAAACTAGTGTTTGGCTTCTAAACTATACACATGGAGCACACAGAAGCCATAGTGCGTGCACATAGTGGACCATTGACATGCACACAGCGTCGTTTAACACATACTAACGTTAGACACATGATTAAAAATATGCATACTCAAATCTAAGTTTGAGCACACAGAGCACTGCAGCATATTACCCCGTGCAGTAGTTGTAACAACTTGATTTTTGTACGTCAGTTAAAACATATTACCCCGTGCGTGGCTTCCAAACTATACAACGCAAAAACAACGTAGCCATAACGTGTGCACACAGATCACCCCCGTAGTGCACCGAACGACGTTTACTTAAGATTTGCGCCGAACACATAATTAAGCATGTGCACACCCAAATCTGAGATAGAGCACACGGAACAACGATGCAGATCCGTCATTACTGTTAATACTGCGAGACTTCCAAAATATACAACTGGAACACACATTAGTCATAAAGTGTGCACACAGGTGGCCACCGACGTGCACAGATTTGCGTAAGACTAACGAATAGAAATGTGCACACATGCATTTCAGTTCGAGCACACATAGCACGCTACCAGATTACCCCACTAAAAAGATTGTAGAAAAAATTTTGTTGATTTTCGAATAAACACACATAGCCATCTAGTCTCCTCATTACTGAAACTAGTGTTTGGCTTCCAAACTATACACATGGAGCACACAGAAGCCATAGTGCGTGCACAGAGTGGACCACTGACATGCACACAGCGTCGTTTAACACATACTAACGTTAGACACATGATTAAAAATATGCACACTCAAATCTAAGTTTGAGCACACAGAGCACTACAGCATATTACCCCGTGCAGTAGTTGTAACAACTTGATTTTTGTACGTTAGTTAACACATATTACCCCTTGCGTGGCTTCCAAATTGTACAACGCAAAAACAACGTAGCCATAACGTGTGCACACATATCACCCCCGTAGTGCACCGAACGACGTTTACATATTTGCATAAGCCACACGAACACAACTGCGCACACATGCATTTCAGTTCGAGCACACATAGCACTCTACGAGATTATCCCACGAAAAAGTTTGTAAAACACATTTCGTTAAATTCTGACTAAACAGACACATCCATCTAGTTTCCTCAATACTGAAACTAGTGCTTGGCTTCCAAAGTATACGCATGGAGAACACAGTACCCATAGTGCGTGCACAGAGTAGACCACTGACATGCACACAGCGTCATTTAACACATACTGACGTTAGACACATGATTAAAAATAGGCACACTCAAATTTAAGTTCGAGCACACAGAGCACTGTAGCGTATTACCCCGTGCAGTAAAAATAAAATTGAAAACAGTAGCAACAAAAAATACGGAATAAATTAATTTAGTAAAACGTAAGATAGCGAAAAACGTAATCCCAATTGCACATCACAGGACTTAGTTAACAAAAAATAACTTATTAATGTAAGTACGAGGGAAACAAAAATATCACTACCCCCAAAACAGTTCGACCACCGACTGTATACCAAAAAATAACCAAACCAAGGAAATTACTTCACTACAGTAACGTGCACACAACGAATCTATAAATCAGCGCTTGGTGCACCAATTGACTGATACGCCCTTGCCCGATTCCTCAAACTATGTAGATTATACTGCGACACTGCAAGCTCCTTCATGTACCTCAGCCTCAATTTCTGCAGCATACTATACTCTTCCTTGACAAGGCCACAATCCCAATTTTAACCGCTTGCCCAATGAACGACTCCATGTGCCGCATCAAATAAACCCCGCAATCAATCTTGTTCCTCACGTTTCGCCAATGCATCTGCATTATCTTCGGTTCTATTCCAGCACACAACATTGACCTCCCAGGATGACTCTTTGTAAAGAATTCTTGAAGCATGTCCTGCTGCAAAAAAAAAAAAGAACACAGAAAGATGAATGAGTACGAGTACATTCGGGGGAAAAAATAATTGACAAAATAAATGAATAACTAATATCATATCAACCAACGAATCTCCATACTTGTACTTCTTTGCTGCCAAAGAAGAAGAATTATTGATGATCTCCATGCGAAAACGGCGGAAGTCAAAACAGATAAGGAAATAATGTTCACTACAAATGATTGGGAAAAACATCTGCCAAAAACAGAAGGAAAAAAATATAAATTCTACTGGAGCGATTTAAATGAATAGATATACACAATTAACACCAAAAAAGAATGAAAAAAACCTCATAAAAGAAGATGAAACAAGCAGTGCAAGAATTGAGACCCCGTTACCGCACACAGTGACGCACAGAACCCGTGCAGCGCACACACTAGCCCCCCATCATTGCACAATTGACGCCCAACACACACCCCATCAACGCACACAAGCACACACATGACTCGGCCAACGCAAACACTAACCACAGCATTGCACCCCAGGACGAACCCCACACCCCCCCAACAAAAAAGCATACTGAAAACATACCATATCAACTTGTGTAAGGTCTTTGTAGGGGGAAGATTCCTGATCCACACCCAACCTATCACGGAACCAACCAACCCTCACCTTGCGATCTTGGGAGCTATATACAACTGTATGCAGCTGAATAGAACAACGAACAAACAAACAAAAGAAGAAGAAATAAACTTGCAGACACAACAAACAAGCACCACACAAAAAAGGAAATAAAAACAACAGAATGCATTACAGTAGTATAAGTAGATGCAAAAAAACGTGACGGTGCACCCGGGTCCTTCACACGTTCACGCTGATTTAAGAGAGATGACCACGCATCAATAACAACAACTCCAACATCAGACCCCAGGACCAACGTGAGCAAATCGTCCCACCTAGCAATCCTCGAGCCAATAGAGAATAAGATGTCCTTCCTAATATAGAAACAACCAGTGATTATTAACAGCTACAAACAACTAAATTAAAAAAGGAAAAATCAAAGAGAATGCACTAAAAATAAAAACACACATGTCAGCGGAGCCCCAGCCCAATAGCCAATTCACAACAACCGCTTCCTCTTGAAGATCAGGCGCAGATCCTACAGCCAACTGACTCGGTCCATCAAATTTTTCCCCAAGCGATCCCAAGCCGCGAACAGCGTTAGGAGGGGGCCTTGCAGCACGAACAGTTTTCAGATGAGCAGCACACAAAGGGCCATCGGAACAACAAGGGTCAACAACATTAAGCTGCTCAACCGGCTCCTACACTCAGTGGAAAAACACATGAGTTTTAGTACGCACACACGTGTACTAGAGTGCACACTCATAAAAACCGCTCTGCCACGCACATGTATACCAAAATGTTTTTAAAAAAACATTCACCAACATAATTGCCAAAAGGAACCTCCCATTGTGTGCACCCACCCGAAACCCAACAGCACACAGCTGAATATGCGATTGCCGCCTCTTCTACAACACTACTAAGAGCAAAATAGAAACCAATTTCAAAAGAAACGAAGAACAAGAGTACAAACGAACAATACCACACACGGAGTAGCCTCCTCCTCTATAACAAAATTACCATCCACCGCCAACTCTGGGACGCTTCCATGACCCAAACACTCAGTGCCACCCACAGATGGAGATGCAGACGTAGTCGCCGGACCACTTAAACCATCAACCCCAATATTCTCACGACAAGCACCCTAAATGTACGAAAAAATTAAAGAAAAAAAATCAGAAAAGAAAGTAACAAAAGTTAAAACCAATGGATAGTTACAGTACAACACACATACCACCGTGGTTGTGCACTGACCGACGCATACCGGTGCACACACCAACATACAATGAATAATTTAACTCACAAAACATTAAAAGCGAAGGACATAATAAATGGAAGAAACACACACTGCAACAAGACCACCAACCCCGTGCACACACTGACTTAAAAGACTAGCACACAGATGAATCAGACAGCGCACAACGTACATAAAACGCAGAGCACATACATATTTGAAAGGGAATAAATAACTATAGTGAAAAAGAATAATACCACGAAAGGAGTAGCATCCTCAGGCGCAACAGCATTGCCACCCAATCCCACTTCAGTGGCGCTAACGTGAGCGAAAGACTCGACACCAACCGCAGCGGGAGAAGCAGACATATCAGCAGGGACAGATAAATTACCACCCCCAATACTTGCATCAATAACGCCCAGATTTCACGGTTGTATTTTTTAAATAAAAGATGGGAGCATATGAGAGGGAAAACCCCATACAAAGAATACAATGCAACAGAAGAAGATCCCAGACAATGGTGCACCCGCTGAGTTATATTACAGCACACATAAAAAAGCAGCAGCGCATTGACACCAGAAACTGGGTGCACACGCCTGTCATGTAATGAATAATACAAACCATACACAAAACGAAATAAACAAACAGAAAGAAAGGACAAAAACCTGAGCATCGGGGGCATTATGATCAGCCACTTCTCGAACACCACCATTAAAGTCTTGGGTTAATCCTAAGCTAAACGAGGGCACATTGAAACAGTCATTGCGCTCCAAAATAGCACGCTCTACGTCCTCAATCGCCCGAATATTTTCTTCATTGCTCCAGAACATATCCTCGCGCTGTGAGAACGTTGACTGAGGAGGCTGAGAACCAGCTGGATTCTCGCAAGATGGCTGCTGTTTGAGTCGTACAAGCAGCTGAATCACCTCACGTAGCTGCCGACAAACCTCCCCATCAAACACCCCATCAGTAGCATCCTTGACCAACCCCAACAACTGCCGGATAGACGCCACAGCATCCGCCGTTTTCTCATCAACAACTTCAGCAAAAGTCTATTAAAGAAAACCAAACCTTAAATCCGTAAAAAGACCAATCCAGTATGTGCACAACCCCACACTTCGCAGTGCACATCGACAACCATCCGTGCACACACACATCCAAATAAGTAACAAATCACCACAATACACATGATAAAAAACCAACCAAAGAAAAACCACAAACACCAAAAGAAACAGAAACAACAAAAGAAAAGAACGCGTAAAAAAAAGAAACAGCATACCTTGGGACCATATTCATGAACAGGCAATGGGCTTGAACAAGAACCGCCAACGTCCTCATTTCCCTGAGTGGGATTCCCACCACCATCCCCATGCACACCATCATAATCTGGAAGCTCAATAACACCCTGCCCAAACCCACCAAATCGAATCTCCGAAAACTCCCGCTGATCAAGTAATTCCAAAGACCAACCACGAAACGCAGGAACCAACCTCGGGATTGGACGCGCAAAATGCACAACCCGATCAACATAAAACAGCTGTAGAGAAAAAGAAATGCATCTGAAATAGCAAAATATAAAAGAAAAATACGATGATAAAAAATAGACACCTAGAAAACAAAATAAGGAATGATGGAAAACACACAATACCGCAACAAACTCGGCAGGACCAACAAAAATCTTATGCTTGCCAGATTTCCACGCAGCCTGAGTCTCAACCAAAGTATCAACCACAAGCTTACACCAATTCAAATCACGAATCCGTGCAACATCGTCGAAGTGATGAAAATACATCTGGTTTGCATAGCCATTCGTCATGCACGAAACCAACGTAGAAAAGACCAACATACAAAAATGCCGACGAAACCAAAGACCACCGTTAACACGACTGACCATTACAGTTGAAACTAGTGTCGCGGTCACCGCATGCCTCTTCTTCTCAAACTTACCCCTCCAATGCATCAACAGGTTACTAATTTTCATTTTATCACGCTTCACCATCTCAATCGGACCACGAGGAAACCCAAGAACAAACTCAACATCCCGCTCATCCAAAGTCAATGACCTACCACCCCTAGATCAAACACCCTCGACTCCCTATCAAAGTTGGATAGCAACCAATGTACTAGCCGAGTAGGGTAGCCCTCAACATTGAAATCAAGCAATGCCGCAAAACCCATGTCTCTAAAATCATTCTTTTGCTGACACGACAAGTCTTTCAACGAATCAACCAAAATACTTGCGGGAGACCTAGTCTTGATCTTAGGGAAAACATTTTCCTCCTCCGCAGTTAAAACCCCATCGGGGGCATCCCAGACCGGGTCTTCTTGCAACCTAGCAAGAAAAGCCAACGGCGGCGAAACAAAATCATCGTCGCTACCATCAGATTGACGCCGCACCACTTTGACCTTCTTCCCTGAAAGAAACATGAAAATAAACACCACCACACACCAAACAGGGCAAACCAGAAAAATCCACCCAACTAAATACCCCCCACACCCGCTTAAAATATAACACAGCATGCAAAATCAACCACTACACTTAGCCAATATCACACACCCATACAGCATGATGCACACGGTTACAAATGACCTGACTAAAAAACACAACCATATATAAAACAACAGAATATAACTGCAACGCACACAGAAATACACCACGACGCACATGAGTCAATAGATAATACATACCGGAAAATCCTATACCAGAAAAAAACACTCAAACCAAAGCCAAACATGCGCCCAAACCCACACACTCATACAACACAATGCACACACAGACCATAACAAAAACATGCGCCCAAACAATGCACACACACACCCGAAAACTACCAGAAAATAATCCTC
>CM008344.1:48898809-48921758 GCA_002525835.2 Ipomoea batatas
GAAGAAGCTATAAAGGAAGCAGAGAAAACCATAACGGAGGCTGAGAGAACCATAAAGGATTCAAGGGAGGAGTTGACCAGGATCCATGATGAAAGGCCAAAGCTCCAAGAACTTGTGACTGAGGCTCAAGGACTACGCGACACATCACAAGAGGTTGTGACTTCTGCCGAAGAAACAGTGAAACGCATTCAGGAGATTCCCATGCTGACAAGTGAAGATGAAGATAAGCTTTCCTTAGCGGAGAAAGATCTAGAAGCAGACAAAGCAGATTTGATGAATTTTCGAATAGTGTAGATCTTTGATGTCTAGGTATCATACTCCTTTAGTTTATGCTGTTTTATTTCGACTTTGTATGAGTTTTTTTTCTTCTTTTGAAACGAGACTTTAACGTGAGTTGAACTCATTATTTTTTTCTTTTTCACGAGACTTGCAAACAATTTTCTCTGATCACAACTGCAAAAAAATGAGCTTGAATAAACCCCAAATGAGTCACTTTGAAACCAACTAACGAGATAATCTACTTTAAATCATAACATACAATGAAATGACTAAACTTCAATGAATCTAAGTTGTTTCGAACGGACTTGACATAAAAGGATTTATTTTAATTATAACTGAACTTAGAAGAGAAAGTGTTTCTAAGCTGCCTACGTACTCCTGCGAATGAGATCAAGTCAAACGTAGTTCAAATGATTTTTTTTTTATAAGTAAAGCCGTTCACAGTTTTAACTCATGCGGGCCAGGAGCGTTTATGACTTGTGTTGATACCCTAAGTTTAAGGGTAGTAGAGCTTTAAGAACCTCCCATTGATTGGACCAACCTTCAAACCATCTTCACTAACCAGCTTGTAAGCCCCACCGGTGTATACTTCTTGAACCACATAGGGACCATCCCACTTTGGAGTGAACTTGTGGCCGGTTTTTCGTGTCACAATGATTGGTCTTCGAACAGCTAGTACCTTGTCACCAATTTGAAAAGAACGGGCCCTCACCCTTCTGTTAAAGACTCTTGACATACGAGCTTGATAGCATTCCAAGCTCTGTTGAGCTTGCAGCCGTTTTTCATCCAAGGCTTCTAACTCAGCCAAGCGTAACTTGGCATTTTCCTCATCAGTGAGATCCTCTTGTATGGCCAACCTTAAAGAAGGTATTTGGCGCTCTAGAGGTAAGACTGCTTCCGCACCATATACCAAAGAATATGGAGTGCTTTGAGTAGGTGTGCGGTATGTGGTTCTATATGCCCATAACGCTTCTTCCATTCTGTCATGCCAATCACGTTTCGATTTTGAGACCACTTTTTTCAATAAATTGCATAGGGTTTTGTTAAAAGCTTCCGCAAGTCCATTCGCAGCTGCGTAATACGCTGAGGAGTTCCGCTGCTGAAAGTCAAAAAGCTTGCAGATTTTGTCCATCAATTTATTGTCAAAAGGTTTCCCATTATTAGTTAAGATATATCTCGGGATGCCGAATCGATAGATGATATGGACACGGTGGAAGTCTGCCACGTTTTCCTTTTTACTTCTTTTAATGCCACGGCTTCTGCCCACTTTGAAAAGTAGTCGGTGGCGGCCAATATGTATGTATGCCCTGCAGATGACTTGGGTGTAATTGGGCCAACCACATCAAGTCCCCAAGCATCAAACGGCCAAGATGCAACTGTTGGGTGTAGGGGCTCTGGTGGTTGATGGATAAAGTTTGTATGAACTTGACAAGCTTGGCACCTTCGAGCATGATCTATGCAATCCTTTACCATTGTAGGCCAATAATAACCCATTCGTTTAATGTGGAAATGCAACTTAGGGCCGGACTGATGTGCACCGCAAACCCCAGAATGAGCTTCTTGCATGGCTTGTAATGCCTCTTCTTCTCCTAGACATCGGAGCCAGACTCCATCAAATGAACGCCGATACAACGTCTCATTATAGTAGATGAAGCGAGGAGCTCGGCGCTTTATATCCACCTTCTTGCGAGGATCTTCTAGTAACTTCCCATCAGTGAAGTAGTCAATCAATGGCTGCCTCCATTCATCTTGGCCAATGTCGTAAACGGAAGCAGTAGGGAGTTCAATAGTTTCATCGACTGAGCCATCTTCGTTGAAGATAGGTGGAACTACCCACTTTTGACATACTTGTACTCGAGCTGTAGGATGAGCAATAGTTGAAGCCAATGCGGCTAAGGCGTCAGCTTGCTTGTTTTCTTTCCTTGGTACATGTTCAATCGTGACGTCCCCCAACCATTGTATGAGTATCTTTGCGTAGTTGTTGTATGGGACTAACTCTGCTTTCCTCACTTCGTACAGATCCATCACTTGGTTGACGACCAACTTTGAATCTCCATAGATGTTAATTCTCAGCTGTTTCATGTCAATTGCTATCTCTAGTCCCAGTATCAATGCTTGATACTCAGCAACATTGTTTGAACATGGCTCTGTCAAGGTGAATGAATATGGCAACACTTCACCTTCCGGGGTGATGAACACAACTCCAGCTCCTGCCCCTCCTCTATGCGCAGCTCCATCAAAATACATCTTCCATGGGGGTAGGACTTCGATGATAAGCACATCCTCATCAGGTAGGTCATCAGATAACTCCCATTCAGCCGGTATTGGGTGATCTGCTAAGAAATCGGCTAAAGCTTGCCCCTTGACAGACTTTTGTGGCACATAGACGATTTCAAACTGTTGAAACAATAAATATCACCTTGCCAGGCGGTCAGAGAGAACGACCTTCGCCATAACAAACTTTACCGGGTTCGCTTTCGACACAAGTTGAATGATATGAGCTTCGAAGTAGTGCTTAAGCTTTTTAATGGTGAACACGAATGCCAAACATATCTTCTCAATTGGAGAGTATTTTAACTCATTTGAGGTCATCATTCTACTGAGATAGTAGAGGGCATTCTCTTTCCCATTGTCATTTTCTTGAGCGAGTAGGGCACCCACAGAGCTTTCTTGGGCAGAGATATAAAGGATTAGTGGGCGATCGTGAATAGGAGCGGTCAACACGGGCGGCTTCATTAAGTATGACTTGATACTTTCAAACGCGTTCTTGCACGCCTCGTCCCATACGAACGGGGTGCCCTTCTTCATTAGCCGACATAAGGGTTGACATCTTCCTGTTAGGTTTGATATGAACCTTCGGATGTATGCTAGCTTCCCTTGTAAGCTCTTAAGCTCATGAAGGTTTCATGGTTCGGGCATCTTCATTATAGCGTCGATCTTAGCTTGTTCGATCTCGATGCCCCTATGTCGAACAGTGAACCCAAGAAACTTCTCAGCAGCAACCCCAAAAGCACATTTCAAGGGATTCATCTTAAGTTGAAACTTTCGCAAGCGGTCGAAGACTTTTCTTAAATGTCCCAAGTGATCTGTGCGAAGTTTTGACTTCACAACCAAGTCATCGACGTAGCATTCCACCATTTTGTGAAGCATGTCATCAAATATTCTCTGCATAGCCCTTTGGTATGTAGCACATGCACTTTTCAAACCAAAGGGCATCACTTTGTAGCAATAGATGCCTTTAGGCGTTCGGAACGCTGTTAACTCCTCATCTTCCGGCGCCATGCGAATCTGATTGTAACCAGAGGAGCCATCCATGAATCTCATGATCTCGTGCCCAGTTACAGCATCTATCATCAATTCTGTGATGGGAAGTGGGAAGTCATCTTTCGGGCATGCAACATTAAGGTCCCGAAAGTCTACGCATACGCGAATTTGGCCGTTCTTCTTGCGCACGGGCACAATACTGGATATCCAAGTTGGATATTTCACTTCGCGAATAAATCCGGCCTCTATAAGTTTGTTGACTTCTCCTTCAATTGAGGGAATAAGTTCAGGGCGAAAGCGCCGTTGAGCTTGCTTGACTGGACGTCATGCCTTTTTCACTGCCAGGCGGTGTACTGCCACCTTTGGGTCTAACCCTGGCATTTCCTTGTATGTCCATGCGAAGACATCAATGTACTCTTTTAGTAATTCGACGTATATTTCTTCATCTTCATCAGAAAGAAGCGTGCTAATGAAGATAGGCCGAGGATTCTCAGGAGTTCCTAGATTAACCTTCTTTAACTCGTCTATTGCAGCTCGTACCCCTTCCTCTAGCTCATGGGGAGCCTCTTCTGCGTCTTCTCCCTCAATCGGAATCTCATCACATAGAGTGATATGGAAAGACGACGCCTCCTTGCCTTTAGGTGGTGCTACATCATCACTTGAGCCAATGCTTTCCTCATTCTCCCCTTTCTGTACACGAGTGTGTACAATGGTCCTAGGTTGGACTTTCAGCACTTCTCCGCATGAAATATGAATATTTGTTTCTCGTCTCATACGAGAAGGAACCATGCTTCGAGGCCTTTTAGAAGGTTCCGCTTCAACAGGATGACTTGCGTTGTTTTTCACATCTTGGACAACTCCAAGTCGATCATGGATTGACTTTCTTTTGGGGGCTTGAGGGTTTGACCCCAATCTATCAAAGACTGAGCGCTGAGACTCTATCTTCCCCATTCTCTTGAAGACTGACTTCCTTTGCCATTGGCAGGAGTGAGTTGTGGATCACACTCACCTTCATCTGTAGATATACAATTGCTTGTAGCTCTATTTATAAAAATTCGCACAGGTTTAGGAGGGACATAGCCTAATCCTTTGCGTGCATGTGGCTTCTGCTGGTTTGGCTTGCCTCTACCACCGGCTTCTGGAATGAGCCTACCCAATTTCTGCGGTTCCTTGGGGTCGAAGCCTGCTTTAAACAGGAGTTTATATGCATTGGGGTCAAAACCATCTGTGCATTTTGCGGGCAATGTATATCTTGTTCCCACCAGCACTTGATCTTCCAACGGGTTGACCGGGGTAGCTTTTAATGGTTCAATTCTTGTTAATGGGAAAACAAGTTCCTGGTCACAATGACTTTGGTCTACAACTTGCTTGCCCTTCCATTTCGGATCGAGGGGTGTATCATTACTGCTCTTATCAATGTCGTCTTCAACGACTTGTTTCTTTAAGTAAAATTTCGCATCTGCAAAGTATGATTCTGCGTCGGTGAATGGGATTTCATCGGCGACGACCTTCTCTATCACACCGCCTTTCTCAAACATTAAGCATTGGTGCCATGATGAAGGAACTACTCCATTTTCATGTATCCAAGGTCGACACAACAACAGATTGTAGGATGTTCTTGCATCTATCACATAACACAAAGTACTTGAACTCAAAGATCTGATCCTGAGATCGAGTCTAATAATACCCAGGGCTCTTTGCCCGCCTTGATTAAATCCTTGAATCATCAAGCGGCTTTGGGAGAGCTCATCAATTGAAATACCAAGTTCTTTCACAGCTCGGAGTGATAGAATATTCACGGACGATCCTTGATCAATCAAAATTCTTTTAATCTTTTGTTCACGAGCATAATCTTCAACAAACAGTGGGCGATTGTGAGGGGTTCCACCCAGTAATAGATCTTCATCTTTGAATGTTATCTCGGTGGTGAAAGATGTGGCCTTGTGGACTTGGATCTCGTCGCGTCCTTCGACCACAGGGAATGAACATTCTTCAACTTCAACATGATTTTCCTTAATGTTCAGGCCAGCCCCAAGAATATCCATCCTATGTTGATGAAACACCATTGGCATGTATTGAGCAAGGGTAACTGGTGTTCGCGACTTGTTGGGATACCCTTTCCTTTTCACGTCAGAAACGGGGTCTCTTGCTGGCTTCTTCTTAATCCATCGCTTCGTCATTCTCTTCAATGGCCTAACAGGCTCAGCATCATTCCTTTGCTTTCTACGGGTAACGAGTACCCAATCCCTCTCGTAGACCGAATCGACTTGTGGCGGCTTTGAGTGTTGCCCCCAGTATGTTTCACAATGAAGGGAAGCGGGCGTTTGCATTGCTTGCTCCCACCATCCTCCTCGAGTAATGGTGCGAACATCCCACATGAGATTTGGTTAGAGCTTGCAGTCGCATCAGTAAGTTCAATCTTTCCATCGCGAGCTAGCGCCATTACTTTATCTTTAAAAACAAAGCATTTTTCGATCGGGTGTCCGAGGAGGCGATGATACTTGCAATATTTGGGGTCATCCACCCTAGAAGCTTATTCGGGGCGTTTCATCTCTGGTAAATCAATCAACTTGAGTTTTAATAACTCATCAAACATGGGCGAAACGTCAGAGTCTAAGAACGGATACTGTTTCTGCTACATCTCTTCAATGATTCTTGTTCCCCTTGATGGCCCAAAGAATGACCTAGGCCTAGGCTTCTCAGTCACTTTGGTGAAAACCCGCACTGGTGATGTATTCACATTCATAGCTTCTTTCTTTTCTTGCTTTGGGAAGGGTTTGCCCCCTTTCTTGACTTCTTGCCTTGCAGGTGCTTTAGAGGAGCTAGGCATACTTGACATATTAAGCCCTCCGTTGTTCTCAATGCTCAACTCCATATCGTGAGCACGGCTGGATAACTCCTCAAATGTCCTGGGCTTGATACCCTGCAGGATGTATGATAGCCCGAAGTGCATGCCTTGGATACACATCTCAATTGCTGAACTTTGTGATATCTTTTCCTTGCAGTTGAGGCACAATTCCCTCCATCTCTCAATGTAAGCGCCTGCGCGTTCATCCTTCCATTGGCGAGCGGTGGTGAGCTCCAAGAAGCTAACAGTTCTTCTTGTGCTATAGAAACGAGTCAAGAATTCACGCTCCATGTCACTCCAGCTGTCGATGCAGCCATGCTCCAAGTCAGTGTACCAGTCAAAGGCGGTGCCCTTCAAAGAGCGGACAAACTACTTGATGAGGAAATCTCCGTATGTTCCAGCATCGTTGCAAGTTTTCACAAAGTGGGCGATGTGCTGTCTCGGGTTGCCTTTTCCATCAAACTGTTGAAACTTGGGAGGTTGGTAGCCCAGCGGCATCTTCATTTCTTCAATCCTTTGGGTGTAAGGCTTGGAGTAAGTGTATGAAAGTTGTCCTCCCTTTAGTCTCCCTTTGATTGCTCCCATGATATAGTCATTCAGCTGGTCGACGTGTATCATGCCCCCAGAAACTTGAATACTTCCTCCAGCGGGATGCGGGCGAGAGGTAGTCTCTTCCATGTGCCTGCTTTGATGACGTGGAGACTCAACGTCAATAGCCTCTTCTTGGGTTTGAGGTCGTTTCTCGGAAGCTCGACTTGTTTCGCCGTTCTTTCCGCTTTCCACCTTTTCACTTAGATCATTAATCCTCCTTTCCTGACTGTGAAGAAGCCCACTTATTCCCTCCAGAGCTTTGGTGATGTTTGCTAGCTGTTCCTCCACCGAAGCTGCGTTTGTTGCCATAGCGGGCATGACTGTGTAGACGTGGGTCCACTCCGAGGCTGGTTTCCACATAAGCGATGGATGAGATATGGGAGATGAGCTTCCGCTGCTAAGGGGTTCGCCTGATGGAGTAGGACTCGCAGGGCCCTTGCTGCTGGTAGTTGTACTTGAGGGAGTAGGGGGAGAACTTTCGCTTCGAGTAGCTTCATTTGAGGGAATAGGACTCTTGCTACCAACGGTCTCTGTTGTTGAGGATGAACCCCTATCATATGTAGCTTTCTTTGAGCCGATGGAGACGCCTCCACGCCTTCGGACGACGTTGCGAGCAATGTTTCGGGTCTCGGTCACCTCCACCCCTAGGTCCCTCACTCGCCTCCGAGTCAGTGCACCTTGCACCTCGCGCCTGTCGGAGCCGGCCACAGAAGATGCCTTGGAGCCGATAGCTTGAGCGTAAGTCTTTCTTGATGCCATTTAGATTCTTTGTATAGCTTGGAAGTGAAGAGATGAGAGGCAGAGGGGTCCCACTGGGCGTGCCAAAATCTGTAAACACAAAAAATTCGAAATTGTATATATTCACAATATCGGGTTACAGTGTATGTGTAATTGAATGTGCGGGTATAAAATCTCTGTATAGTCCTCTGATTCTTCACTGACGTGTTCTACTGAAGTGCCTCCGGGTTTCAAGTGGCGTAGCCTCCGGGATTCAAATAGTGTAACCTCCGGGATTCAATTGACGTAACTTCCGGGATTCAATTGACGTGACTTCCGGGATTCAAATGGCGTAGCTTTCGGGGATTCAAGTGGCGTGGCCTTCCGGGATTCAAGGGCGGGATACTCAACTAGAACCGTGAAAATACTTCAAGCCCCTTCAAGCCTCTAACTGCTTCAAAATGCCTTCAATGCCTTCAATGCTCTCAAGCCTTCAATCTTCAAGGTGTGCTTTAAATGTGAAATGAGGGGCTCTATTTATAGTGGAGTGTGCAACCAACTTCCCTCAACAAACTCCCTAATTAATTAATTAAATAATTATATAATTAATTAAGGGAATGAACATTGTCATAATCAAGTCCAGGTTCAAAACTCTATCATCTAATTCAAATTCAAATTAATTATAATTATTAAATTCAAATATAATAAAATTATATTTAAATTATAATTATAATTATTATTAAAGCCAAATATGGATCGGGCTTGGCCCATTAATCAATTACCCAACATCAATTTAATTGGGCTAATCAATTAATTTAATTATCATGGGCCCAAATTAATTAAATTGATCCATTAATCCATCTCATACTGAGCCCAATAATAATTTAATCGGTCTATTTTCGGGCTCGAATTTTCGGTGTCTACATACTCTATCGAATTGCTCCTCCATATTTTATTGTTATTTCCCTTGTTTTACGGTAGTGTTGGCCAGCCTTTTAACTAACTTGTGGACGTAAAATTAACAATAGAGTTATATATAACCAAACATCAATACTGATAATCATTCCATTACCACCCTAATAGGCTAATACCAAACATACAAAACACTTTAATAAAAACCCATTAACATTATAATATTCGGTTTTCATTTCCATTTCGATTTCGATTTCAATTCTCGTGTGTGTATAACTAACGACATCTCTTTCTTTGTAGTCTAGACAGAACTTGTACATGTATCCTCTCTGTCGATCACCGAATTTCTATATCGATCACAAGGTGAGAACATTGTGTATTTCTCCCATTTCCGGATTTTCCTGCGGTATATGCATTTTAATCACTACTTTCATCTGATTTTTGAATAATTCATAATTCTACAAGTTGCTATACGTTGAATGCTAGCAATTTATTTGTTCCGCTTTTTAATTTTGATTTTTTTTTTTTGGTTAGTTAGGTTAGTAGAATTCCTACAGAGAACTCTGGATCTTTGAGTAATGTGATTTTTCAATGATTGAAGTTATTTTAGGGAATTTTATTTGGATTGAATTCGTAAGTTAGGTTGTTTGATTGAATTGGTTTAAAGTTGGATAGTGAACTGTAGGAATGGATAGTAACAAGGATGAGGCTTTAAGGTGCATTGGTATTGCTAAAGAAGCAATTGCATCAGGCAATAAGCATAAGCAAAAAGCTCTAAAATTTATTGAAATTGGGCAGCGCCTTAACCATAATTTGTCTGTTGATGATCTTCTGGCTGCTTGTGAAAATCTAGTTTCTCCCTGTCCTGCTTCCTCAGGCTCTAACAGAGATGTCAGTAATGTGGAAAATGGGAGGGATAAAGCTAAATTGGATGATTTTCCAAATGAGGATAGGGTTTATACTGAAGAGCATTTGCAATTGATTAGGCAGATTACGAGTAAAAAGGACTATTATGCAATACTTGGTGTTAAGAAGAGTTGTTCAGCTGAGGAGATCAGGAAGGCATATCGGAAGTTATCATTGAAAATTCACCCTGACAAGAATAAGGCTCCGTGGTTCTGAGGAGGCATTTAAGAAAGTGTCCAAGGCATTTAAGTGTTTGAGTTATGAAGGGTCAAGGAGACAGTATAATCAGATTGGTTTAGTTGATGATTTGTG
Organism: Ipomoea batatas; assembly: GCA_002525835.2. Taxonomy (NCBI): domain Eukaryota; kingdom Viridiplantae; phylum Streptophyta; class Magnoliopsida; order Solanales; family Convolvulaceae; genus Ipomoea; species Ipomoea batatas. The sequence continues at coordinate 48,908,639 of CM008344.1, forward strand.
TATAACCAGCAATGCAATGTTAGATAGCGCAGGAGACGAACTGCACGTGACTTGTTTGATGATGATTTTGATCCTGATGAGATTTTCAGGGAATTCTTTGGTCAGACTGATATGTTTACGGAAAGCCATGTTTACAGGACAAGAGCTTCTAAGTGCACATAAATATAATATGTGCAGTCCAACTATAAGCTTAGGCTTTTAGTTGAGATGGAGCACATGCTTTAATTTGGTATCAGAGCCATGCAAAAGATCATGGGTTTGAATCTCCGCGTCACCCACAAAAAGAGACTTCCACGTGTTGCGCACACGTTGAGTGGGCCACATGCTTTAATTCTAAGGGCCGCAAGAGAGAAGATGTAGGTACATCTTCTGGGCATAACTTCATGCTTGTCCTTCAGTTATTGACATTTTTTCTTATCATCTTGCTTGCTTATCTCCCGTTCTCGGAGCCTGAGTATTCATTGCAGAAGGCCTATTCCTATCACCCCTATTTGATCAGAATTACCCTATCGGTAGTCCTGCTCGAGATAACATAGAAGACCATGTTATAAAGGATTACTAGAAATTGCTGGGTCGATTCTGTCATATAGAACTCCAAAGGCAACAGTGGAACAGGAATTACCCAACCCCTCACTGCAACAGGCTACAAAAATTTGTAGTGACATGAAGGTTGGTGCATTTGGGTAATATAACTTAATTTTAATGATCTTAATTGGTTTGAATTAAAACGAAACTAACCTTTATGTTGTCTCTCTTTTAGCAATGTCATCTAGAAACTTTTCTAGTGAAGGCAGCACACTTGATTTCAGGCACTAAGTGTGCAAAATTTTTATATATTCTTCTATTGGCAATTTAACACATTCAGGTCTATGCTACAACTTGATCTTCATTTTTAATGTGGCAGTCCATTTTTGAAAGCTCATTATGGACTGCAAATGTTTGAAACGCTAAGCCAGTAGCAGTGGCTATTGCTAATTATATCAAATTGATTGAAGTCCCACCTCATCTTAAGCTATATTTATCGAACCCAATTTATTATGTAGACCTAAATGCAAAATTGCTATTCCGGATACTGTTTCTGTCTAAAATTATATGGAGTATACAGTAATGGGTTCTTTCAAGTTCAAGAATGCCCATATTCCCCGCGTTCTTGAAGGATGTTCTGTACATTCACGTGGATGTGAAGAGAGCCCCCTCCAAATGAAAAGTGATTTCATAATTCATATTCTTGAATATACAAATACAGAAATAACTGATTTCATATTCTTGAACCCTAGTGTTTTGCAAAGCTGCTTCTGTCATTCCACAAAGCTTAGGGTTGTTTTTGGGGAATGGGCGGAGAGATGCCTTATTCAAATTTTATTTTAAAGGCCTGGTGACACATATTCTTTATTTATTATTTGTGTATAGTTCACAAGTATGATAGCTGGCTTATTGGAATGGATTGTTTTTAGTACAGAGACTAATGTAGTACTTAAACCAGAAATTTATGAACATGAGTGTATCTATTAGTCTATTTCTTGCACATATCTTACCTTGCACCTCCCCCTTCATTAAAACAAACTGAACCATCAATCCATTAGTACAGTTCATAAAACTACTCGTGATTTATATGATTGAGCAAGTCTTTTGAATGGATTATGGAGCTCTCAGATGGAACAGCAAATGATTTTAGGTGGTTTAAGGGTGGGCAAAAGTGGCTGGGTAGACTAGCAGATCTCAAAAGTAATCAGGCATCTATCTCTGCCGTCCTTTGCTCTGGCAGCACCCGTTGCTCAGTTATGCTGACAGCTTGCTGGATGTCACTGGCCTTGCCTTCAAGCATTTAATTTGGAACTATTATCTTGGCTTTGTTTCCCTCATATGTGTCATACGCACTGCTATTGCTGCCACCTTTTCTGATTTGATTTACTATGAAATAAGCACAGAATTTTTGCCTTGCTATATTGTTGGGTTTACATATCATATTGTTCCTTGCACGATAAGATATATTCATGTGTTTGCTGACTTAATGAGAAACAGCTGTACATTGCACTTGGGTGCTCTATGTTACTTTCTCGGCCTGAATCAGTTACTATGGTCTCTCTTACTTTGGCTTGGTCTACTTTGCTTTATGCAATTTCTATCTGTGGACTCCATCAAGGCAGAATGGGGGTTTATCGAGAATTTGATCAAAATTTTCAAATTTTGAACAAAATCATAGACTTAATGACGAATGAATAGCTGAGGAATGGAATTTACAGTGCGTCTGAGCAGTTTTGTGTGCTTCTATTTTATCCCCCACATCCTAGTACAACTCAATATTTATGTGGACCCCAAGAGGGTATTAACGTGGTACTGGTGTAAAACAGGTAAGCCAGTACACATTCCCCAGAATACAACAGAATCTCAAGGCCCAAGCTGTTCTTGGTGATGCAGAATCTTCTAAAACTGAAAGATGTTTTACAAGGTGTGTGATCTTTTCAAGGCTCGCCAAGTATCATTTGCACATCATTGTACTATCAACTGAAGAAGTGTGTGTGTATATGTCTAATATTAAGTTCATTGAGAACACATTTATAGAGATCACTATGAAATACTACATCTGAACATCTTTTACTTGTCCTCTGCCAGTACAACACTAAAAAAAAGGGAGCCGCAGAATGCCTTGAACAACATTTCTAACTGTTGGGTAGAGGTCGGTAAAGACCAAGTTTAACACCCAGGCTGAGAAATTGTTGGGAAGAGGCCTGCTGAGGGCTTAAACGATCAAGTCTAGCACCTAGCGTCTCGAAAATGTGTGGCGTTATAAAGAAATAAAATTGCACCATTGGTACGAGCTATGGCTTTTGGTGTAGTAGTAAGCCTTAATAATCCTCTAATAAATGGTATCAAAGTCAGGTCGCCCAGGTAACTTGTGATGTTTCCCTTCTCTCATGTTTACTTATGCACGTAAAAAGTGATCAAGTTGAAAGTAATAATATTATTTTGGTGGGGGTTATAATGCTGGGATGCAGAACCTTTGAAACGCTATCTTCTTTTCTGCTTTGGTATCTTTGGAGATGTATTCTGCAGTACTAATTTTGTATTGATGAAAGCGGCATTTGTAAAGATGCCTCCTTTTTTCTTTTCATATTCCTAGGTACCAAGCTTGGTGCGCCTTCTTACATAGGTAAATGTTTTCTTCGAAAAGTATTGTTAGGCGGAGGTCGGTGATGGGTCAAGTCTAGCAATTAGTGATTCGGGAGATTGTTGGGCGGAGATCGGTGAAGGGTCATGTCCAGCATCTTGCCTCTCGAAAATGTGGTGATGGTATACAAGGAAATAAAGTTGCGCCTTAAGTTGTGAGAACTTTAAGCGTAGTGGTAAGCGCTTGATCCTAACAAGAATATTTCAATCTTGTCGTGAATGACGTCATTCAAATTTTCAAATGAACATGGATTGCAAATACAATGAACTTTCTCTAGATTAAATCAGGGTACACTATAATTTGCAAATCTGGTGTCCCAACAAAGGGATTGTTATATTCTACAAAAAAAAAAAAAACAAAGGGATTGTTATCTTATGACTCCTAGCAGATATCTACTGATTAAGTAGCAATTTAAAAAACAAAAAAATTTTATCCCACTGAACATGCTTGGGATTCCCACTCTTACAAGTTGAAAGGAATCCTAAATTTAGCATGCATCTCAAAGCTACTAAACATAAATATAATATTTTCTGTTGTGCCAATAATCCTTAATGGTTGTGGTGGCTAGGTGTAGTCCTTTTGTATATAGGGTATTTAGTCCCATTTATAATTAGTTGTTGTCAATTATTATTTTGTTGTAGAGAATATAAATTGCTGTATATTTATTAATTAATTATAACTGTATTATTATTATTATTATGGAAAAAAAAAACTTTAGTTTTGTCTGCTTCTAAAACATGCCAACTGTATCTTCTCACCACTGTCATACGCTCACCATAGCCCACATTGATCAGTGGTCAAAACTTTAACATTTCTTTAATCATATCTTCTTTGTAAATTTCACTTTACACATTTATAAAAGGCCTGGCCTCCAAGAAATGAGTGTGTGATTGATTTCACCATCATATCATTGCCACAATGGCTTATTGCTTTAACTTTGTTGTAGTGATGATGGCTTTTATGGCTTCCCCTTTATTGTGTTTGTCTCTGCATCAGACCAGCAAGCTGGAGGCTTCTGCCATATCAGAAGCTCCTTCATCAAGTATTATTCCGCCAGATATCGCGCCCCTACTGCCTTCACCTTCAGCTGGATCTTCTATGCCAACAATCCCTTCAAATCCCAGCAAGAATCCCGACGAAACGCTTCCCGTCATCCCTGATTCTGCTTTTGCCCCGTCTCAGTCTTTGCCGGATTCTTCTGCAGTTTCCTTGAGTTCATCAACATGTTTTCTGTTTGGTTCTTCATTGTTTATCCTCACATTATCTGTTGTAAAGTGAAATTACTATTGTTGTTTGCCCGCTCTACCTTTCATATTCATTCAATTGTATGCTACTGTTTCTCTGCATTTTCATTTGGAGAATTGGAGATCATCAATCTGAAAGAAATGAATTATTGAAGCTCTCTTTTTTTTTTCCTTGTCATCTGTGTGACTGTTTAATTTTTTCTTTTGCTTTTTCTTCTTCCAATAATGATACACTAACCAGAAGATTAGTGGAAAGTGGCCGGAGTCTTAAGGCACATGGAGGGGACATCCTTGCTACTATATAATATAGACACAATGGCATTGTTGGTAGCATGTGTTTCCATCAGCTCAGATAAATATTAAACCATGCATGTGCTAGCTCACCTAGGATTGTTGTCGTCTTCTATCACTATTTTAATTTTGCTTTCGGGAATTTTGGTCAGGTTTACCGTTTACGTTTACTTGGACAGTGTACATAAAATTTGGATTAACTATTTTTGAACAAAAATATTTCACTTTGGTTAATGGTTAAAGATTTTATAGAGTTTCAGTCAACGGTTAATTTGGTTTGAAAATATAGGTTAACCAAATTAACCGATTAGTTAACTAAAATTATAAATATTGTTTGGTTAACTATTATTTATACTTACACTTTTTTAATTTGTGCTTTTATATTTATAGGGTATTATTATATGTATTCGTATAATTTTTATTTAACCGATTAACTGGAAAAAAAAATTCGATTCAATTAATTCTGCAATAAAAAAGTATGATTCGTTTAACGGTTAAAATTTTAAAAATTTCAGTTAACCAAATGCACACCCCTACACTTTATCTCCTCCACTGAAGCTCGAACTCATGATCTTTCATTTGAGAGAGGTCACTACATGCCATTTGAGCACAAGGTGCTTGGCTCAAATTTGGGAGCTTGTTACTAAATTTATTTCACTTTCCTATTTGTGTTTTAGGAAGTATTTTTATAGCTTAAAGCCTTGATTTGATAGGCTTTTTTTAGGAATTCGATTTCCTTTTATGTACACAGTTCTCCTGTATAAATATCCCCAACCAAGGTGCAAAACAGATCCTAATTTTGAAGAGCTTAAGACAATTTATGCAGAATTCATTGCTTTAAGTTTTCTTATGTGTTCTTGTTACTTGTTCTTTTATATTTAAGTTCGTTCAAGCAATTGTGTTGGCAAGCCGTCAACTACCCGTTAGTAGGGAAAATAGGACATGCCTCTTTGTAGGGGGCCTATGGCCTAGCATGACCTATTTAGTAAAAATGTCAGACTTATACCTATTTTAAATCCTAGACCTATATGTATGAATTGTTATATCTTAGACCAGGGTGCACGGTGCACTATGAACCTTGGTCCTATATGATGTCGTTTTTTATTTACTTATGGCGGTGACCGTTTGATTGTTTAATTTACGTTATAGTTTGTTTTTTAATAACTATAAATAGGTATGTCAATCAGGCTAGCGCGTTCGATTTTGGGCTAGCCTTGTCGGGTTGTCGGGCTAATCGATTATTTTACTATTTTATTTTTGGGTTCCATTTGACCCTAACCCTAAACTTTGAGTTGTCGGGCTAATTGGGTGGGTTGAACCATCTGAACTAAAATTGGAAACTGAAAGCGAGTACCCATATTTAGAGCTATAAAATCAAGCTCGATTTGCTGAGTTGAGCCCATTTAGCCTTTGTTTAAGCATGTTGGGTTTTATATTTCTCCCATCCGATCCAAATGGGTCGTCCCGTTTAGCCCCTAAGGGGTACTCGTGTTATACAAGTTGATCTCATGACCTATGTACCCTGCGAGCACACTCGTATGGCCGTATAACCCGCTATCGCTTTTGTGTAATTGGGTCATTGAATTTAAAAAGTGTGCAATCTAACCATCAGACAAGTAAAATATGTGCAATTAGAATATTTTTCTATTTTTTTAAAAATTAAATTTGAGTTGAAAACATTTCAATATTGACTCCCAACTAGTATGGTAGAGAAAAATGCAACTCTTAATACATACATTTAAGTAATATAATTGGATTTTATAGGAAAATTTTTAAAAAATATTCCAATTGCACAAATTTTGCTTGTTTGATGATTCAGTTGCACACTTTTTAAGTTCAGTGACCCAATTGCACAAAAGCAAGAAGTTCAGTGGTCTATTTGACACTTTTCAATGTTTATTAGTTTAAATGTGTTTGTAATTTTGCATTAGAATTTAAAAATAATATTAATAGTAATAATTGAACTCTTAATTTCTCCTTTATTCTTAACCTAGCAAGATCAATTAAATGCTATATGTCACTGTACGTGGCCACCCTTGCCTGACCAAACATATATAATAAGTAGCTATATAGTGTTTTCATATAATTGTATCACTGATATATATTCATCTCAGGATGCATGGAATTACTATTGAAGAGGGAGATCTCCTTGTGTGACATGACTGATGATTTTGATATATATCCATCTTAGGATGCATGGAATTACTATTGAAGAGGGAGATCTCTTTGTGCGACATGACTGATCGATTCAGGTTGGCCGCCGCAGCACTATGCTATAAAATCCAGTATAATGCAGTTACCAATATGATTTTTACATAAAAAAAGTTGTTCAACTTACATTTGCGCAAGCAAAGGTGATATGTGGATCACAGTATTTCACATAGCAGTAAGGTATGACAACGTTGAAATTATAAAATACATATCGAATAACTTCCCAGATTGTTGGTTGATGCTTAATAGCAAATTCCAAAATGTCCTTCACGAAGTAGTAGTGGACATAAATTGAATGCTATAAGATATGTTTTGAAGTATCACTAAGTGGACAACCTTATTGAGGGTAAAGATGAGGCTGACAACACAACGTTGGCCCTGCTTTCCATTTGTTACTGAATGTTACAATCTACCCCTTTAAAATCAGAACTGTATCAGAGAATAGGAAAAAAATTGATTAGGCCCTGATACAAATAGTATCAGAGTGTAAACCTTTGGAAACCTAGGTTGTAAAATCTTGGCATATTAAATAGAATTGATTAGGCTCTAATAGTGAAAATAGTGAAAGTAAATAGTGCAAGACTAATTAAATCATATTCCATGGCAGAGTTGGAAACTTGTAAGAAATGGTGATAAAATTGGTTATGAAAGTGGACATACAGAAAATAAGATAGAGAGGAAATAATATGTTGATACAGAAAAAGATATTTTTTATGGTAGAAACAAGTAAAAAATATATAATTGTGGCTTCGTTGATATCAACTATCTTTAGTTAATTTGATACATACAGACGTGCTCAAATAGAATCGGCTATGGGCATTAATATGATGAAGTTGTCTTATACAAAACAGCTATAGAGGGTAGACCTAAAGATTACTATAAGGCTCTAGGGCAGCAGAGCACGTTGACGGTAGAAGAAGACGATGGCCTCCAAGTTATGCCAAATGAAATACTGTGTTGCAAGTTGCAACGCTCCACGGTCGTCAACATTTTGTGGAAAACATACTACAAGAGGATCATGCATTAACCTCGTCTTTGTTATTTGCTTAGAATAAGAAAAATGAGAGTGCATTACATTGTGCAACGAAGAAAGGTCATGCCAACATAGTCTCTATCCTCATCAGTGCCAATAAGGATGTTGAATCTGGTGTGGGAGTAAGGGAGATATACATATGAAAGATACTGTGATGGACACGGTCTTGCACAAGGCCGTGCGAATGGGGCATTTGGAAGTGGTGAATGAGTTATTGGTTGAAGAGGATGATGAATTTGTATACTCTCTCAATAATACTGGGAAGACACTAATTTACTTAGTAGTAAGGTTAGGATTCTATCACAGTTTGTACCAACTCCTAAACACATAAATATCTTACTTACAGTGGACTGTTGGGTCGAAATACGTTTCATGCAACTGCATTATTAGTGTCTTTAATTTGTTTTACCACACTAGTACAAAGATAGCTAAAACCATGAGCTAAAATCATACTAAAAATACTGATTGTTACAATCTACCACCCTTAAAGAATCAGAGCTGTATCAGAGCATTAAGCTCTTGATCATTGAGAAGATAATTGATTACGCTACAAGTGGTATCAGAGTGGTGCGAACCTTTGGAAAATAGGTTGTGAAATCTTGGGATTTGAAATAAAATTGATTAGGCTCTAATAGTGAAAATAGTGCAAGTAAAACTAATTAAATCATATTCCATGAACAACATTATGGCAGGGTTGAAAACTTGTAAGGAATGTTGGTAAAATTGGCTGTCAAAGTGGACATACAGAAAATAAGGCAGAGAGAAAATAATATGTTGATACCGAAAAAGATATTTATTTTATGGTAGAAACAAGTCGAAAATATATAATTGTGACTTCATTGATATCAACTATTTTTAGTTAATTTGATACATACGTGCTCAAATGTAATCGACTATGGGCATCGATATGATGAAGCTGTCTTATACAAAGCAGTTATAGAGGGTAAACCAAAAGATTACTATAAGGCTCTAGGGCGGCAAAGCACATCGACGATGGAAGACGATGGCCACCAAGTTATGCCAAATGGAATACTATGTTGCAAGTTGCAACGCTCCACGGTCCCCAACATTTTGTGAAAAACATACTACGACGGAATCATGCAGCAACCTTGTCTTTGTTATTTGCTCAGAATAAGAAAAAAGAAAGTGCGTTCCATTGTGCAACGAAGAATGACCATGTCAACATAGTCCCTATCCTCATCGGTGCCAACAAGGATGTTGAATTTGGTGTGGGAGTGAGAGAGATGGTACATATGACAGATATTTTATGAGATGTAAATTAAGGGTCTTTAATTTGTTTTACCACACTAGTACAAAGATAGCTAAAATCATACTAGAAATACCGAATGTTGCCATCTACCCCCCTAAAGAATCAGAACTGTATCAGAGCATAAGGTCTTGATCATTGGAAGAAAATTGATTAGGTTCTAATACAAGTGGTATCAGAGTGGTGTGAACCTTTGGGAACCTAGGTTGTGAAATCTTGGTATATGAAATATTTATATGTTCATATATTTCTAAAAAATATCATACTAAAAACTCAATAGACAATCAATCACTATGTATCACAATAAATATTATTTTTATCGTTGCAAATAACATTATCATTTTTTTTCAAGTTTAGACACCCATAGAGTGCAAAATGTAGGAAAAATGTTGGACCGAAATGTAAGTTGCCAAAAAGTAAACTCATGCATGTGATCGGAAGGTAAGTTTACTTCTCGGTCATACCATTGTGGGGAGCACTTCTCGGTCAAAGGGTGCTTCTGACACTTCTTAGAACTGTGAATTGTACTTCACTTCTCGATCAGTAGTAAAATGTTGGAAAATATTTTTGAAAAGTTGGTTTAATTAACTTAACCCGCAAGGCCATTACTTCATTCCAAAGTTAGTACAAACTATAACTACCACTCTCAAATCACTGGCTACCAAGTATAGGTTATTATATATGAATATTAATCAACTTAAATTTGAAAGTGAAACTTTTTTAATAGAGTATGTAAAAAAAGTAATTTTCAATGATAAAATAATATTTATTGTGATATATAGTGATTGATTGTCTATTAAACTTTTAGTATAATTTTTTTTAGATATATATGAACCTAAATAGATAAAAATAAAAATAAAAAGTATATGAGTATTTATGAAAGTTATGAAACGTATTGTAAAATTTGATAGAGATAGAGGAAAAGTTAAAAATTTTGGGGTTGGAGTGTGAGGTTTTAACTATTTATATTTGTGAGAAAATCTACAGAAATTATAATTTGATAGAGTTTAAAAACAAAATTGAAAATAAACAAAAATAAAATAAATAAATAAATAAGTTTTTTCCCAAAATGGTTCATATATTTTTTGTGAGAAAAAATCTATCGAAATTCTAATTTGATAGAGTCTAAAAATAAAATTAAAAATAAGCAAAAATAAATAGTTTTTCCCAAAATGGTCTCTCGACTATTACTGAGTGTATTAGACACAAAATAGGTGAACGGACCAAAATACCCTCTATTTTAATGCTAAGTAACGGAATCCCTAACTAATGACTAAATTTGGTGAAATTTTGAATGTTGAGGGACCACATTTGGTACAATTGAAAGTCGAAATGCAAAATTGAGAATTAGCAATAGTCGATGAACCATTTTGGGAAAAAAACTAACTTAAAATACATATTAGGAAAAGTCTAAAAGAAATAGAAGGAAGAGCATGGCTAATTGATATTATTTTAAATAACAAAAATATACTATAATCAAATGAAGGGAATCTCTATGTTTAATTATCAAAGTGTTAAATACGCATTGGTAATATGGACGTAATATGTGTATGTTTAATTTCCTTTAATTATGAGTGTAATATGTGTATGTTTATTTAATTTTCCTTTAATTACCCACCCTGATATGTGTATGTTTAATTTCTTATTTGGACGGAAAAATTTATCATTAATTCCAATACTATATGGTAATTAAGGGGTATATATATTATTCTTAATTAATACTCCGTATTATGCTAATTATGACGTCCATATAATCTGAATAGTTATGGTAATTAAGGAGTATATATTATTCTTAATAAAATAATAGATTAATATTTGATGCACTGCCGATGTATAGATGCTATACACCGGCAGTGAAGAAGAAGATGTCACATCATTAAAAAAAAGGTCAATATTGACTAGGTCTTTTTTTGTAAAATATTGAAGAGTTGTATTTTATTAGGAAACTCTTTATTTCTAATTAACAAAATATATCTACTTTTCTAAACATATTTATTACTTAGTTATTATCTATCTAATTTCCTAAACATTTTAAAAATAAAATTCGAATGCAAAATTTTTGAAAACAAATGTTGAGATTTTTTTTTATCTAATATTTTAAATCTTGATATTAAAAAATATTAATACACCGTACACACTTACAAAAAGCCTAATTGTTGTGATCTAAATTATCAATTAAGCTATTGGGATTGTAATTTTTATTGAAAAATCTCACGCTATTTCATTCACATCCCATCTCATGGGTGGTTGTGGTTGCAATTTGGTGCACCCTTAGTTGACGCTTGAATGGAATTAGTTTGTAGGGGATATGGCAAATCTGGTGTTGGGAAGTTAGAAGGGGCTTTGGGAAGGGACGGTAGAGATGTGTAGTTAGGTGGCTTAGGTGGCCACAAAGAGCCAGTATCGCCTCTACTGAAGCTCGAACTCACCCCTTCCCATGTGGGGGTGCAACCAGGTGCCACTAGACCAAAAGGTCTTTGGCTGTCAATTTAATTAATAATGTATCTAATAAAAATGTTTAGGAATTTAGATAGATAATAACTAAGTAATAAGATTGTCAAAACAAAAAAAAAAAAACTAAGTAATAGATATGTTGTTTTCAAAAAAAAAAAGTAATAGATATGTTTAGGAAAGTAGATATAATTTGTTAATTTGAAATAAAGAGTTTCCTAATAAAATACAACTCTTTAATATTTTGTAAAAAAGGACCTAGTCAATATTGATCTTTTTTTTTTTAATGATGTGGCATGTTGAGGACAACTATGAGGATGACAAAGAAAATAGTCCTTTGATCTTAGAGGGTCCAATGACGAGAGCAAAGGCGCAAATATTTCATGAAGCAATGAGTGGCCTTATTAAAGGAATAAGTCAAGCTAATAAAAAATATGAAGATGGAGTTGAGTTGAAGGTGGTCCATCTGATTCACACAATTTAAAGAATAAAATCGAGTGGGGTTTATACCTTATAAATCAACACTTGGAGTATTTTTTTCATGCAAATAAATGTTTGAGATTATTTTGGTCCGTATTTATGTTATTCAATTTGTAAAGTCCAAATTAAGCTTATAAATCCTAAATTCAATTAGAATTTAGTTTTTATAAACTTATTTGACTTAGTTATCCTATAATTGTGGCTAGTTACATCTTTTTGCTAGTTTAGCATTAGAATAACACTTTTTGAACTTAAATGCCCTGATGTAGGGACTAGCTAAAGTGTATAAATAGCCCTGCTTTTATTTGTGTTAGACAGACAATTTTGATAGTAGTAAATTCAAGAATATTGCTTTGGCAATTTCTTCTCCTTGAGTTCTTGATGAGTATTTTGACTTATCTTGAGACTTTTCCTCCTAAGTGGCGTCTAACTCTTATCTCCATCCTTGGAGTGGCGAGACTTTGCACCACCACACTCCGACCTTTACTTCCATCACCCAACCGTTCTTCTTCCTTAGCTGGAGCCCACAACAATTTTTGGTATCAAAGCTTTGGTGTCTAATCTTTACATGAACATGTTACAATCATTCCAAATTTCAGTTTCTACACATGCAACGTAAGTTATATTCTGTTGAGTATTTACTGAAATTTTGCGCTTGTTCTAAGTGTCATATACGAACTTCATTCGTATATTCTGCTACATGATCTTGTTCACATCGTTCTACTTGATTTTATCCATATAATTTTTGCATTAATTAGTAACTACACCCCAAATTAAACAAGCATAGTTTCTGCAGAAATTTTCAGTCTGCCCAGTTAGAGAAAAAAAATTCAAAAAAATACTTCTGGGTGTTCTTTTACCTTGAAATTTGTTTGTGGACATAGCCAACTTATCATTCTAGCCGACCAAAAAAAATTGAGGCCAAATATTATTCTCATAAACACAGAAAAATCTGTGAATCCACCCTACTGAAT
>CM008344.1:49222633-49235632 GCA_002525835.2 Ipomoea batatas
GCAATGTGGAATTCTTCTGTCACACAGCCAGAGAAATATCAGAACACTCTTCTAGCAATGATAGACAACAGAGAAACTTCTTTTCAAATCTCTATATTCTATGCTCTGATTTTCAGGTTTCTGCCAAAACATGATCTGGATTTAATGCGTAATGACCGTCTTCTTGTCCTTGAAGGTAGTATATCTATATTTAATGGATGTCAATATAGTTTCTGCTGCCTGGTAAGCCAGCCTGCAATGTTTTTTATTTTTATTTCTCCAATATCTTGGGAGGGATGTAAAAATGCCATTTTGAATGGTGTTTGCTTATAGGTTCTGATACTTGACTCCAGTACATAGGAATCTGTTTTCTTTGCCTTCTTTGTTCATTCAAAGGAAACAATTGCTTTGTTTGTTACACCATGGGAGAAAGAGAAAAGAGTGGAAGGTCATCCACTCATCCATTTTGTGCTCTCTAGACACGCATTTCAGGGTTCTTATTCATGAACTTTGCATTGCCTATTTGCTTTATTCTTTTAGTTCACACTTTCAGGTCGAAACAGCACTGCTGTCCTACTGCTGATAACTCGTTCCATTCAGGTGTGTACCAAAGAGCGCAGGCAACTCATGCAAGCGCTAACATAACATAACAGTTGCATAATGCAGGAAGAATGAAATTCAAGCAGTTACAACATAAGATCTCTGTTGGCAGTTTTGCAAATGAGCAAAACAGAAATAAGTAGTCCCCGACAAAAGTGTTGCAACTGAGCAAAATGGTAATAGGAAGTCCCCAACAAAAGTGCACCTTAAAACGCCATGGTTCTTGGCAGCTAAACAACTTCTAATTTGTTTTCTTTTCCATCTTTGGAGTTGGCTTCGCATAAAGGATAATTTGACTCAAGATGGTGCCATTCAACAATATACCAAGCACAGAACCCATAGCAACTGTAAAAATAACTAATCTTTAACAAATATGACAAAACTACAAAGCTCAAGTTTGACAGATACAAACTTATAAATGGGGAAATTTTTAACCTTATTTCAAGACACTACTATTCTTGTGACATTATTATACATTTATACTAAACCTTATTTTTGAGACACCATTATACTAAAGGTTAAACCTGGTGCATAGAGCAATAGCATCATGCAGGGTGATTAATTGAAAAGTGAGGGGGAGAGAGATACATACCACTCATTGGAGCTTTTTCTTGGATGCTGGTAAAAACTCTCACTGTTGGAGAAAGAAAAGAGAGATCTATCAGAATTGCAGGGTTTGCCTACAGCAATGAATCATTTAGAATCAACTTACCCATGGAACCGGCAAAGTTCATAAAGAATGTTAAAAAGCTTAGCTGTCCTGTGCTCTTATTCTGCACGAGAAACCAGAACAGAATGGTGAACTCTTTGAGAATGAAAGCAGTCAACTGATAAGAAAATGAAAATGATAATTTTCAAGGTTCACAAGACTTCTTAAAATAACTATTTCTGTAGGAGGACACTATGCTTATCTTATAAATCCATGTACTCCTTGAAATACGATATAAAATGTGTAACTGAATTGCAAAGGTTGTCGAATCACGATAGTAACCAACGAGTCAAGGGCGGAGCCACGATATAAACAATGGGATCAGTTGGATATATAATGGGGATTTGGGGGGTCAATCAGAACACTAGTTATGCTTTATCAGCCAACCCTTGGTGCACTGATACAAAATGAACCAATAAATAAACAAATAATATTCTGAAAACATTAGAATGTAAAAGAAAAATAAGTTAGCAAGTCAACAATCACATGCTCACAAGGATATTAAATTCTTGAATACACCAACTTGTCACCTAAAATCTGACTTTTGAATTCAAAAGCCTTGATAATGTAGTGCAGATCTGGCACCGAATTTTGGGGAAGGTTTCTGCAGAAATTTTGGGGGTAAAATATGTCGGAAGGTATTACCCTAGGTGGATTGAAGATTGGTTAAGTGTGGATGATGAGTCTGAACCGAAAGATGGACAAGAACCGGAAATCTGAATCTCTATTACAGTTAATGGAAAGTGGTGGCAAACAAATAGTTAGCAGCTGCAGATTATTGTGTAAAATAAAAGGAAGCCTTCAAGTAGTAAGAATTTTTCTAGGAAGTCAAAAATATAATTAAGGAAATGCATCCTCGTGTAAAAAGTCCACAAAGGTTCATAGCATAAAAAATTATTATAGTTCGTGTTCTCTAATCTCTAGCAATTAATATCATTTCAATCTACAGAAGATTATTAATTATTAGAGAGAAATGCACATCCAATATCATAGCGAGGAAAAAAAAAAGGAAAAATTTGCATGCCTACCTTAAAGTTCTGCCATATCTGAGGAATTCTAGCAAAAAGGAATATAGCATACTGGGAAGCCTGACAAGAACACAGACAGGAATTCAAACATTGAAGTCACTTTGAGTTCATTAATGAGAAAAGCTTGATTCTGTCGGAATGAGGATCCTAAAATGAAAAAAGAAATACTAAAACAGAAGGCATAGGAATATCCATAAACATGGTATTAAAAGTCATTACTTACGAATAGAGCCTCAAAAAGGATGGGATCAATTTTTCCTGCTAAAATAGTTGGCGCTATACCACAGTATCTATCATTAGATCAGTAAGGAAATGCAAATGTTCGTCCCACTAAAAATAAAATTTTAAATATGCAATAGGCTGCAAACCTTGCGTACACTCTCAAATTCATTATAATACACAATTATCCAATAGAGTAGCAAACAGGATACAGTAGTGCGATCATCCATCTCTTTGTGCTCAACGGTTGAGAAAAATAATAGATGATTGCAACTAAGATTAACGCTGCAACAAGGAAAAAATGGTATTAGTGAAACTATGTTTCAACAGAGAACTATGATAGTAAAAACAATTAATTGCAACTTTTGGACTTCATTGCCTCGAGCCACAAAGGAGTGGCTATCAACACAACACAAGGGTGGGGCAAAAAAATCAAACTTTATGAAGAAAACATCAACTGCCTCACACGGAAAGCAGTGCTTGCTTTGATAAAATGTCATAGTAAATAACTAAATACATGTGTTGACCAATAAATAAAACAATCAGACAAGTTCAAAACAGAAGGAGGTCGTTAACCAGAAATAAAAATACTATGTACCTTGGATTAGAAGAAATACATACTCGCCAAAAGCTGAAAAGGGAAGTCCTTTGTGAAGACAATATCCCAAGGCAATTGTGTAACCAAGTAATTCAAGCTCAAAGGCTACCACACTAAGCCCTCGGATGCTTTTGTGGCTCAGAATCTTTAATATCTGCAAATGGAGATCAGAAGTAGAGTCATACATGCCTACATAAAATGCTCTGTAGAAGTCCCTATTATGCTAAGAATAGAAACATAAGATCTGGACTGTAAGTCTGTAAGGAAGTAAATAGAGCTCTGTACAGAAATGATGTTTTTTAATGAAACACAAGGTCAAATACAATTGTAATGAACATCAACCACAAATCTCCACATGCCAAAATATGTCATGAATACCCATAGCCTCATGGGGTTAGAAAGAAACTTCAATAAGTAGTAGACAGAAGTTCATGTTACCATCCACAAGCATGGAAGACTTGAAGTCTTGAAGCGTACCAATCACTTATTAGTAAGGCCATCCCATAACATATTAGGCAGTAGTTTTGTGACTAGAACAACTTCTTAAATTCCCGGTTTCCATCTTTATCAATGAAAAGCTGGCACACCAAAAAAATTTTACCATTCCATTTTTCACTATATCATGCATATACTAAGAACCTAAAATATCTATGCCCAAGCCAAATCTCCAACAATAAACTACCACAGGACTTCCTGGTTCCTTGAAATGGTAAACTGGGTTCCTGAAAGTTCATATTTTTACTCAAACCAACTAGAAATTCAATCAATTAAAGCTCAATCACAGACCAACTAACATAACCGGCTATCAAGGTGATACTGCATTGTTTTTAGCGGGACACCCATACATGGATCAAGAACTGGCATCATTCAAATGTTCAACCTAATCGCTTTTGTAAATCTAGGATCGTTCAAATTAATGCATAACAACAGAAGTGGCTATAAAGAAAAATACCTGAGGAAGCTTGACAGTGGTGGATGCAGCGACGATAGCGTAGCCCAGTAGCTTTGATATTAATGGAAGCAAACAGTCCTTCTCGGGGAATTCGCCTTTGCTAAGAGATCCAAACACACAGCTAAAGTCCATCCCAAGAAACTTCAACTCCATTGCGGTTCACCTGAAGACACACCAATCTTCAGTCTCCAAAATTCACAGAAAGATTGAACCTTTCGAATCTGCAACGCAACGATAATGAAGGGGAAGGACGATTCAGAGCGCGGCAAATTATACTTCTCCTTGAGAAATATCTATTGCAGCGAAAGTCTTCTTCAATGCTTTAACTGTTGTACGTTTGTACTCCCGTATATTTCGAAAAAAATACTGCGTATAAAATACGGAGTTGAATGTCTGCATTTGGGCCCATAAATAGTCACGTTTGTTAGTGATTCATTGGTCTATATTATATTTTGTCTTAAGCCCAATGGATCACTTTAGCAG
Organism: Ipomoea batatas; assembly: GCA_002525835.2. Classification (NCBI taxonomy): domain Eukaryota; kingdom Viridiplantae; phylum Streptophyta; class Magnoliopsida; order Solanales; family Convolvulaceae; genus Ipomoea; species Ipomoea batatas. The sequence continues at coordinate 49,227,202 of CM008344.1, forward strand.
GCCCAAATTTCACTGGACTCTCAGACTTCAAATCGCGATTCACAAGTCACAACCGTCGTCAACTACCGTTAACAATCGAGAAGAACACCAGTTTCAACTGATCTTTCCTTAGCGCAAAAATCCCAAACATATAAAAAAAAATTTGAAAATTAAAAGGCAAGTATGAACGTCGTCGTCGGCCGAATGCGGCGTCCGCCGTGCCGCAGGGGACTAGTTGACGATGCAAGAGCCGACTCGCGGCTCCGACGAGTTCCGCTCCTTCTTTCGCCGGTCTCCCTGAGTTTGAATTCTGGTTCGTATTCCTATCCATAGACTCTTTCTAATTGAAGATCCATAGGTGTAGTTATGTTTACGTATAATACTCGTAACATTAGGGGAATCAAATAAATATTTGCAATTCTAGTAGTGCCTGTATATGTATACTGAGATCTCGATTGTGGAATCGGATAATTGAGACTCTACATGATGGATTTAAACTTTAGGTGAGAAATGATAGAAGCTCAATTGGCATTGTCAGGGATAGGATTTAGGAACACTACTGGCGGCTGGATAAATTGATGTAAAGAAGTCATGGATTTTGGTGCAGTGAGAGCAACTTCAATTGATGTGCAAGTGCAGGCAGAAGATGAGATTATTGGTGTATTAAGTCAATCAATGGTGAGAATGTGAATTTCTTTTAGGGAGGAGATCTTGTTAGAAAGTTGTGTTAGGAGAGTGATGATTTACTAGGAAGAGCTCAAGTAAATATGTGTGGAATTCATTTACTTATCAAAAGAAGGATCTGTAATTCATCGTTGAAATTTCATATCGAGAATATCAGCCTTTCGCTCGACTATCTGTGCATTTTTTTCCTTGTTGATGGAAGATATTCTTCCCAGTGTCTTGATAATTATGGCTCAGCTCCTCCAACCGTGCAGAGATATTGATCTTTTTATGTGGTTCTGTATTTAGTTTTCCTTTTTGTGAATTGCCATGAAGGAATATGAATTATTTGAAGAGCACAAAAAGACGTCCATTATTGTGACACTATCTTGAAAGATAAGGGAAGGTATCAAGGTAGGGTAAGTATCACTGGGGGATTTGGAAGATCTATACAGATAATTGTCCTTTTAGGTGTTGAATGCCCTTTTGCCTTCAGCTTATAGCTGTTTGGTGCCCTACCATGCCTGGTACACTCACTGGCTTAAACTCTGCACACACGCACACACTTAGCTTCTTCAACTTGTGTTAACCAAGCTGGTTTGGGTCGCATCACCTTGTGATTTGTATTCCGGTTTTTGGATTAATGCCTGATGCACTGCACCTTGAAGTCGTATGATCTTAGTCTTTTGCAATGATACTTTATATGAATGGTTTGGTTTAACGGGTGAGTGAATGGGGTCACTTTCAACCACAGCCATTATGGATGCAGTGCACTCGCTTGTAAAAAGATTGGTGGAGGACCACCATTGTCCATTTATTGATCTGGTGTGAGTGGCCAGACTCTCCCAACCTCACAAGTACGTACCAGCATTGGAATCTTGACCTCTTTTTCTCAGTTCAACCAATTTGTCTAAGCAAGAAGACAATGTTACATCAGTAGATGAACTGCTAAACACACTCTTTAGACAAATTGTGGGTATCTGTCTATAACTCTATATGAATTATGAACACATTTCATATATCAGCATATTAATTGAGATGTCTTGCAGCTTCTATAAATCTGTAGTGGTAACTGTTTTAAATTGCAGCTTTATGTGTTTGATGGCTACAGAAGCTTATGAAAATGTTGACCCTGTTGGGAGGGGAATGTGTGTTGATGTAGTGATGGGCATTAAGGGGTTGTAAGGTAGGAAATGTTTGGGGCTAACAAGTAGGGACTATAGACAATGTTTCAAATCAATATAAGGCTATTTTGGTGCATTTTGCCAAGTGATAAAACCTATTAGTCTTGGAGGACCACTTCAACCACAGACAAGCCGTTGTCTTGATGCCCCATCTTCTGTAGGCATCTTCCATTCTGAGCTCTTTTAATAACAAATCTCAAATAGTTTGAGGTTGCATTGGTACCAGGATATATATATCTTGTTAGTTACCCATTTTTGGGTGCAAGACTGCCTTTAATATGCCTCGAAAGGGGTGATTGAGTAGGTAGAGTATGACTCTCGTATCTAAAAGTCACGAGTTCGATCTTGGCCAACACCTTATTCATTGAGTCACTTGTGTAGTTTGGACAGGAGTTGGGTTTTGCTACACCATGTCTAATTTGTAAGAATAAACTTGAAAATTAATAAAACGTCTTTCAAAAAAAAAATTACTAAAACGATTTTAATAATATTATGTTGTATAATCTTTTGCAAAGTGATTATGTATAAATTATTATCAATTTTGTACGACATAAACTTATAAATTTTGTCTAACTTCTTAATTTTCAATATGTACCATAACTTATACTTTGTAAGCTATATCATACTAGCTAACAAAATACTCCACATACATAAGCCAACTTCTTGTACCTTCATCTAAAGACGACATAACACGGTACACTAACATAAGAAAAGTTAGCACACATAGTATAAAAAATGTTAATTTTTATTTACTTTCTTAGAGTTTGTATTAACGGGAGGACCACTATCTTTAACATGTACCAAATCTTCCAACCAAGTAGTTGCATTAGTACCCGCTTATCTAATAATCACTGTTAAATATCATGTGATCGGGATTTGTATAGTTGGAAAATTTAACTGTGGAAAGGTCGGCCCATCATTTTTTTTGTTCACGCTCTATGCTTGGTTTAATAATACTAATAATACAAGCACAGAGGGTTGATTAGTGGGAATGGAGTAAAAGTGGTGGCGGTCCTGCAATTCTCACTGGAGTGTGCATTTCACTCACGTTCCCCACGCGTGCCATTGCCATTGCAGTGTGAGTTCTTCTACCCTTTTGATTTTAATTGTGATTGGAAGAGAGCCATATTTAACATTGACATCAAGCTAAAGACTTATAGCCTAGCTATGTGCTCTACATAGTCTCTCTCTAAAGACTGCATCTTTTTGATATGGAAGGTGGACTTCCCATGCTCAACTGTCTCTTGCAGCACACTCTCAGAAGCCTCTGTACATGCTCAGATTCTTCTTCCCCTTCCCCAAAATGGGTTTACGCTGTTTTCTGGAGAATCCTCCCCAGAATTTACCCTCCTCCAAAGTAAGCAGTTCTGCTGCAGAACAGGAAAGGGTAAAAAGAAAACATGGTTTCTTGGTTTCTTAACATGGTGGCATTTCTTTGGTTGTTTTGCAGGTGGGATCATGGAGGAAGCCTGCTTGATCGCGCGAAAGGGAATAAAAGGAATTGGTAATTACACTTGCAGGAGTAATGAGCATCTTGAGTTGTTGAGTTCTTTCATGGTAATACTGATGATGCTGATGGGAATTGGCATTTTGGTTTTTACTTCAGGATTCTTGTCTGGGAAGATGGTTTCTGTGATTTCTGTGAATGTGAACGGGCCGGGAGTGGATATGTGAAGGGAAGGTTTGGTGCTGATATCTTTTTCAAAATGTCTCATGAAGTCTACAATTTTGGTGAAGGGTGAGGCTCCATTTCCATTTCCAGCTTCCTTTCTTGACTTTAGTTTGGCAGGGGGGAAATGTTGATGATGATGATGTGAATTTTTCTTTTTTTTCCAGATTGGTAGGTAAAGTTGCAGCTGATAACAGCCACAAATGGGTGTTCAGAGACAGCCAAACTGAGACTGATCCTTCCTTCATCTCTTCCTGGAATGTATCACTTGATCCTGTAAGCAATTAAAATCCCAGTTTTCGTCGAAACAAACCATGCAATTCAAGAATCAGTTCCTCACCATTCTTATTTCCCCCAAATTCATCTTTTTGTTTCATTGTTTAACATCTCAGCAGCCAAGAGCATGGGAGGTTCAGTTCAACTCAGGCATTCAGGCCAGTGGAGATTTCAGTATTAATATTTCTTTTTTCATTCTAAAGATCACCAATTTAGAAAGTTTGTTTTACTTATGCTTGACAGACAATTGCAATCATATCTGTTAGGGAAGGCATCATTCAACTTGGCTCATTTTCTAAGGTCTCTCTCTTCATCTTCTCCAATCAACTTTTCTTCTTTTCTGTGACACCATTTTTGACAGCTTCTCTGTTTCACAGGTTGCAGAAGACCTTAATCTGGTAATAAACATTCAGAGGAAATTCAGTTATCTGCAGAGCATTCCAGGCATCTATGCAATACAGAGGCCATACTTGCCCCTCCAACATCCATACACATACAAGCCAAACACCCCCTCTACAGCAGCCATAGAAGCCTGCAAATCTGGCTATGAAACAGAAGACAAAAGAACAGCCCTGCTTAATACCCCTTCAAAAAGAACAAATCTTGAAGAACTAAACAACTCTCCGGTTAAGTCAATGAACTTAGGCTATAACAGCCCACAAAATAATGCTCTTCCTTTGTGGTCCATTCCCCCCCTTTTCCCCTCCATGCCTTGCAGCCTTGGAGCCCTTTTATCAAAGCCATCATCCTACACTGCCCTCCACGTCCTCGACACGAATTTTACACCTCCAACCCGACCCAATGGGTGCGCGGAATCATCCTCGAGAGACAACCGATTCCCCGACATGAAGATGGAGGCTAAAGACGAACACGACTCATTCCTTCTGAATCGGAGTTTGGAGGGTGGAAGGCAAGAACACCACCCACCAAATCCTCAATAATTAATGTTAATTAATATAACATTAGACTTGTCTTCACTTGTTAGATTGCATGATTTCCAAGTACGTAGCCTTTTGTTGCCTTGTTGGTTGGTGGCTTAACCTGTTAATAAAGTACTGTAATTTAATTTGCTTACATCCATGAAAGCGACCCACAATCTTTTATAATCTTATTTCTTCAATTCTTGATTCCTCCTTCCAGATTTCATGAAACCATGTCACCACATTCTTGATTCGTGCCATAATTGAAGGAGATAACAGTGCAAAGTCTGTCAAGCTAATCTCAACTGATTATCAGCTGAAAACAACGTTTAAACGCTGTTAATTAATAAGCACAACATATATCTTAAACTTTCTCTTGACGTTGCTGTACGTACGTGAAAAGTACATTAAAAACAAATTTTGTGCATATGGTGTTAGTCCCCGGAGCAATCCATTTGCTCAGGAAAATAATTGTCCTTGGGAGAGAATTCCAACCAGTTGGCACCAGTGTCGTATTCAAGACTTTAGTACACACTACACATTATAACACATCACATCATCGTTTAGATCAACCCTGTGTTGATCTCTTGCCTACTTGCTTCCCACTTTTTTTGAGTTTTTTTTATACACTTCTTCTACTTAGTCTTTTGCCTAATTGTGACACAAGTAGCCCAACTCCAATAATGTTAGAGGTGGGGTTCAACCCCCCTACAGCCTCCCGCTTTGACTGAGGTCAGGTGATTAACATTCATTACAGTCGCCCGCTTTGACTGAGGTCAGGTGATTAACACTCATCACAACCTCCCGCTTTGACTGAGGTCAGGTGATTAACACTCATTACAGCGTCTCGCTTTGACTGAGGTCAGGTGATTAACACTCATTACAATCTCCCGTTTTGACTGAGGTCAGGTGATTAACACTCATTACAGTCTCCCGTTTTGACTGAGGTCAGATGATTAACACGCAAAAACTAAAAACCTAATTATGGACTAAAATTAACTGTTGCATTGAAGCTGTAGGAAGTGTAAATTTTGTTGGAGGTTATATTATGGGAAAACAAGGGGAAAAACAAAAGAAGGGGCAGCAATGATAAATGAGCTAAAGAACAAGTTGTTGAACAGAGACAGCGGAAACCTCATCCGACAGAACGGATGGTCCATAGACTCAAGGTTGTCTGATATTTTTTTCTGGGGAATTTGAATTTGATGTTTAAATGAGTTGTGATGTGTATTACAGGGCATAAGAGGAGGGCCCCTAGCTTAGAAGGATGTGACTTTATTTGCTGATATGAAATATCAATTCTTGGACAGTTAATGCCAACCTTAACAATTTCCAACATAAAAAAGCATAGCCAGTCTGGCTATAATAAATCTCAAATCTTTTTCATTTTCATAAAAAAGATGTCCTCTGAGTGAAGCTTGTCTTGTGATCTTAGCTGAACCAACTTAGGTTGTTCATAGTTGGCTGGTTCAAATCGAGAATGTCAATAGACAGCTTTTACAAAGAATTGAACTTGAAACGGTGTAATTATAAAGTCAATTGTCCGACCAATTCAGATGAGATTGCTCTTTCTTTTTTTAAGAGGATCACATAAAATTAATCACAATAAGCATATTATGAAAGAAAAATATTGTCAATATCTGAATACTTGGTTGAAGAGGAACTGAATTGAAGAGAATACATACAATAGTAGAAACAAGCAGTAAAAAAGACTGTAAAAAAATGCACACTTTTCCTTCCCCATTCCACTGCTTTCAAACTGGAATATAATCAATTCTCAAGAACTGATGCTTTGATGCTTTTCTTTCCCTTATCACTAAAAGCCCCAATTGGTTGAGCACGGATGCGCTTCATCGCCTTCACTCCAAGCGGGTTATTCTTGCTCTGCATCGTCAAATATGTTACACACACGTTAATACTGCACATTTATGTTTATATATTATATGCTGAAATAACGTCACCTACCATCGAGCAGGTGCCTTGCTTAACATCACAAACCGGGTACTCATTAGGGCAGCAACTGTAATGGTCATCACAGCAGATTGCATTTTCAAGAGGACAACATCCCCAAGCAAAACAGAAGTCCCCTATTGTGAAAACACAGCAGCAAGTGGTGCTAGCTGGGCACTCGTCGTATTCGTCACACACGGTGGGGGGCTTAACCGGGGACGGAGGAGATGGAGGGGTCGGAGGAGGGTGGGGAGGATTCCCACCTTTCTTGATAGGGTAAGATGGCTCTATGGCAATGCCACACAAACCGGCTTTCGTGTTCACGTTACGGTGCATTCTCACGTAGCCCTTTTCTCCCCAGTGTGAGCCCCATGAGTTCTTGACAATCCAGTAGTCCAGGCCGTTTTCTGTGCCGTATCCGACAACAGTCACGCCGTGGTCCAAATTGGTGCCACACGGTCCAGTGAATACTCCCTGGAAATTGAATACACAAATATTATCTATGTTCTGAGAACATAAATTGAGAAAAGATGGAATAGAATATTGTTACTGATTCATAGAACTGGAAGGCCATGCCGGCAGCTTCAATGGCAACGCTAACGGGCTGATTTGCCGCAGCCGTCTGCAGCGCTTTCTCGTCATTTGCAGGAACATCTTCGTAGCTATCAATGGAAACTGCGTTGGCAGTTCTCTGCAGAGACAAATTGTACAACAAAATCAGTCTTTTTTTTGAGTGACTAGGGAATTTACAACCACTACCCAGATTCACGGAGTAAATCTAGCTTAAGTTTTGCCTGGTAACCCTAAATAACTAACAAAGTGTCATAAATAAATAACTCATTTTAGTCAGGACTATAGGGAGGTAAATCAATCTAAATTGTCCATAATACTGATTTAAACAGAAAAAGCAATAAATCTTTTATAAAAATCAAATCTTGAGGTTACCAAGTCAACAATCTGACCAACTTGAGCTAGGATTGCCCAAAATCAATCTTATGTTATGATAAGTAGACTCTAAGAGAGTGTGTCAAGTAAGTCAGAGAATATAAAATAGAGTAACAAGTGAGAATACATATAGGATTAGTCAACCAATCATTTATATGATGACTATAAATTGTTGAATACTGACTTTCAATTGGTCGCAGGTGCCATCCTTGGCGGTGTATGGGTAATCTTGCTCGGTGTCAATGCCTCCATTCTTGATTATGAACTCAAAAGCATAGTCCATTAAACCGCCATTGCAGCCTTTATTATATGATGTATCGCAATCCACCAGTTCCTGCTCAGATAACGAGATCAATTCCCCATTCACAATCTGGTTTATTCCTTCCACCGCCGCCACCGCTGAGAATGCCCAGCATCCCCCTGTTAATTTCATTAATCCACTCATTAAATTTAACTACCCAAACCCTAAACCGGAAAGTTTGTTAGCAACTCAGCCAAGTTAGTTAAACTGATAGCTTAATTAGTACAAGATTTCAAATTGAATTCTTAAAGACTTTATGTTATATTGACAGCCTAGATTGATTTACTTTATTGTGATATTACGTATTAATATTACCACAGCCCCTTGATCTTTGACCTCAGTGACGGCGCCTTTAGTCCTCCAGTCGACGGAGGCCGGCAAGCTTTCGCCGGCTTTCGGAGCGTACCGGTCGCTTTTCTTCCCTGAGATTCTCCGGCGAGCATGATCGGTTTTGGTGCCAAGAAACGCAGACCGGTACTCGTGGTTGGTGAGATCGGCGAAGCGGTTCAACCCAAGCTTATAGGTCAGGTTTCCAATACTGTTT
>CM008344.1:49248965-49260149 GCA_002525835.2 Ipomoea batatas
CGTATAGTAAAATAGTAATTGCATGCTTTTTAATGATTTAAAAAAATGAGTTGTTTTTTTTTAAAGAGTTTATAATTTTATTAAACACTAAATATTACGGAGTATTTAAAAAAATTTAATGATTTTTGGGGAAATATTTAGTGCAAGTTGCTGCTAGCAAACCTCATTAAGCACTAATATAATTAGGATTAATTTATCCAATTTAATGTCTACTTTTTAATTATTTTTAGAGTGATAAGAGAAACACACAGTTAGTATCCAAACAAGAGTGTGGTGCAGTGGATAAATTCTGCCTTATATCCTAATCAAATATCACAATGAGGTAAACTAACGTATGTTACCTTGATCAACTAAGAAGGCCAATATACTGCTTTCACGGAGATCGAGTCAAACTTGTAACTTTATAGTTACTAAGTCAACAGTTTGATTAAATTGTTTGGAAATCTGGGATTACACTATATATTTACTTCTTCTTTTTTATAACCTAAATTTTTTAACTTTACCCAATTATATCATAGACGTCATGAACCTGCACTCTTAGACCTATAAAGAGGCAAATAGTTAAGCTAATTTAACTTTAGATGTCAACACCAAACTATATACTTTTTCATACGAGAAGCTTAAATCAAACTTAAACTACCAATATTTATGGGTAAAATTGAACCCCTTAATTCAAATCACCTCATCAAACTCTTACCAAGTCTTGAATAGAAATTTTCATTCACATATAATAGGGAGGTGATTTAATATTTATTTACAGTACAAGAAGGTGGCATGGGCAGGCAACCTAGGATTTGCTGCCCTTTTTTAAATTTGTATTCTGCTGCTACGGTGCATGATCTCTTTTTCTTATGTTTCATCAACTTTCAATTGTTTATTACTTCTCACCAACCCCTACATAACCCACCCATTACTATAGACATATGCCATTCTCAGATTTTGTTCATTACATCTTCAGATAATTCATAAAAGAATAACTAATATAATTATAAAATTATAAATTCAATTTTTTTTATAAGAAATATATCAGTTAAAGAACTTTAAAGGTATAATTCTGAATTACATTTAGAATTCAAAAGATGGATCCAACTGAGTTGCTCGAGGGCATGTGTTAAGACAACTTTTTCAAATTTTTTAACCTTAATTTCAAGTCGTTTTCGAAAACCCCATTACTTGAGCTAATAGGTCGGTGGAAATCTTAAAGGACAATGTATTAGTTTGTGGAGAATGGAAACATGTTTGGAGGTAAGGAAACAGCGGGAAGTAAAACATGATGGAATAACGTACGAGGAAGGGAATTAGCGGAGTAAAGTTCTGAGATTTCTAGGTTGCATGCATGGGCCGGTCCAAGGTTATTGGGTTGCTTGAGGAGCAAGAAGTCCAAGTGTTTGTGTACGACATATCAAACAAACAAGCCGCTTTGCTTGTATTTTTTCGCATTTATAATTTTAATTACGACAATTATTTCTTGGTCGGTTCACTAATAATTGCAAAATCATTAATTGCTGCCTGCTTTCTACTAAACAAATATATGTACAATACATACTTACGTAGTTACGTAGATGTATATATTTATCGCATAGTCCTTTGATTTGTTACGTTGTTTTGTTAGTGTCTTGTATATTTGTGGAAAAATATTTAATTTTCAAGAGCGATGAAGAAATAGAAGGAAATGCACAACTCCAGTCAAATTGGTAAGATTATTAATTTTTTTTCTTGAGAAAGGTAAAACTATTAGTTTAGTAAACATAAGATTTCAAGTTCAACTCCTGAGAGTATTAGAGTTGGGCAATGTATGATTACACAAATTATATTAAACACTAAGCTTGGCTATATATTTATTAATAAAATGTTACAGAATCAACAAGTACAGTTGGCACACGGGGGCACGAGGGTAGATTTATTTACATATAATATTATTAACTTAATTTAGTAGCATTCAATTTCCACTTGCTAGCTTATTAAATTACACTCCTAACCCAAAAATAAAAAAAATAAAAAATAAGAAAAATTCAGTCTCAACCTATGTAAGTAAGCTTTTGAACCGTTCGATAACAACAATTGCCTTAGCTTTTAACACGTATAGATAAGCCACCCACCATATCAGAACTAGAATTCAGGTTATTTTCATCCTTTGAATTTTCTTACTTGTATTTTCGTAAACTGTTACAACTTACAAGAGGTATAATATGTTAAATATATATATATATATTTATTTATTTATTTATGGCTCACGAGCGGTTGGACGAGTCACGTGTCTAAAATATTAGAGCTCGAGCTCAGTCCGATTACATAATGAGTTGGTTCGACACAACTGCAATATCAGTTCAACACAACTGTACTTCCAGACGGATGAAACGACATCCGTTTCGCACAACTACAATTCCCTTTCAGTACAACTGCAGTATCAGTCATTGTGGACCATGGTCCACGGTATAATAACTGTATATCTATCAATCAAATAAATACCATATATTATATGTAAATATTTGATACAAATAACGTTGTCCGTAATCTAATAAGGTAAGCCTGACAAGTAAACTTAAAATCAAGAGATTGACTTGATAACCTTCATTAGTCTTTTAAAGCCTACCCAATGATTTGCCGATTTGTCCTTTAATTATATTTGGATTATACATCATCACTTTGTGCCTAGACGTTAATCTTTGTTTTCTTCTTATTATTTAGCCGTAAGGTAACTTGCTTTAATCGGGTTCTCAGCCCCAAGAGTGTTTTAAGTATTATTAAAGATTTAAGGAATAATTTTGATTAACTAATGTTAATTGAGGTTGAAGATCTTACCGGGTTAGATTTGTTCACAAACAAAAGACATAAAAAGTTGTCATTAAGCACTAAGAATGGATGCATAATGCTAATACTTCGGCGGCACAAATGGTTTTATCTAGAAAAGACTGCACATATATTTTTAATAAATTTTTTTCTTTATTCTTATTTAGTTGTGTTAGTCAAAGTATATATGTATGGTATTTCAATCAAAATTCACTCCATATAGAACCATCCAAAATAGTAGTGAACTCCTTATAAGGTTGTTATTTTAATATTTAAAAAAATAGTTTAATTTTACTCAAGAATATTTTGTTGAGATCCCACTCTAAAGTGAAAGAAAATTAGAATAAGCCATGAAATTAATGTTTGAATATTCTTGCCCCAAAGTCGATTGAGCATGGTTTTCGTACCTACATATTATGAGTTTGATTATATTCTTACCATTGTTGCAAAAATCCCCGCCTAGGCCGAATTTGGCCGAGTTAACTCGCTCAACTCGGCAGAGTTAGCCGAGTTAACTCGAGTGAGTCGGTTTTGTTAATTTTATTATTATATTAGATATATATATATATATATATATAAATAATATGACATACACCCACACACATGAATTAATTTTTTGTTTTTATAGGTCACCGCCTAGAACCGCCTAGGTACCGTCTAGGCGCCGCCTAGACCGCTTACACTCTAGGCGCTAGTCGCCTAGCGCCTACTGCAACCATGATTCTTACCAACATCTTCTTAGTCAAGGTTGTCGTACAAGATTTTCCTAGTGTGATTTACCTCTCATGTATTGTTTATAGGCCATTATAAAGGAACAAGATTTACCAATTAATGGTTGTGGGTTACACTCGTCACCCAAAAAAAAGGATTAGAATAAGATTTGCCAACACCTTATCAATTGATCCCACAAACAAAGATAAGCATCTTAACAATTTATCTCTCATGTGTAATTTGTAATATAAGGGATATTTACTCAATGTATATACAGTCTTAGATAATGATGTCAGATATTCCTCACCACCCAAGAATATTTGAATATGACTATACATGAGTTATATAGATTAAAATTTTAAATTAAGACAAAAGAAGGGCCAATTAATTAGCTAATTAATTAGGTGTGGCATTTTCTTCTTATTGGTACACAGCTAACAGCTCAACGTGCATGAAAACCATGATAAGGACAAGAAACACAAGTACACTAGATTCGACAAATACCCTTTTTTTGATGTTTTTGTTTTGATCCTAATTTCTAGGTTTCTTTTTTGTGTAATATATGCAAAGTTGTGGAGGGTTTAACGTTTAAGCAGAACGATGATGGGCTACAAGTCAAATCAAGCATCACCCCCAAGATCTACTTCGAGCCTCAAAACTCTCCGTCTTAAGAATTTGTTTGTTATTATTGGAGACATCAAATTGGAATTTTCCACTACTTAAGTCAAATGTGCATTTTTTTTTTATATCGGAAAAGGAGGGGGAGACCCCTGGGGAGCTAGCATCTAGGAGAGCTCCACCACTCTACGAATACAAGTGACTTTCGCCAAATCATTGAGTCCTAGATATATCACCTTGGTTACAGTAATGTGGTTCTTCCTGTGAGCATAAATATAATATGTGCAGTCCAACTATCAGTTTAGGCTTTTAGTTGAGATGGAGCACATGCTTTAATTTGGTATCAGAGCCATGCAAAAGATCATGGGTTCGAATCTCCGCGTTACCCGTGTGAGGGGGCGTGGTTTAGTTGAGATGGAGCACATGCTTTAATTCTGCGTTACCCGTGTGAGGGGGCGTGGTTTAGTTGAGATGGAGCACATGCTTTAATTCTTCCTACACAATTATGAACCCATCATCTAATTCTGATATAAATAGGACATAGATTTTTAGTAAGGTAAGGGATTGAGTAATGAATGATTTTTTTGGGTAATAAAAAACATTCAGTCACTATTTAAAGATGTGCATTAGGTAAATTGTGTTTATGTATAATAATCTATAAATTACACATGAGAGATAAATTGCAGTTGAAAGACCATGTGCGTCATGTTCGACCAAGAAAGTGTTGGCAAAAATAAAACTCGTGACATTTAAATACAGAATCATGCTTCATTCACTTAACCACCCATTTTAGGACAATGACAGAGCATGATTCTCGTAATTAGATGGTCACAAGTCCAATTCTCATGTCTATATGGTGAACAAGGTCTTAGGTGGATATCATAAGTTTTGGTGAATTAAAGCTACTTTTAGGAGAATGGTTGGGCGACCTAATAGCTAGATGGGGAATGAATACAACCCGCCATACAAAAGCTGACCTGAATAAGTCATATATATATACTCGACCATTCTGCTCACTTTGGTCAAAACTAGAGATTGATTTCGTGATTGTGTTGAGTTCGCTCTTCCCAGCCTCCATATGGCTTGACCAACCCAAAGAAGCACGACGGGTGTCACAGGTCATAATCATAGGTCAAATAAGTGAAATCATGAATATCCATGCACCTGGAGCCACTGATCGAGTGCCCAATTCAAAAGCGATACATGTATAATATGTCAAAAGATCGGCATATGTCTTTTTCAACCTTTATAAATACTCCAAGCATAGCGTCATGCCGTCATAAAAGAGGGGGAGAAGAAGACACTCACGTACATTGCACGTAATTACCAACTATAATACTCATAATTTATACCATCACTAATAATCAAAATACCTATTTGTTAATGTTGTGATTAGACACAAGTACATTTATAATTTTTAAAATTGTGTTAATTGAATATTCATCACTTTAAAAAAAAAAATTAATCATAGAATTACCACTTAATTTCATCAAACATTCTTTGTTAATTGATTTAACCACGGAGCGTAAAGTCACGCGGTTATTCGTCACTGAATTCCAATGCTATGGCCTATGTGTAATTGGGAAATTTCACTTTTATTACTCCGTACGCTGCTTTTCCTAGGTGCGTGCATCCAACACTTGTACATAATTTTTTTTTTGAAAACCACCAAGGTGGATAGATTAAATCAACTCAGAAATAGAGTCAGGGGGGATAACATCCCAGTACAAAGCAGTGTCCTGCGAGAAAGCCATCGCTGCAAGCACATGAGCCCCTCTGTTTGCAGATCTAGAAATCAAACTAATAGAGCAATCAATAAAAGAAGACATAATAGCCCTTGAGGCATCAATCGAAAAACCAACATAAGAGAAAAGACTAGAAGTAGTGGTAACTAATAAATTCTTGAGAGTGGAGCAATCTGTGTAGATATGCACGGAGGTGACTTCCCGATCCTTAAGCCAAGATAACGCTTCTTTGCAGGCTAAAGATTCCGCCATGAGTGGTGAGAAGCAATGCGGGAGACGGGCGTTGAAGGCTGCGACAAAAGCTCCATTTTGTGACATCAAAACTGCACCCACCGTGGCCTCCTTGGTCTGATGACGATAGCCGGCATCCACGTAACATAGCAGCGCGGCAGAATGCACCTGAGGATTCGGTGCTGGCTGGGGAGATGGCGTGCTGTCTGCCAAGCCGTGCACTTGACGCCACGCGAATGCCGCAGCATGGGCTGCCCGCCAAACGCTTCTTGGATGCGGCAATGAGTTCTCCCAAACTGCCGTGTTCCTTGCTTTCCAAACATAATATAGCAGAGCTACAACATTGAGAACATCATCTTCAGTCAACATGCATAAAGCATTAGCAAACCATTCACCAAAATCATCCCCTCCCACACTAGGAACATGCAAAGAAGATTCATGCCATACTAGAGTTGTAAAATCACATAAAAGAAGTGAGTGCATTGTATTCTCATGCAATACACCACACATAGGACATGTTGGAGCAATCATGTCTTGTTAGTTGAACTTGACACATGCATAAAATAGGACGGGTGAGCAATTAATTATAATATAGCTTAATCTTTCAATTCGAATGGCATTTTCCATTTGTTCATACATTCATGTAGCCGGTTAACGTGTGCTTTGATTTCATTCGTAAAGATTCCAGACTCTAATTTTCAAAGCCCAAATAACTAAGTCAAAAGTTTGTCTCCCGTTTTAATTTCAACTTTTATATTTTTAACTTTTCATTTAGTTTTTTCTTTCCCAACAATTTCAACCAATTTCTAATATTGACCAAGGACTCAAATTAAAATTGACCCAGCTAAATATCTTTATACTATTATTTTATATTTGTACAGCATTTATTTTTACAACTTTATGTGATGGTTACTATCGTCACAAATTTGTATGTACACAATATATATAACTTCAATAATTTTATATTCATTACAATTGATAAGGTTATACAGCAACTCCGCTATTACTATAACTTGAGAGCCAATCAACTTATGACATATTCTTTTTTAGTGTTGTCGACAAATAGGTCATTTACGTTGCCATTGCTCCATAATCACCAACGTTGCCTCCCTCCCTAGTTTATTAATACACTTCTGGACATTTATAGAGCCTCCCCGGTTTTTTTTTTTTTTTTTTTTTTGAAGCACAAAGAGTCAATTTCGAGATCTCCACCACTGAGACTCGAACTCATGACCTCCCATCTAAGGGTGGCCACTACATGCCAATTGAGCACAAGGTGCTTGGCATAGAGCCTCCCCAGTTCATCTTACAGTTTAAAAAGTTATACACTTAAACTCAAATATCATTAGTAAATATATTACGGAGTAATATTTTACTCTTAATACTAACATAGCGTATATTGATTTAAGTCTAGTTCTTTTCAACAATCAATATAACAATATATATTATAAAGTTTCAAATTCGACTCACCGTGTGAACTGTCTATTGATTAACCTTCTATAAACAATCTAGAATATTTTACCTCATTTGTAGTCCTTTGCTGGTTAGGTTCATAAGACCAATTTTACTTAAAATACACTTTGCAGTTAATTGTAAACTTTACCATAAATCTAATTAAGCTATCAATAATCAATAATCAATATAACAACAAATATAAATTGTCATTCAAATTTATGGACTTTTGGCTTGACTTTCTCAATATACTACAAAAGATGATTCGAGTCAAGTGCCTATTAAAGAAAATGATAAAATTAAATGGTGGGATTCTTAATCTTCACTAATTTTGATTTGTTAATTCGTTAGTGCATTCACACATCGATGAAAACGATGAAGATAGAGATGCGAAGTAACTTGTAAATGAGGAAAAAGTATCTTCAATCAATTAGCCCCAAAGAACATACAATCGTTACAAATTGAAAGCAATAGTGTTTAAAGGTGTGAAAAAGAAACCTCCATCCCTTTAATCATTATGATTTATTGGGACTCGAAATACAATTCATTTGTACATATTAATTAAAGTTTTATTACCTATCTCAAAAGAGATGATTGAAAGAATATAACATAATTTTCATATAAAGATGTTACGAATTTAAATTTTATAAATATTATATAATTTAGCCCATTATGTGTGAAAATATTTAATTTGATTTATAAAAGAAAAATGAGAATTAGATGAGAAAAAGTCAAAAACCAATGTCATCCCCCTCAAGGAAACGAATGGAACGATGAAAAGAAAAGAATCCCATGTGAGTTGTAACATTTCCACTTTCAACTTGCCCACAGTGCGTCCGGTTTCCGGTAAATATAACGTCCACGTAGGCCAAGTTTACTCTGCAAACTATACCGTGGACCATGGTCCAAAACCGTCCGCGTTGTTCGTACCGTTATGTGGAAAGTAATTATATTTATGTAACATATTCACTTTCATTTTATATACACTGTAGTTTCATTTCAACACAACTATAATTTTATTTCAATATTACTATAGTTTCATTCGACATTATACATTTAAATATGTGAAATTGTTATTCAATTTCATTTTATATAGAATATAGTTTCATTACAACACAACTACAATATCATTTTGATATAACTACAGTTTCATTGGACAATATACACTCAAATATGTGAAACTGTTATTCAGTTTCTTTTTATATACACTGCAGTTTCATTTCAAAACAACTACGGAGTACAATTTTATTTTGATATAACTACAGTTTCATTCAATATTATACACTCAAATATGTGAAACTTTTATTCAGTTTCAATTTATATACACTATAGTTTAATTACAACACAACTACAATATCATTTCGATATAACTACAGTTTCATTTGATAATAGACACTCAAATATGTGAAACTGTTATTCAGTTTCATTTTATATATACTGCATATTCATTCTTTTAAGTCCAATATATATTAGTCTCATGATTTATGTAGGATAGGCAAATTAAAAATATATGACAAAAATAGAGTTAAATTTAGAGGAGGTCATTTGTCTTTGATGAGTGATGACAATTCTAATTTTAGTTCAAATTGTTATTTTTGCTATTTAACACTCAAAATTATCATATTTTGGACATTTTTAATTTTTTTGATGACTTTTTCGGTGAAATCCTATTTTAAATAAAGGTATTTTCGTCTAAACTAAAATACCATTGGTTAAAGTAGGATTTCACACAAAAAAAGGTCATCGAAATGACTGAAAATGTTCACAATATAATAGTTTAGAATATTAAATGACAAAAACGATAATTTGATACTAAATTTAAAATTGCCAGTAAAGACAATGAAAATCCGCTGAAATTAACTCACAAAATATTACAAAATTTAAAGCAAAATATTTTAATTAATTGATTTGATGCAAAATATTGTAATTACTCGGAAATAATTGCAAATAATATTTTGGTATAATAAATTAGTGATGGCTGTAGTGATTAAAAGGCGTGAAATGGTCAACTCTGCCTAGCTGGCACCAGCAGTCCAACCGTAATGCCTTTCACATTTAACACCCCGCTTTTACCGAGTCTTTCTTTTAACGGTCAATTACTCTCCTTTTGACTTTCGTCTCCCAATCTCCTCCACCGGATTACCCCTTATTTACTCGGATTGGTCAATGGCCTTAAACCATTTAATCTCCCATCCACCCTCCACGTGGAGCCCTCCCATTAGCTATTGTCTTTGACTGCAATAAAGTCAGAAGCGACAGGTCAGTAAACAATATTTTCAACAATTAAGAAAAACCCGAGGAGATAGAAAGAGAAAAGGTAGCATCTTAAGTTTGACTCCACTTTCTCTCTCTTCTACATCTTCTCTATTTTAATCGCCTTGGAGTTGGGTTCAATTTGCTGATTCTCTCTCTCTCTCTCAAAACCTTTCTTCTTCGCTCTTTGCTTTTTGACTCCACAGAGTTTCAGAGATCTTTAATTTGAGAGGTTTTTTGTTTATGGTGGAATAGATATGGCTGTAGAGTTGTTGTCTAGTTACAGGAACAGCGGTTTCGCCGCTAAGATGGAGGAAAACGCCGTCCAGGAGGCGGCCGCGGCTGGGCTTCAGAGCGTTGAGAAGCTTATCAGATTGCTTTCTCAATCGCAGTCGCAAAGTAGTGGGTTTTCTTCTGGGTCTTTGCCGCCACCGCCGGCGACGGCGGCCGGGGAAGGCTCCGCGGATTACCAGGCGGTGGCGGACGTGGCTGTGAGTAAGTTTAAGAAGTTTATTTCGTTGCTGGATCGGACCCGGACGGGTCACGCCCGGTTCCGGAGGGGCCCGATTTGTAACCCTCCTCATGTTCCGCAACCGCAGAGGAAAATGGATCAGGAATCGGAGCCTATGGCGTCGGGTCAAACCCGGGTCATCGAGAACTCCGAGAAGCCGCACACGGGTGCCTCCAAAATGTATTCTCCGCCGCCGATTCAACGATTGCCGCCGCTGCCGCACAACCACCACCACCTGCTGAAGAACGGGCCGGCGCCGGCGGCGCCGGACCGGAAAGAATCGTCGACCACCATCAATTTCTCGGCCTCCCAGGCCACATCCTCGCCGGGCTCTTTCATCTCATCGCTTACAGGGGACACAGAGAGCTTACAACCTTCACTTTCCTCCGGTTTCCAGATAACCAATCTCTCCCAGGTCTCGTCGGCCGGCCGTCCCCCTCTGTCCACGTCATCGTTCAAACGGAAGTGCAATTCAATGGACGATTCGTCCCTAAAGTGCAGTAGTGCTGGTGGGTCAGCCTCAGGACGTTGCCATTGCCCCAAGAAAAGGTAAAGTCAACGCTAAGAAACCATTATCACATCTAATTATCAACCCATTGACCACAAACTTTACCATTAACGTCTAATTTCATCTTAATCAGGAAATCAAGAGTCAAAAGAGTGGTTAGAATCCCCGCTATCAGCATGAAGATGGCTGATATTCCCCCAGACGATTTCTCCTGGCGAAAATATGGCCAAAAGCCCATCAAAGGCTCCCCACATCCTAGGTAATCTATTTAAACTCCTATCATATTCCATAATTAAACTTTTAGTTAAAACAGAACACATAATCTGATCCATTTATGTTTAAATTTCAGGGGATATTATAAGTGC
>CM008344.1:49351086-49368906 GCA_002525835.2 Ipomoea batatas
CAAAATATACCGTAGTACTTATTGAATCGTAAAGAGCTTAATGGTATTAGCTCCAAAAACGAATTTTAAAAATTAAAGGACTTGGAAAATTAAGTATTATCTCGACCTGCAAATCGAGTATTCCCATGAAAGTTATATACATCAATCAGTCTATTCTTTAACGCATTTCGTATTGACTCATCACACTAACGGTTATATCTCTTGAAGAAGATAAAGAACCGTTTAGACTCAAAAATGATACTGAGGACATCTTGGGACTTGAAGTCCATTACTTCATTATTATTGGAACACTACGGAAGAACCAGAAGTTCCGTGGTCATATTTTGATGACATTGTCTTTACAATGAAATCAACTATAGTTCCTAATGCCCTAAATATCCTCAAGTATCTCCAATTTAAAATTTATTCGATAAACCAATGTGTGATTTTCTCATAGATCAGTTGGTAATGACTGCCATTGATCTCCATTCCAAGTTAATTATGTGTGTTCTACCTCCACTGACTTATGGGAGGACAATAAAAGTGTGTTTTTAAGTAGGTATGGTTAAGAAATATTGGCTATATTCAACCTACATAGGCTCCAGAAGAGTCACGAGATCATTGTATACAATATTAACTTATAGTAACAATCCTGAAGATTGTCATATCATCTCCTCTACGATCCCTTTGAAACAGTTATTCTACTTTAAGCAATGTAGAAATTGAACATTGTTATCTTCAGGAGGAGATGCGGACTACATTTACTTAAATCAATCATGGAGATTGAGTCTTAAAAGATGAACAAGTTGTATTTTTGCAACCTATGAATACATATATACCATGTACTCTTTTCCTCACTAGATTTTTCCCATTGGGTTTTTCTAGTGTGGTTAATGAGGCACGAGTATGATATAATAAACGCGGAGAAAGTTGCAAGTAAATACTTAAATAGACGAACCTATGCCCTGAAGGCTTATGCTTGTACTCGTTTTCCTTATCTAAGTTTTTCCCACCGGGTTTTCTTAAGTTAAGGTTTTTAACGAGGCAATCAGGAAAGTTGTTGTCATTAGGGGGAGCAACAACATATACATAAATTATTGGTCCAGAAGACCACCAACTCTTGCAAATCTTGAAGATTAAAAAGTTATGGTTGTACTCTTTTCCTTAACTAAGTTTTTTACCACTGGGTTTTCTTAGTATAAGGTTTTTAATGAGGCAACCAGGACTATATATGAGTTTATAAATATCATGTACTCTTTTCTTCAACTAGGTTTTCCCACGTGGTTTTCCTAGTGAAGTTTTTAACGAGGCATGAAAGTATTTGAATATACCATTCATGTACCATGGACTCTTTTATTGTCTAGGTTTTTCCCACAAGGTTTTCCTAGCAAGTTTTTGACGAAGCAAGATCGTGAACAAATAATGTCCAAGGGGGAGTGTTATAAATAATAGTATTTGTGGCCATTATTATGTAGTATTGTAACGGTCGTAACCTATATCATAATGGTAGTGTTTATTAGTATTGTTATATATATGTGTATCCATATGTTGTAAAAAGATGATCAGTGAATAAGATATACTCTCCCTCCTCTTTGCTTCCATACTCTCTATTAGTATAGTTTATTACTTTACAATTCATTATTCAACTGTTAAGGAGCTAATAGCCAATGGACAATTTCCATTACAAGATATTTAACTATTAGTGATTTGGTGGACTATTTTCTATTTTTTTTAAAAAAAAGATTTGGTGGACTACTTTAATTTTATTTATGAGTGTAATATTTTTAATTATGAAATAATTAATATTTATTTATGCATATTAATAAAAAATTATTTACATATATTTTTATTTATACGTTTTTTACACGTTTCATTTCCTATTTTGAATTTTACATTTCCCCATTTCTTTTTTTTTTCTTTTTTTTTTGTTGCTACATAGGTACTGAATAAATATGGAGTATTGTAAACTTTGCTATACTTCGTATTGTTTGAGATAATATTTATACAAAAATTTGATACCAATTCAATAACATACTTTGAATTTGATAGAGTTATAGAGACCAGAATATTTCACCATCTAAAATAGAAATAAATCTCTTTTTATTTATTGGTTTTCATAAATAATTAGCTAACCCAAACTATGGTATAAAAAAAATAGTAATCTAGTTATATTATATCGCACATCAGATATATAATAAATGATTTGTGTGAAAAATCTTAACCCCTATAGCGGGATCATTTCAAATTCTAGCATTCTAAAAAATTTAGTAATTCAATTCTTTTTTTTTGGTAAATTCACCGGATCTTTCTCCATACGTTTAACGGTCTGGGTCCACCCACGTTATTAATTCAATTCTAGCGTACAAGGAATTTGACCCTATTTGGTAACATAATTCAATTCTAACGTACAAGGATCTTTCTTCAATTTTAATTTATCTGACCACTATTAGCTGTTTGACTTGGTTAAATAGAAGTGTTTGATTAATTTAACAACTTATTGTTCTAAAACACTAAAATTTAAAAAGCTGTTCAAAGTAGTTTTTTCGATAAAATTTTTGAAAAAGTTATTTTGCATGTAACTGGCTAACAGCTAATTTACCAAGCATCTTTCTACAATCAGCTAATGCTATCAACTAGTCATACCCACTAAATCAACTTACAACTATTTACCAAACACCTCATTGTCATATTATAGATTACACAAATTTCAATCGTTATACCCTGCACCGCGGTGCACATAGCAATGTGCACCACGTACATAAAACGACGTCGTTTTGGTGTTAGTAGACGCGAACGCGAATGACTCAGGGAATTCATTATCTATAATACACATAATCATTATCTATAATACACAGAACGTTTGCCTAGAATACACAGAATGTTTGCCCAGAATACACAGAATATTAACACAAAATACACAGATGTTAGTGGACACGAATAACTCCAGAAAATTCATTATCTATAATACACATAATCATTATATAGAATACACAAAACATTTGCCTAGAATACACAGAATGTTTGCCCATAATACACAGAATATTGACGCAAAATACACCGAACTCATCCTTCTAACATTCGAATGCACAAACACATCACAACTTGTGTTAATAACATGAATACACATAATATTTACACAAAATACACAGAACCCATTCTCCTAAACATTAGAATGCACAAACGCATCACAACATGTGTTACTAACATGAAATCACAATATGTGTTACTAACATAAATACACATAACGGTTGCCTATAATACACAGAACGGTTGCCTAGAATACACAGAATGATTGCCTGGAATACACAGAATATTAACATAAATACAGAGAACGGCCGAAACGGGAAAACGTGATTTCCAAAAAAAAAAACGGACGATTAGTTTACAATGCTCAAAACGACGTCGTTTAGGTACGTGGTGCACATTGCTATGTGCACTGTGGTGCACAGTATAATTTGCCCACAAATTTAACGTACGAGTGTATAAAAAATACTTGCCACCTAATATTTTAAATATATTCCCCTTAAAATTGCTTCCATATTTGGAACCAAAAACTAAAATAGAAAATTTCAAAATATTACTTATTACCATAATTCTTTTTAAAATGAAAAAAAAAACTTTTTTAATTATCTCAATCGAAAAAGTGAAAAAATGTTCTTATATTTTCTTCTTCTTTTTTTGATAGAAAAAGCATAAGAGTAAAAAGTATTGAATCCATTCCCCTATTTATTTATTTTTAATAACAAAAATGCTAATAGTTGTTACTCGTTGTTCATTATATATTTAAAAATTCAAACGTGGTAGATAATCATTTTAATTGATAATTGTAATACAAATTTTGTACAACTTAATGTGTGTTCATTAATTAGTAAAATTGACAATGAATATAAAACATGAAATAGTGATGCTCCAATCATCTCCTAACCTAACTATAGTACCATACTTGCTCAACAAATTATGAACATTTTTTTTATGAAAAACAACAGTGATACTATCAAACCACAAGGTATTTGGCATAAAATTACTCAATTGGATATTTTTATTGTATTTAGTAATTATATGAAAAATTTTAACTTAGTGTAATGTTAGTCAATTAATAAAAAAAAATTAATAAGATTATAAATATAATGCGTTTATTGCCTGAAAATAAATATTAGGATGTAAATCTAGAAGAGGAAAATAACATTTTAAAATATTGTCAATAGAATTAATTATGCTTGACACTTTGAAATTTAATAAAAGTAGTAATTTAATTTTCTTATAATTATTATCTTACCCTCCTTATACATCATGTTATTACTACTACTGTATAAAACTTTTATAGTAATAATATTACAATAGCCCAAGAATGAGGTCGAATAAGAATGCATGAAGCACAAAATACGATCATGATACAAGATCATGGATGAGGTTTTATTTAGAAATTTTTTAAAATTAATTAGAGTAATCTATTAAATTTTAATAATCTATTAAATAATTTAGAAAAATTAAAGTTGTAATTTGTGAAATGTTAAAGTTTTAAAAAAAAAACTTTAACAGTTCACAAATTACTTTTTCTCTTTTTAAAAGGCCCATCTTCTTAAGAAAAGTGCAAAAAAAGGTAGAACTAGAAAGTAAAGAGAAAACGATTGTAGGTGTAGTACAAACTATTCTCTATATTCACCATCTAAAAATGCTCCCTTCATGACCCGTAACGGATGCAAGGGTGGTTCGAAAAAGTCTTTGCCCATTCCGACGAATGCACCGCCACAAGCTAATCAACTTCCGGTGGTGGAGGGGAAGATTGGTTTATGGTCTCAAACAGGCACCACAGGCATGGTTTAACAGACTACACAAGTTCCTAGTTGTTACACGGTTCTCCGTATCCAAGACTGATGTCTCACTTTTTTACTATACCTCTAGCTCTTCCCGGCCGAGTTTTCTTGCTCGTTTACGTCGACAACATCATCATAATGGGTAATGACGCAGCATTAATAGGCACTCTTCTCCACCGGAATTCCTGTACTTTCAAAATTTGGGACTTGGGCACCTCGAGTTTCTTTCTAGGCATAGAGACTATCACTGACAAGACAGGGTTTCTACTCTCTCAACAACGGTACATGAAGGATATATTATCTCGTGCACGGATGTCGACTGCAAACCTCTAGCTACACCAGCAGCTGTCACACAACCGGCCACTCCGTCTCTCGAACCATTTGGCAATCCGACACAGTATCGGCGCCTTGTTGGGGCACTACAGTATCTCACCATCACACGTCCTAACCTCTCCTTCCTGTCAACAGGTTGTGTCAGTTCATGCATTCGCCGACTGCAGATCACTGGGGTTTGCTAAAGCGCGTTCTTCGCTACGTCAAGGGCACTCATCACTACGGGCTTCGGTTATCATCCTCTTGGTCCACTATATTACATGTTTGTTCCGATTCAGATTGGGCCGGCTGTCCCATAGATAGGAAGTCAACTAGCCGTTATGTTGTCTTCTTTCGGAGCAATCTTATTTGTTGGCTTTCACGCAAACAGCGCACTGTGGCTCGTTCTTCTACGGAGGCTGAATGCAAGGGTTTAGCAGATGTTTCCGCAGAAGTTACTTGGGTTGTCTCACTCCTACGAGAACTTGGGCTTCATTCGGGTCACCCGACACAGTTTTGGAGTGATAATCTCGGTGCGACATATCTAGCAGCCAATTAGGTTTTCCACGCGCGTACCAAACACGTGGAGATTGACTACCACTTTGTACAGGACAAGGTTGCCTATGGGGAGTTCGTGGTCAATTTTGTCTCCACTCGGGATCAGCTAGCTGATATCTTCACCAAGCCGCTTCCTGCTCCGCGTTTTCAAGATCTCTAAAGCAAGCTCAATGTTGTCTGTTAGATTGTGGCTCAAATCCAGTCAAACCATGAAGACACGTTGCATGCATTCTCCTTACATGACTTCCTACTTTTGCTCTCCTTCTTTTAATTACCGCATCTTGTGTCTTTATTTTATTATAAATAGCTTTAGTTCTTTGTATTCAAATGCACTCATTCTTATATTACATAAATTGAATTGATTCATTTCTCTTCCTATTTTGTCTTATCCTCACGTAAGTATATATATATATATATATATATATATATATATGTATATATGTATATATGTATATATATATATTTCCTTCGCAATCTCTTTAAGAGATTAATTAATATATATATATATTATTATATTTTCCCACTTAACTAATTCATTTGTTATTTATATATTGTCCCTATTATTTAACTTCTATAATTCTCAATTTTCGATTATTCGCTTCTGCATTATTCCGCTATATTCTTAACAAGTGGTATCAGAGCCAGGTTTAATTGAGAATTATTTTCAAAGATGTCGACTGTTACCAAGTTCGATATCGAGAAGTTTGACGGGAAAATTAGCTTTTCTATCTGGAATGTTCAGATGGAAGCCGTTCTAACCCAGAACGGTTTGAAAAAAGCGCTAGCTGGGAAGAAGAAGAAACCGGCTACAATGACAGATGAAGATTGCGAAGATTTAGATGACGAGGCACGTTCAACCATTCAATTGTGCCTATCTATCGGTTCTACGTGAGGTGATAGGTTAGACGACTACGTTAGGTTTATGGTCCGAGCTGGATTTGCTCTACATGGACAAATCTCTGGCGAACAAGTTGCGCCTAAAGGAGCGGCTGTACACAATTCGTATGACGGAAGGTACTTCAATTCAATCTCATTTGGATGGATTCAATTCTATTTTTTTGGACTTGGAAAATATTGATGTTATAATAGAAGATGAGGATCATGCTATTTTATTGCTTGTTTCTCTCCCTATGTCATACAAGCATTTCCAAGAAATTATGCTGTATGGTAATAGTCTTGATGTCCTAACTTTCGACAATGTTAAGTCGAACCTATTGTCCAAAGAAAAATTTGACTTAGAAACTAAGTCTGAGGACAAAGGTGAAGGCTTGACTGTTAGGGGTCGTTCACTTGAAATAGGGAGTAGCAATAAAAAATCTAGATTGAAGTCCAAAGGACGTAAGTCCAACAAATCCTGTAAGTACTGCAAGAAGCATGGTCATGATGTGACAGAATGCTTCAAGTTGAAGAACAAGCAAGAGAGAGAGAAGAAGTCTGCTGAAGCTAGTGTTGTGGAAAGTGATTCAGAAGGCGATGTTATGTTATCTGTTAGCTCCGGTGACAAACAGAGCGACACTGGGTGGATTCTGGACTCTGGTTGTACATTCCACATGTGTCCACACAAAGACTGGTTCGTCTCTCTGGAACCAGTTGATGGTGGAGTTGTCTTGATGCGTAATGACACCCAATGCAAGGTTAGTGGAATTGGAAGTGTGCAGATAAAAACTCATGATAACGTTATCAGGACTCTTACCAATGTTCGGTATATTCCTGATTTGAAACGCAATTTGATTTCATTGGGCACCTAGGAATCTTTGGGGTGCAAGTATATAGCTGAAGATGGAGTTCTGAAGGTTATAAAATGCTATCTTGTTCTCATGAAAGCTTCTCGTTCTGGAAGCTTGTACGTGTTGAATGGCAGTACAGTGACAGGTTCAGTTGCGGTATCCTCATCGGTGTCTGATGCTGATCTCACTCAACTATGGCATATGCGTCTGGGGCATATGAGCGAGAAAGGCATGCATATCCTGAGCAAGAAAGGTCTCCTCGGTTCAGGTACAGGTAAACTACAATTTTGTGAGCATTGTGTTTTTGGGAAACAAAAGAGGGTTAGTTTCTCTACTGCTACACACCGTACCAAAGATGTATTGGAGTATATACATTCTAATTTATGGGGACCGACTAAAGTCCAGTCTATGGGAGGCTGTAGATATTTTATGTATATTATTGATGACTTTTCTCGTAAAGTCTGGGTTTATTTCCTGAAACATAAAAATTAGGCATTTTATATTTTCAAAAAGTGGAAATTTCTTATTGAGACTCAGACAGGGAAAAAGGTCAAGAAGCTCAGGATAGACAATGGCTTGGAGTTCTGTGCGTCAGAATTCACTGAGTTCTGTGCAACATAAGAAATTTCCAGGCACAAGACCTTGCCTGGAAAACCCCAGCAAAATGGTGTTACCGAACGTATGAACAGGACTCTGTTAGAGAGAGCTCGTTGTGTGCTCTCTAATGATGGGTTATGGAAACGGCGTGATTTTTGGGCCGATGTCGTTTCTACTGCATCCTATTTGGTAAATAGGTCTCCATATTCGTCCGTCGATTTCAAAATTCCAGAGGAAGTTTGGTCAGGTAATCCTGTTGACTAGTCTATGTTAAGAGTTTTTGGTTGTCCTGCATATGCTCATTCTAGTACGGGTAAATTAAACTCGAGAGCTGTCAAATGCATTTTCCTTGGTTATGCTTCTGAGTCAAAAGGATATCGTCTATGGTCTCTTGATTCTCACAAGATCATTCTAAGTCGAGATATCACTTTTGATGAAAATGCACTACTTTCTTCTGGAAAAGATCGTGTTATTCCCAGTACAGGTGGCACACAGAGTACTGGTGAGAAGGTGGAGTTTGAGCTCAGCCTATGAATAGTATTACTACCCCTGATGGTAATACTAAAGATGATGCATCTACTAGTCGGCCGATTAGCTATTGTTATTTTAATGGGTTATTTCACTCAAAACTACATCGTTTTGAGCGAAATAACTCGAAATGTTTAAACTCTAGATGTTTTTAGGTTAATATTCAATATTTTAGTATTAATTAAATAATTATTAAATAGTTTATAATTATTAGTCTTAAAAATTTTAAAAATTTAAAATTTAAAAAAAATATTTTAAAATAAAAAATAAATGGAGACCAAGAGATTTTTTCAACCATAATCTCTATAGCGTGATCATTTCAATTTTAGTATGCTACAAGGAATTTGTCAGATTTTTTTGAAAGCAGGAATTTGTCGGATTTTTTTTTTGAAAGCTAGAATTTTTCAGATTAGATTACACAAATTTAACAATGCAAGTGCATAAAAAACAAACTGATGCCACTGAATATTTTAAATATATTCTCCTTAAAATTGCTTCCATATTGGGAACCAAAAACTAAAATAGAATTTTTTAAAAACATTTCTTATTACCATATTTCATTTTAAAAATGAAAAAAATAGTTTATTATGTCAATCGAAAAAGTGAAAAATGTTCGAATATTTTCTTTTGTTGATAGAAAAATCGTAAGGTTAAAAAGTATTGAATCCATTATCCTAATTCTAGACTTGCTCAACAAATTATGCTGACATTGATTGGTAGGTTGAGATTAAAACCTGACACATTCTTTATGGAAAGCAATAATGATGTCATCAAATCAAAGGTATTTGATATAAAATTACTCAATTGGTTATTTTTATTGTATTTGATAGTTATATGAAAAATGTTAACTTAGTGAAAATTAATAAAAAAAAAACCAATAAGATTATAAATAAAATGTGTTTAATGTCTAAAAATTAAATAAATATTAGGATGTGAATCTAGAAGAAGAAAATAGCCTTTTACAATATTGTCAATAGAATTAATTATGCTTGACACTTTGTAATTTAACATAAATCGTAAATTTCTTATAATTATTATCTTACCCTACTTATGCATCATGTTATTACAACTGTATAAAACTTTTATAGTAATGTTATAATACCCAAAGAATGAGGTCGAATTAAAATAAATGAAGCACAAAATACGATCGTGGATGAGGTTTTATTTAGAAAATTTTTATAAATTAATTAGAGTAATCTATTAAATTTTGATAGTTTTAATAATTAACTTTAAAAGTTCACAAATTACGTACAACTTTTTCCCCCTTTAAAAGGCCCATCTTCTTAAAAAAATGCAAAAAAGGTAGAGCTAGAAAGTAAAAAGGTAGGTGTTTTGCCTATGATTTTATTTTTTATTTTTTATTTTTTTTATTTTTTTTTCTGTTGGTACAATGTTACTTCATCTTTTTCGTTTTCTATTATCAAGTTTAAATTAAGTTTTTATTAATTTTTGACTTTTTGTTAAATCATTTCAATAGTAAACATTTTTTTAAAAAAAACTTAACTATACAATACAATTCAAGTTACAATTGTAAATTGACCAACGTGATTATGTATTTATAAAATGAACTTAAAGTCCAATCTTAATAAATTGTTACAATTTCAATCTTTGTCAATGTATAACAAAAGTTTTTTAGCTACTAAAGAATATATATGAACACTGTGGAATGGCAAATTTTATTATGGACCATGGTCTATGTAGCAACGTGGACCATAAAGTATGTATCATTTTAATTACACTTCACCTACTTTGAATTATATAGGGTTATGGAGACAAAAATATTTCTACCATTGAGCATAGCAATAAATCTCTTTTTATTATTGGTTATCATAAATTTGCTAACCCAAACTATGGCGTTAAAAAAGTTAATCTTGTTAACTGCAAATCGAATAATAAATGATTTCGATGAAAAATCTTAATCTCTATCAATGTTGCAAAAATCATACGTAGGCACCGGTAAACCGCCTAACGTACCACCATAATCAGTGGTCTAGGTGGCCGACTAGGCTGCCTAAACGCTTGCGCTGACTGCCTAGGCCTCTTAGGCACCGACTAGGCCGCCTAGTCGTCCGACTACACCTAAAAAGTGTTGAGACTCAAACCTGAGACATTCTCTATGAAACGAAACAATGATGCCATCAAACCAAAAGGTATTTGATATAAAATTACTCAATTGGTTATTTTTATTGTTTTTGGTTATTATATTAAAAATTTTAACTTAGTGAAAATTAATAAAAAAAAAACTAATAAGATTATGCCTATGTTTGGCAAACCTAGCTGAAAAGGTAGCTGAAAGCTGAAGAGTAGCTGAAAACTGAAAAGCTATAAGCTCGAAGCTGAAACCTGAAGAGCTGTTAAGCTAGCTGTTATGCTTAAAAGTGTTTGGTAAAATTAGCTTTTTAATAAGCTGATAAATGTAAAAAGACTAAAAAGGACATCTTCATACAATTTAAATGGTTTTAAATTTAAATAGGTTTGTTTATTATTAAAATATAAAATAATGAAATCAATATATTTTAATAAAATATAAAGTAAGAACATATAAAAACATACAAAGTAAAACAAAATGTTTATATTCATAAGATTTGTTCATACAAAAATCAATGTTCAAACACAAATGTCAAATTGAAATTACAACCAAACATATTGAATAGAAAAAGTCAAAAAGGTTTTGCCAAAAAGGTTTTAATTGAGAAAGGTTTTAATTAGGAAGGGTAAATGATGTCATTTCTTTAAAATAATAAGGTTAAAGATGGAAAAAAAAGTTAGGAAGCTACTAGCTTATTTTGAAACGCTACCTTAGGGCTATGTTTGGCAAACCTAGCTGAAATGGTAGTTGAAAGCTGAAAAGGAGCTGAAAGCTGAAAAGCTATAAGTTAGGAGCTTAAACTGGTGAGCTATTAAGCTAGCTGTTATGCTTAAAAGTGTTTGGTAAAATTAACTTTTTGATAAGCTGATAAATGTAAAAAGACTAAAAAGGGCATCTTCATAAAATTTAAATTTGTTTTTTTACATATTAAAATTTAACGTTTGAAAATAAAACTATTAGCAAATAATGATCTAGCATCCCATAATGAAGTAGCAATATTGTTGCGATTGGCCGGTTGCAGACTGCGGAGCGAGGTGGCTGATGGGTGATGCTTATGCGGAGAGTAAATGAAGATGAAGCGATTAGCGTGAAAATTGCGAATAAACAAGAATAGAAAAGGGTTTTAATTGGGAAGGGTAAATGATGTCATTTCTTTAAAATAATAAGGTTAAAGATGGAAAAAAAGTTAGGAAGCTACTAGCTTATTTTGAAACGCTACCTTAGGTAGCGTTCAAAAATAAGCTCATATTTTAAGCTACTAGCTTATTTTAGGAACATTACCAAACAGAGTTTATAGCTTATTAGTAGCTTAAAATAAGCTATAAGCTCCTAAATAAGCTTTGCCAAACAGAGCCTAGGTAGCGTTTAAAAATAAGCTCTTATTTTAAGCTACTGACTTATTTTAGGAACATTACCAAACAGGGCTTATAGCTTATTAGGAGCTTAAAATAAGCTATAAGCTCTTAAATAAGTTCTGCCAAACAGAGCATATAAATATAATGTGTTTATAAGTCATTTTACATATTAACCGCTAACATAAACAACTAATTATACCAAACACTTTTTTACAAACCGCCAATACAATCCGCTTGTAAAACTAGCTATTTTATATATAATTTTGTTTTGTATTATTATTATTATTATTATTATTATTATTATTATTATTATTATTATTATTATTACATATTTTATAAGGGTATTTATGTCTTTTAAAACATAGTTCATTTCTATTTCTTAAACCAACTAAACACTGTAATATAATTACTAAAGTCTATTTCTCTCGCGAACCAAACAATAGAATACAATTCCTATTCTGTTCTTTGTGATGAAAAGGAGAAGGTTGTCGGAAATCTACTTGCTATATGCAAGGATGAGACAGAACATGTTGAGGAAGATGAAATAATTATTTTATTGTATATTGTATTCTATTGTTGAAAGAAAGGAACGAAGGAATCTATATATACATGAAAAGTAATCTGCTAAGAATCCTAAGATATGTATGTGCAAGAATTAAGGAATACAAAAGGTAAGATTACATGGAAAATATATTGTTTTCCAAAGATTAATGATCCTTCCATATCTTGTGAGAGCCATTGGTGATCCTTCCATATATTGTGATGAGAGCCGTTGGTGATGTGCATGTACGTGAAGTCCATCACTTTGCCTATTCCATTCCTTATAAAATATCATTCTTATTATCTCAAAATTTATTCCGTGAACCAAACGACCTGTAACTATATCAAATCACAAAATGGTTGTCTTTCCCTCACCTCATTTCCTCTTTCGGACAACTAGCTTTAACTACTAGAAATTGGTTTTTGTTCAGTGAGGCGTTTATTTTCCCTGAAATTTAGAACTACAAAGGTAGGTGTTTTGCCTATGATTTAATTTTTATTTTTTATTTTTATTTTTTATTTTTTTTCTATTGGTACAGTGCTACTTCATCTTTTTCGTTTTCTTTTATCACGTTTAAATTGAGTTTTTATTAATTTTTGTTAAATCATTTCAATAGTAAACATTTTTTTTAAAACTTAACTATACAATACAATTCAAGTTAGAATTGTATATTGACCAATGTGATTATCTATTTATAAAATGAACTTAAAGTCCAATCTTAATAAATTGTTACAATTTCCATCTTTGACAATGTATAACAAAAGTTTTTTAGATACTAAAGAATATATATGAACACTGTGGAATGCCAAATTTTATTGTGGACCATGGTCTATGTAGCAACGTGGACCATGAAATATGTATCATTTTAATTACACTTTACCTACTTTGAATTTGATAGAGTTATGGAGACAAAAATATTTCTACCATCGGGGATAGCAATAAATCTCATTTTATTATTGGTTATCATAAATTTGCAAACCCAAACTATGGTTATCATAAATTTGCAAACCCAAACTATAGTCTTTAATTTTTATAATTGCACATCAAATAATAAATGATTTCGACGAAAAATCTTAATCTCTATCAGTGTTGTAAGAATCACACCTAGGCACCTGTAAGCCGCCTAACGTATCACCATAAGCAGTGGTCTAGGCGGCCGATTAGGCTGCCTAGACGCTTGCGCTGACCGCCTAGGCCTCTTAGGCACCTACTAGGCCGCCTAGTCCGCCTATTAGCTATTGTTATTTTTTTGAAAACATAATGAGTTTTCAATGAGTTATTTCACTCAAAACGATATCGGTTTGAGCGAAATAACTCGAAATGTTCAAACTCTAGATGTTTTTAGGTTAATGTTTAATATTTTAGTATTAATTAACAAAGTATTAAATAGTTTTTAATTATTAGTATTAAAAAAAATAAAAAATTAAAATTTAACAAAAAAATAAAAAATAAAAAATACATGGACGCCTAACGATTTTTTCAACCATAACCCATATAGCGTGATCATTTCAATTTTAGGATGCTAAAAAATTTAGTAATTCAATTCTAGCGTACAAGGAATTTGTTAGATTTTTTTTGAAAGAAGGAATTTGTCATATTTTTTTTTGAAAGCAGGAATTTGTCAAATTTTTTTTGAAAGTAGGAATTTGTCAGATTTTTTTTTTAAACATGAATTTTTCAGATTAGATTACAAAAATTTAACAATGCAAGAGCACAAAAACAAACCGTTGCAACCTAATATTTTAAATATATTCCCCTTAAACTTGTTTCCATATTGGGAACCAAAAACTAAAATATATTTTTTTAAAAGTATTTCTTATTACCATATTTCATTTTAAAAATGAAAAAAATATTTTATTATATTAATAAAAAAAGTAAAAAAAATTTCAAATATTTTGTTTTCTTGATAGAAAAATCATAAAGGTAAAAAGTGTTGAGACTCAAACCTGAGACATTCTTTACTAACGTTTACGATTTTTGGGGTGTTTGGTAATTTGGGAAATAGTTGTATACAGGAGATGGAGTTGGTCCATGTTCATATATGCTTTTTCATAATGGGATAATAAATAGGGTTGGTGAAGTAAAATATTTGGGTGGTGATTATGAAATATATGAGAGACTGGAAGCTAGCTAAGGAAGTGTGTCTAGATGGGTTGAAAGATAGGATAAAGCAGTTAGGGTATTCTGAAGTACGAGTTCAAATCTAATGTTTTTGGAATGAGAGATTGAAGTTGCTACAATCAGACAATGATGTAATAGCACTATTGAATGAGGATAACTCGAGAAAGCATTTGGAGATTTAGGTAGAAACACTAGATGAATTAGACTTGATTGATGCATAAATGGAAATATACTTGAGCTAGATAGTGATTGGGAAAGGGAGGTTGAAGTTTACTTTATGGGGGTAGATGATGAGGTTGGTGTAGAGGTTGGGGATGAGTTGAGAGCAATTCCTCTCACCAACTTTAGATGTCGTTGATCAAATTAATTAGTTCACATGTGACATGAACACTGCAGAATGTCAAACATATTTAATATATAATAATAATAATAATAATTGTTGTATATACAAATTGATATTCTTGTTAACGAAAAATAATTAATTTTGTGTAATTGACTAATAATAATTGCCTAATAATTATTATGATAATTAAGATAAATATTGGTCGTTCTATTTATTTTTATACTCCGTAATAATTAAAGTTAAATTATTTCTCATTTTTCAATATTTATTTTTGTAATAATATAATTACTTAATTTATACGGAGTATTAAATATTGATCTTTTTAACATAATTGTAAACAAACAAGGCATATATTATTCAGTTAATTGAGTGATACTTTTGCACTAATCATATAATCAAATAAATGTACATGTTCAATATTAGATTTTTTAAAATAATTTTATCTTTAATTTTATTATCTAAATAAATAATAAAAAAATTTATCCGTGAATTGCACGAATAATTGGACAATTATTTGCTCTAATTCAAGCAAAGAAAACATAAAAAAAATATAATCAATCCAACAAATTTCATCAATTGCGCTATATAATATTCGATGTTATAATTTATATAATTGTATATCAATCCAAATATTCTTAAAATATTATAACAAATTCATTCCGTGCAACGCACGTGCGAAAATACTTCTATTTTTTATATCAATTAAAAAAGTGAAAAAATCTTCGAATATTTTATTTTCTTGAAAGAAAAATCATAAGTGTAAAAAGTATTGAATCCATTATCTTAATTATAGACTTGTTCAACAAATTAGGGGGACATTGATGTTGAGACTCAAACCTGAGACATTCTTTATGAAAAGTAACAATGATGTCATCAAACCACAAGGTATTTGATATAAAATTACTCAATTGGTTATTTTTTATTGTATTTGGTAATTATATGAAAAATTTTAACTTAGTGTAATGTTAGTCAATTAATAAAAAAAACAATAAGATTATAAATATAATGGGTTTATTGCCTAAAAATAAATATTAGGATGTAAATCTAGACCAGGAAAATAACCTTAGCTTTTAAAATATTGTCGATAGAATTAATTATGCTTGACACTTTGAAATTTAATATAAGTAGTAATTTTCTTATAATTATTATCTTACCTTACTTATACATCATGTTATTACTACAACTGTATAAAACGTTTATAGTAATAATGCTATAATAGCCCAAGAATGAGGTCGAATAAAAATGCATGATGGACAAAATACGATCATGATACAAGATCATGGATGAGGTTTTATTTAGAATTTTTTAAAAAATTAATTAGGGTAATCTATTAATTTTTGATAATTTATTAAATAATTAACTTTAAATTTTATAAATTACAACTTCTTTCCCTTTTAAAAGGCCCATCTTCTTAAGACAATCAAATGTAAAAAAAAGGTAGAGCTAGAAAGTAAAGAGGAAACGATAGTAGGTATAGTACAATTTACTCTCTAAATACACTATCTAAAACCGCTCTCTTCATGGCTGGTGACCGATGCAAGGGTGGTTCTAAAAAGTCTTTGCCCATTCTGACGAAGGCATCAACCAAATCAACCCCCACCATCAACCACCTCAAAGCCCTTTCCCATACCCAAACAATTCTTCTAACATCCTCTACGACATACTAGCAATAATGAATAGGTACTACAATTCTTCTAACATCCTCTACCACATGCTAGCAATGAATATGTACTATCAATGGTAGAAGTTGAGGGTTGTTATCACTTTGTATTCATTACAATAATTTTTTTTTCTTTTTAAAAAAAAACAAATTTTGGTTTAGGTGGCTCATCAAATTCAACACCACAAGTCTCAGCCAGCACACTGAATCATGATTTCATGATGAGGAGAAAACCAACAATGCAACTAAAAAGTATATCTTTAGTCAGCCATGTGTGAATGAATGCATGAGGAGGAACTGTTAGAATATTTTATTCTAATATTATTGTGGTCCATGTATTAAGTGATCTGAACAATTAAAATTCCATTTTGATAGGTAATGGAATAAAACTTGTAACAGATAAGGGGTAATATTTC
The DNA here is from genome assembly GCA_002525835.2 of Ipomoea batatas. Lineage (NCBI taxonomy): Eukaryota > Viridiplantae > Streptophyta > Magnoliopsida > Solanales > Convolvulaceae > Ipomoea > Ipomoea batatas. The sequence continues at coordinate 49,368,127 of CM008344.1, forward strand.
CTCTCTCTTTGGCTTTCAAATAAGGCTATTTAAGCCTATTTAATTGTATGGGTTTATGGCCCATTATTGCCATAATTCCAATATTAAATATTGGAATGTCAGGTTATGTTGAGCAGGCAATATATAAGGGCCAAGAATATTTTCCTATACTATCACTTGGGAAAACTTAGCGTGAAAGACCAGAGAGAAAAAGGGTTCTGCAAATACTAAGAGAAAGAAGAGGTGAAGAGGAAAGGGCCCAGAGCTTCATCAAACTCCATGGAATCAGGTTAGTAGTTTACGCTTCCTATGAAAGTATTGGTTAAATCATTCAATGCCTTTTATAATAATCTTACATTTGGTATCATGAGCAAGGTTAGGTATAATGATTTACCATTTTTTTTAATATGAAATTTGTGTATATATATATGCGTTAATTCTTAATAATTTGTGTATATATATGCGTTAAATTTGGCTAGAGCCCTAACATAAAAAAAAAATTTATATTTTATAATAATAATAATAATAATAATATGATGATTATTATTATTATTATTATTATTATTATGAATGTTGGTTTGAGAAGAAAAGATTTGTTAGATTGTTATGGTTCTCAAATCGTTATTATTATTTTATTATCTTATTATTTTATTTTATCTATTGTTGTAAAGAGCCTGTTAGTTACCAAAGTACCATGTCCAAGTAACAATTAGATTAAAATAAATTAAATATTTGCTTATTTTATCTATTGTTGTAAAGAGCCTGTTAGTTACTAAAGTAGCCTGGCCAAGTAACAATTAG
>CM008344.1:49455169-49465386 GCA_002525835.2 Ipomoea batatas
TTCGAAGAATGTTAGTTTCAATTGCAATGGAAGCCCGGTTGTTTGAATTTTTTGGTGTTCCAATTCCTCCGGAGAGGCATCCACATTCCAGAAGCCGACGTGTGTGCTTATATGATGATGGAGATGGAGAAGGAGTAGTTGACCATACTGCCACTTGGAAAACTAGAAATCGGAAATATCACAAGCTTGTTAAAGATAGGTTCAAATGGATTAAAGCCGCTTGGTACAATACAGTGAAGCAGGGGCTTGATAAGGAGTTGTTGTTACAAATGCCAAAGGATATTAAAGAGGTGGCCGAAAGGCAAAAGGAACTGAAGGCGTCTGCTAAATTTCTAACTAATCTCAATGATTTGGTCGATGAAGTCGCCCATGGAAAAGTGAAACATGGAAGCGATGATGATCATGCCCTCCTGGCTGCCGTCAATAAACGGCTAATCGATCTCGAGGCTTGAATCGATGATGCTATGAAAAATAACAATGATGTTGGAAACAACATTAACCAATTCCATGATGAGCAAATGAAAGTGCAAAATGAGATTGAGGGCTTGCACAAACAATTCCAAGTGCAACGTCAGATGGATTATCTGGATAGGGTGCTGGATCCGAAATATGTGAGTGATCCTGTGGTCTACAACAGAATAAACAACTGTAAGACCTTGCAAAAAAATGAGGAGGTGTTATTTGGACACAATGACCTCAACAACCCATTTCCTTCTCCCATGAAGAAGAAGAACAAAAGGACCACCACAACTAACCAGAATGAGCAAGCCAAAAAAAGTGATGCAGTGAGCAATGATGAGGCGGCTGCGGCTTTGGCTTTGGAGAGATTACTGGCAATCATCAATGTTACCCAAAAATACTTGGATATGGATCATGAACCCTTTGGGAAAATGAAAAACCTTCGAACTCTTCACTTTGGAAGGTGGCGAGACTCCTTGCCTGTACCTCACATTGAGGTTGAAAATGACCGCATCTTCGAAGCCCTGTTCCATGTGGCCAAGCATTTGAAATATCTGAGCCTCAGAGGGATTTCAAGGATCACTACATTGCCCTCCACTATTTCTAAATGCTGCAACCTCCAAATCCTGGACCTCAAGGCCTGTTACAATTTGGAAACTCTGCCTCCTGAGATTGCCTCCCTCTATAAGCTCACTCATTTGGATGTTTCAGAATGTTACCTCCTTCAGAACACCAATTTGTGGAGCCTTGTTCAAAACCTTCAGCACCTCCAAACCTTAAAGGGTCTCAAGCTAGATCAATCCAATCTCAACTCCCTTGAAGCCTTGGCAGCTGCTGATACCTTAAGGAAGTTGAGCATCATACTCACTACACTCAACTTCAACATAGATCTACTAACCAGTTTGAGAAAGCTTTGCATTCTCACAATAACATGGAGGATAACACCAGATACCCAGCCAAAAGCCAGCACTGAGAATCTGCCACAGCAACAACAAGCTGCAGAAGAAATTAGTGCCAACACTGAGACCACATCACACCCTAAACCAGAAAAAAGTGATGATGCCAGCACTGAGAATCCGCCACAGCAACAACCAGCTGCAGAAGAAATTAGTGCCAACACTGAGACCACATCATCACAGCCAAAACCAGCAGAGAAAAGTGATGATGGTGGTGGTGCCAGCACTCAGAATCAGCCACAGCGACAACCACCGGCAAAAGAAATTAGTGATGGTGGTGGCGCCAATACTAAGACCACACCACAGCCAAAACCAGAAAAAAGTGATGATGATAAAAAGGTGAAAGGTATTGAGGTTCTGCCAAATCTAAAGAAGCTTGACCTGAGATGCTATCCAGATAAAACTTGGCCAAATTGGGTTAAGAATCATTCTTCATTGGAAACACTTTACATCACCGGAGGAGACCTGGAGGAGTTTCCCATGTTAGATCTGGATCTACAAAAACTCCAACTTCTGCGTTTCAAATATTTAACCAAACTCAAATTGGATCAGGACAACACACCTCAACCAAAATCCACCGAATTTCCCTCTCTCATCACCTTCCTTAACCATGAAATCAAGTCTAAGTAGTGACAAGAATGCATATATGCATCATAGTATCATACCATGCAACCTGACTCACTCCCATCATATCCCAACGCGCAATATATATAGTTGCAGCGTTAGTTACTATTTTCCTATTTGATTTGAAGTCCTTTTTTGTTTTCTTTTTCTTTAATTTTCCAATAAATCTGTTAGTTGTTGTGTTTATTATGCGGTAGCATTTATGAGATGCTTGCTGCCATTTTATTGTTGTATTGATTATTAAATAATGCGTTTGACAAATAATATGACTTGGTGTTTTTCCTTTAAAAAAGAAAGATTGTTTACTATTAGACTATCTCAGCTAATAATGGTGGCGTATTTGTATTCAAACATACCCATCCAATTGCATCAAGAGGCTGAGTTGTGGCCCAAAGTAGAAACACCAGAGTTGTTTAAATAGAAGGTTCGGTTTCCAAAAAAAAAATAAAAAATAGAAGGTTCAAAAGTGGGATCATCTGACTAGGAATAAGGCAGCGCAAGAGAGATTCTCTGTACAATTCAATTACTTTTTAAAAGGGTATTGCTTCTATTTTTCAATTCAAATGATTCTACTTTGGTTTCAAGTCTTTTAACATTTATTTTTCAATTCAAATGGGTCTATCCATTTTGAACATAAATATATCAATCTCTTAATCCCAGTATGAAGAATCAAAATCCACTTTGACCATACCTAAATTAGAAATGGACCCACATATATTAGTACCACAAAATAACTTCTTACAATACCATTTTTACTATTTTTCCAACAATAAATTGCATCAAGAGGTTGAGTTGTGAGCTTGGGGCTGAAACTACAAACACCCAAGTTGGCTACATATATAGAAGAGTTAATTCCAGCAATGATCCTCTGACTATGTTGATTTTCCAAAATTAGTCCCCGACTTTAAATTTGGACAATTTAGGTCCCTTGACTTTCAAATTCTTTCCAATGTTGGTCATTTCGTCAAATTTTGGTTAAATTGAAGTTAAATGAAGGGGTAAAATTGTTCATTCACATGTTTAGTGTATTATTACTCGTATTTCTCCTATCATATACGCTGTATATATGAATATAATCTCAGTCGAAGTCTCAATCGAAGTTATATAATCTCATTCGATGTATCTTCGACTGATATTATATTCATATATATAGCGTATAGGACATAAGAAATACGAGTATACAAGTGAACGGACAATTTTACCCCTTCATTTGACCTCAATTTAACCAAAATTTGACGAAAGGACCAACATTGGAAAGAATTTGAAAGTCAAGGGACTTAAATTGTCCAAATTAAAAGTCGGGGACTAATTTTGAAAAATCAACATAGTCAGATGACCATTACTGGAATTAACTCTATATAGAAGGTATAAAGGTAATAAAAATTTTAATTACACTCATAGAATCAATCGACAAAAACATACTACGTACGTTGCGTAGAAGATCAATTAATGACAAGAAAAATGGGGGAGAAGAACAAAAATTCCTTGCTCAGGTCGTAGGCATGCCAACCCAAAGAGAAAAAAGAGGCATCTTTATTCCTTTTGAAGATGTGGAATACGTACATACTAAGCAAAAACCTTAAAGAAAAAAGAGTTACATTACTTACTATATATATATATATATAAACACTACTACTCTATTAAAAAAAAATTATTGCCACCAAACTCTCTTAATCCTCTGATTCAACCATAGACCTCGTATTCATATATTCAACATACTTCACCATTCACATTACTTGAGCTATGGAGGTTGAAGAAGCCCAGCCAACGGTGACGCAAAACCAGGAGAAAGATGAGGACAATGAAGAAGATCTTGATTTTGAGGAGTACAGTGAAGAAACAAAAGAATTGTTTGATCGCATTAAATGGTAATCTCTCTCTCTTTTTTTTTTTTTCATTTATGTGAATTTTACATGACTTACTTATAGACTTGGATATATTTGTGTGTGCATAAACAATATATAATAATAAGCATATTTTTATATCATATTGTACCCAATATAATACACCATTTAGTATATGACAGGATAGTATGTATGATTCAACGGGTTTATAATAGCTCTAACTAGTTTGCTTTTGCAATAGTTTTCAATGAGCGGTCCAAATTAGAGTTTATATTGTTTCATGATAAGCTAGGATCAAAGTCGGATTTTAAGGCGTGCAAGATGTGCAAACCCTACCTTGCCTAATAGTTAGTATATGTATTTGTGATTATATTGGCTAAACATTAAGTTTTCATTACTGATCTAAATTTTACTACATATTATTTTAAAAAAAACATTCTACTTTGTAATATTCATGTGAATCACTTTTCTTCAATTTGCAGTTTATTTATACTTTGATAGGGTCTCACTTATGTACAAGCACATGGCAAAAAAAAAAAAAAAACCGTTCGTGGCTAGGATAGTAATGAAAACATGTAAAACTGGATTGCATTTCTTAATAGAATTGTTTGATGTCAAGGACCTTGTGGTCCAGTGGCATCAAACCCTTACTCTTGTGTTTCAATAGGTTGAGAGAAAATAGAATTAGTAATAGAGTTAGTAGTATTAAAAAAAAAATAGAATTGTTTGATGACTTTGGGGTTGACTATTTGGGCAGGAAGATGGAAACAACTGAATTAAATGGGGTTATGAACGAAATTGAGAGAGGTTTGGTTACAAACATCAAAAGTGATTTAAATATTGTGAAAGCTTTGGTGGTAGGATTTTGCAACCAAAAATACATGAAAGCCCATGTGAAACACAAGTTAATGTGCATAGAGAAAGAAGCTGAGAACATGATGATTAATCATTTGATTAATGAAAGGGAGAAAAAGAAAGAGGAGGAGGAGGAGGAGAGAAAGGTGACGGCGAAAACCTCTGAATGGTTGTATTCTATTAGTAAGAAAACGGAGAAAATCAAGATTTTGGTTTCCCAATTCGGGAGGCTGCCGGAGGAGGAGAGAGGTGCGGCGTCGTCGTCGTCGAAGACCGGCGGTAAGAGGGAAAAGCAGAAAACGGTATCAAACTCCACGGAATGCTATAAAATGTGCGTGGAAGAGAGCCTCCTGATTTCGCCAATCATCGCGGCGGGTAGCCTTAAAAAGAGCTACGACCATCTTCCGAGTAACGAATTGAAGCTGTGTTTGCTCAGCCTTGCGGCATTTCCAGAGGATTTCATCATAAAGAAAAGGCCACTCATTTATTGGTGGATGGCAGAGGGCTTTGTAGTGGAGAATAATGGAAATTCCAAGTCAGCTGAGGAAGTTGGGGAACAAAACTTCACCCAACTTATCCAACTGGGCTTAATTCAACCATGGTATGAATCAGGCAACACTACTAATAATAATAATAATAATGTTCATGTACAGGGCTGTAGTGTGCATCCTTGGATCCGAAGAATGTTAGTTCCAATTGCAATGGAAGCCCGGTTGTTTGAATTTTTTGGTGTTCCACCTATGACCACGATTGGGAATCCCAGAAGCCGACGTGTGTGCTTATATGATGATGGAGAAGGGGTAGACCATATTTCCACTTGGAAAACTAGAACTCGGAAATATTGCAATAAGTTTCGTGAAAGGTTCAAATGGATGAAAGCTAATGCTGCTCTCTTGGAGAACATAAAAAATGATGCTCGCTGGAAGAACATACAAAATGTACAGCATGGATTTAAAGTGGTGTCTGATAGGCAAAAGAAGCTGCTCAACATTTACACTAAATTTCTTGCTCCTGTGAATACTTTATTTGCTGGGAGCGATCATCATAATGCCCTCCTCAATGCCCTCAATCACAGCCTAAGTAATGTAAAGGCTCAAATTGATGATGCTTTGGAAAGCATTAATGATGCTAGTGGTGATGCGCGACAAAACATTCTCAAAAAGTTGCAGGATGAGCAAACGAAACTGCTGAAAGACATTGAGGGCTTAGAAAAGGTAGCAATAGATCAGTTGAATTATCTGGATATGATGCTGGAACCCAAGTGGATGAATGATCCTGTGGTCTACAACAGAAGTAAACACTGTGAGATTTTGCATAAAAAAGAAGACTCCTTATTTGGCCACAATGACCTCAACAACCCATTTCCTTTTCCTTTTCCTTTTCCAATGAAGAAGAATAACAACAACAAAAGGACCACCACAAGTACTAGTAATGGAAGAAGTAAGGCCAAAAAAAGTGATGCAGTGAGCAATGATGAGGCGGCTGCAACAGCTGCCGCTGCGGAGAGATTACTGGCAATCATCAATGTTACCCAAAAATACTTGGATATGGATGATGAACCCTTTGGTAAAATGAAATACCTCCGAACTCTTCACTTGGGAAGGTGGCGAGACTCCTTGCCTGTACCTCACATTGAGGTTGAAAATGACCGCATCTTCGAAGCCCTGTTCCATGTGGCCAAGTATTTGAAATATCTGAGCCTGAGAGGGATTTCAAGGATCACTTCATTGCCCTCCACTATTTCTAAATGCTGCAACCTCCAAATCTTGGACCTCAAGGCCTGTTACAATTTGGAAACGCTTCCTTCTGAGATTGCCTCACTCTATAAGCTCACTCATTTGGATGTTTCAGAATGTTACCTCCTTCAGACCAATATGTGGAGCCTTGTTAAACACCTGCAGTGCCTCCAAACCTTAAAGGGTCTCAAGCTAGATCAATCCAATCTCAACTCCCCTCCACCCTTGGCAGCTGCAGATACCTTAAGGAAATTGAGCATCATACTCACTACACCCACCTTCAACATAGATATACTAAACAGTTTGAGCAATCTTCGTATTCTCACAATAACATGGAGGATAACAACAGAGAAACCAACACAGGGGGGTGCTAGCACTGATAATCCGCCACAGCAACAAACAGATATTGAGGAGGCTCTGCCAAATCTAAAGAAGCTTGATCTGAGATGCTATCCAGGTAAAGATTGGCCAAATTGGGCTAAGAAGCATTCTTCATTGGAAACACTTTACATCACTGGAGGAGATCTGGAGGAGTTTCCCATGGCTGATCTGCATCTACCAACACTTCAGCTTCTGCGTTTCAAATATTTAACCAAACTCGAATTGGATCAGGACAACACACCTCAACCAAAATCCACCCAATTTCCCTCTCTCATTACCTTCCTTAACCATGAAATCAACTCTAAGAAGTGACAAGAATGCATGCATCATAGTATCATATCCCCAACGCGCAATATATATAGTTGCAGCGTTAGTTACTATTTTCTTATTTGATTTCTTTTCAAATAAATCTGTTGTTGTGTTTATTATGCAGTAGCACTGATGAGATGCTTGCTGCCATATTGATTATATATTAAATAATGTGTTTGCGAAATAATATGAAGTATACCTGTTTTTGTATCTTATATATGTAAATTTTATGGCATTTCTTAGAGAATGGTGTTGATGACGAACTAAATATATAATAAAGAGTAATTTAATTTAATTTGTAACTTGATAATTTCATGCTATTTCTTAATTTAATTGATGAGTTCATGGAATACAACATACTCTGATCTATCAGTAAACATCAAACATCATAACAATTAAAAGACTCCAATTTCACTCATGGAATTCAACACAAGAAAAGAACAAGGACAGAACAAAATTATTCCTTATAAACTTTATTAGACACATCAACTTTAATACAGTGGAATCATGCAATTAAGTTTTTTCTACCCATAACCTAATGTCTAATTATTCTTGAATTGATATATAAAAGGTTCCTACATCAAGTCAATCATCAATTTGTTGCTGATTACTAGCTGTTCACTCACATGGATTTGACGCAAGTCTGCTGTAATTGAGGTTGAGCATCATACTCACTACACCCAACTTCAACATACATCTACTAACCACTTTGAGCAAGCTTTGCATTCTAACAATAACATGGACGATAACAACAGTAAAGAAGCCAACACAGGGGGGTGCTAGCACTGATCATCCGCCACAGCAACAAACAGATATTGAGGAGGCTCTGCCAAATCTAAAGAAGCTTGATCTGAGATGCTATCCAGATAAAGATTGGCCAAATTGGGCTAAGAAGCATTCTTCATTGGAAACACTTTACATCACTGGGGGAGATCTGGAGGAGTTTCCCATGGCAGATCTGCATCTACAAAAACTCCAGCTTTTGCGTTTCAAATATTTAACCAAACTCAAATTGGGTCCGGACAACACACCTCAACCAAAATCCACCAAATTTCCCTCTCTCATCACCTTCCTTAACCATGACAGCAAGTCTAAGAACTGACAAGAATGCATATATGCATCATATCATATCATGCAACCAGACTCGTTTCCATCTCTGCCCTGCCCACATCATATCCCAACGCGCAATATATATAGTTGCAGCGTTAGTTACTATTTTCCTATTTGATTTCAAGTCCTTTTTTTGTGTTCTTTTTCTTTTCCAATAAATCTGTTGTTCTGTTTATTATGCAGTAGCATTGATGAGATGCTTGCTGCCATGTTATTATTGTATTGATTATATATTAAATAATGTGTTTGAGAAATAATATGAAGTATACCTGTTTTCGTATCTAATGTAAATTTAACGGCATTTCTTAGAGAATAGTGTTGATAACAAACTAAATATATAATAAGGAGTAATTTAATTTAATTTAATTTGTAACTTAATTTAATTGATGAGTTCATGGGATACAACATACTCTATATATCAGTAAACATCAAACATCATAACAAAAGACTCCAATTGCACTCATGGAATCCAACACAAGAAAAGAACAAGGACAGAACAAAAATTATTCCTTATAAACTTTAGACACATCAACTTTAACACAGTGAAATCATGCAATTAAGTTTTTTCTACCCATAACCTAATGTCTAATTATTCTTGAATTGATATATAAAAGATTCCTACATCAAGTCAATCATCAATTTGTTGCTGATTACTGGCTGTTCACTCACATGGATTTGACGCAAGTCTGCTGTAATTGAAGGAGCCTCAGTTTGAGTGATCGAGAGATCTCAAACCGGTTCTTCAAAGAAGGAGCTCATCTTGATTAGCTAAGTTGTAGTTGTATATTCTTGAAGTCCTTCGTGTTCTTCACTGTGATTCGGTATATCACTTCCTTTGAGATCAATCAAGAATCAAACAGGCATTTCATGTGATGCCCCCAAACGTAGAAGTTGAAATCTCCGAATTGGGTTATCAAACTCTGTGTGTTTATTGTTGTCTTCTTGCTATTATATTCGTTATTAAATGGGTGAACTACTAATTGCAATAATCCATGAACTAGTTCAGAAGACAAGTGTTTAGCTAGGAAGCAAATTGCTTATCTTAGTTCGTTACTTATTGTTTTAGCCCATGCAAATCATTTTTAAGTAATCATACTCTTGGGCCTTGGCAATAAGTTGCCTAATTTCAGTTATCAACTACCAAATTAGGCGAAACATACCCAATTAGCTATCAATTTGAGTTTACTACTGTTGGGCCTCTATTAGTTGCACTTTTAGCCCATCCAAATGTAATCCAATTGTTATACCATATAATGCTCTCCTAATATTTACTACACTTTTAGTCAAACTAAAAATCAATATATAATGCTGCTTTTGACACACGGCAAATTATATTGTGCACCACGTACGTAAACGACGTCGTTTTGAGCATTGTAAACTAATCGTCCCTTTTTTTGGAAATCACGTTTCCCGTTTCGGTCGGTCTGTGTATTTATGTTAATATTCTGTGTATTCTAGGTAATTGTCCTGTGTATTACAGGCAATCATTCTGTGTATGCTAGGCAACCGTTCTGTGTATTCATGTTAGTAACACATGTTGTGATGTGTTTGTGCATTCAAATGTTTAGAAGGATGAATTCTATGTATTTTGTGTCAATATTCTGTGTTTTCATGTTATTAATACATGTTGTGATGTGTTTGTGCATTCGAATGTTAGGAGGATGAGTTATGTGTATTTTGTGGCAATATTCTGTGTATTCTGGGCAAACATTCTGTGTAGTCTAGGCAAACGTTCTGTGTATTCTAGATAATAATTATGTGTATTATAGATTATGAATTCCTTGGAGTCATTCGCGTCCGCGTCCACTAACATCGAATCGACGTCGTTTTGGAATCTGGGTGCACATTGCTATGTGCACCGTGGTGAAGGGCATAACGATTGCAGTTAAAGACAGTGGGCTTTAATATGAGTCTGACAGATTTTGAAGTTCACAGGCCTACCA
>CM008344.1:49492709-49502780 GCA_002525835.2 Ipomoea batatas
AACCGGGTTGCGGATGCTTTAGCTCTAGAGGGTTTGACATACACAGCTGTCACTTTGTTTTCATCGTTTAACTCCCTCCCTCACAACGTTAAATTGACTTTTTTGTATGACTTTCGGGGCTTAGCTGCCTCCCGTTCTATTCGTTATTAATATATTATGGTCCTGTTTATTTTTTTTTTAAAAAAAAAAAAAAAAACTTATCTTCCCAAATTAAGAAGGCCTAATCACTAATTCACTATTACATAGAGTTCAATTTAAAAATTTTGTAATTATCAAATCAATTGTTGGATCAATCCGATTGAGTATTGCTAATTTCCTTTATTCTGATCTTTATAGAATGTTATAGCATCGGATGTAATATATGCGGCTAACTAATTCTTAATTAGCAGCAAATTAATCGTTACATGGTGCGACGGTCAGGCCAATGTTGTTTGGCTGTTGTCTATGTTCATTACACATAGTTTTTACTTAATAATGTGGTGATCCTTATAACATTAATGAAACTAAAGGATAAGGACATAGGGTGTGTTTGGTTTTTACATGAAAATTGGAATTGAGATAGCAGAATAGAAATCAAATACTTTTTAATGGTAATAGATTTTGGTGAAAGTATTTTGCATGTTTGGTAGGTAATAAAGTAAAATTGTAATAATTATCAATATTGATGTTTGGTTATGTATGACGTTATAATTGGAATAAATATTTTTAAAATATAAAAACAAAAATCAAGCCAATTGATTCATATACGAGGCAACTTTCCACGGTAATACTCGATTAATTTCCATTCCATATTTAATTAAAGTTTGTCATTGTCCAACGTTGCAACTTGCACTCTTGAATACATCAACAAAATTTCTGTCAAAACTTGGCTTATTAGTTGTCGACCAAATTATTATATGGACCATAAAAAAATACATTTTTAATATACTAAAAGCATATTATTTAATTTTTTAAAAAAAGTATATTATTTGTGTGTTAAATGTAGATTATACAAAATAATATATTTTCAATACTCAAATAATATATTTTTCTGAATATATATACAAGATACATTTTTAATATATTAAAAGTACATTATTTGTGTACTAAATGTACATTATTTGATAGTATATAAAATAATATATTTTCAGTACTCAAATTAAATAATGTACTTTATGTATACCAATAATATACTTTTTATTTATGGTCCACACAGTTGTATGTCTATATGGACAGTGACCCACACAATAATGATTGTTAGTTGTCGTGTTGAGATACTTTATAAGTGCGAAAAAAAATGATATTAGCCTTATAAAGTAGCTAATTATATGATATGATAATATATAATTGATTCTTTTCAAAATAAGGGAAATAATCAATCCTATATTACTCTCAAGTGAGAGAATATAAGAATCATGATTCACAACTCAACCACTCCTTTCGAAGCAATAATAAAGAATTTTGAAAACAAATTTTAGTCCTTACGTAGCTTCAATTCCATATTTAATTAAAGTTGTTTGTCATTGTCCAAGGTTGCAACTCGCCAACTTGCACTCTTGGACAAAGTGAAGAGCCAACTTAGGTTTCTCATAGGTGACCGACTGAAACTAAAAAGGTTAATAGACAATTTTCATATGCAGTTTAACTTGAACTTTGTGCTTATCAAATTAACTGTTGGACTAACTTTGATATCAACATTACTAATTTAATTATTTTTGTTAATCTGCGTTGATTTTTATTTTTTTTATATCCAGGAATCCTACATATATTAAAGAAATTATACAATTTTCTGTGTGAAAGAAAAATATTATAATTTATTTTCAATTCAATTTATTTCATAATTGTGTGTAAAAAGAAGAGTAAAGTACATTTTGGGATAAAGGGAGTACAATTAACCAGTTAATTAAGCTAGTTTTTAGTGTCCGGTGGGGGAAGTGTTCCATTAATGAAGGAAGAGAAGAGCACAAGTGCCCGAGCTGGCTGATAACTAGGAACAAAATGTCCTGCTCCTCGTACTGTCACCAATGTTATGCTCTCATATTCCTCTACATATCCACCCACCTGCCAATTCAAATGCAATCATATCGTGTTATATCGATCATAGAATTGAAGGATTAAATGGACAGTGAGATTAACACATTGTATTTTAATTCTTCGGCAAGCCATCCATTAATTACCTCTTCTCCAGGGAGATACCAAGGATACCAAGGAGTTTTAACTGTTACTCCAAGTTTATATAAGGCTAATCGGGTGTCTGTTATTGGCACCACACTGTCTGTATCTCCGCTGTACATCACATTAAAGTTAAATGAACTATTAGATACCATCGAATGAACTATTACATATATAGTTGCTCTCCTTTCTTCTTTTCTTTCAATAACAAGAAAAATGATGGATAAACTCTGTTTTGGGCCAAGAAAAATGATGCATGCATGCATGACCTAATTAGTAATTAATTACCTATATAGCCAGATACGAATACCGCTTCCCATCAAATCTGTTATGACCGGTAAAACAGTTGGCGGTATTTTCCAAGCGTGAAAAAGTGTATCGCTGTTCAGAATTTAATTCACAAGAAAAAAAAAAGTATATAACACGAACATCATAAGTATTCTTCTGGAAAATGTATAGAAAGAATATATATATATATATATATATATAGTTTCGAAATTCCAAGTAAAAGCCATACTTGCAGCTGCTCCATGGATGAGGAGTGGCAGTTATGTTTGCATGAAGAGCAGCCTGAACTTGAAGAGTGTTTAAGTATGTGTCGGTGTAATCACCGGTGCAGGGATCATATCCAGAGATCTGTTCAAATAACAAAACCAATAATCTCGTCATTAATAATTGTAACGATTCTCTTTTCTGTTCTTCTAATCTAGCTGACTAGGAATCGATACCGACAGAATACGAGGTTGAATCAGAACCGCATAACGGAGCGTAGATGTCGTATGAATCAATATTTCCAGATTCAATCCCCATTTGGATGTTAACTAAATTTATGCATTCTTCAGACGCAGCACTGGGAGTAGAGAAATTGCAGGTTGACAGGATCTTCTTATATAGTTCATTGGAAATCAGTGCATGATTCCAATTGTATTCTGACGTTCCCTGCATATTTGCTTCATAGTCCACATATGCATTTCCAATCTGAGGATGATTTCAGTGACATATATCAGTACGTAACACTCGATCATAGTTTCCGATGCTTTTAATGAACAACGTAACTAACTAACTTAACCATGTTTTGTGGGCTTACAGCAATGCCTTTGAGATTGATTCTTGACTGGTTTGTGTTCTGGTTGTTGTGCAATATAAGCTGAGCCAGCTCGGGAATATAGTGTCCAGCGTAACTCTCTCCTGTAATATAGAAATCCCTAGTCTTGTATTCTGGAAACCTTTCGAGCCAGTTAACTAGAAATGTATATGAATCCTGCGTAGTGCTTTCGTCCCCAACGTTGTCATAGTCCGAGCTTGTATTTGTGTATGAGAATCCAACTCCAATTGGTGATTCCAAAAAGATTATATTTGCAACTGTTAAAAAAAAATGTTTCCATAAGATCATATAGTTCAGTAGCTAGCTAGTTAAGTGTATATATAATTGGATTATTAATATGTATACTAACCGTTATTCCATGCATAAGGATTACTGTTAAGAGTTTTACCATCTTTGGCCGGTCTAAATGGCCCAAGTTCCGCGAATGCTCCTCCTCCAAGCGAAGAACAACCTGGTCCTGTACATATATAAAAGTATTCAAAACATTTTCATTATATGGTTTCCGCAAATCTTTTGTAACTTTTGTTATGTTGTTGTGTACTTACCTCCATTAAGCCACAAAACAAGAGGTTTAGAAGAAGGGTTTTTGGGAGATTCTGTAAAGTAATAAAACAGAGCTTTTCCAGTAACGGGATCTACAGTAACATGTCCGGCATATTGAGCGAAATCTACCCCACTGGGTTGTCCTGGTAGAGTTTCGATCTTGTCACTATCCTTGAGCCCATCTTGAGGGCCAATATACACAGGGATATTTGACCTTCCTGATGAAAGTTCTGTGGTAACAATGTTGTCTACAACGTTAGTGTGTCTTAGCCTAGACAACAGTAATCTTTCCCTGTTTAATGAACTGAAACCTTTGGCCTCATAGCGTTGAATACAGGCAGCTAACAGGAAGAGGAAGGAGAAGGTGAAGAAAAGAGAAACTTTAGCCATTGCTGCTGCCAATACTGACATTGGAACATCAAACCTATTTAAAGTAGAATTATTGTAATTGGACTCTTCTAAAGTGTTACGGGTACGGTCCAAAATGGATTAATCAATTCCAGCCTGCATGCTACGTTGTTTTCTTTGAATAGTTTACTACGACCAACATAGTACGGGACAGACAATATGCCACTCCTAGTATTCGAAGGTAAGACAAGACGACTATTCTGACAAGTAGTGTTTGGAGACCACTGTTGACGGGTAGTTCAATTCAATGGTTTTATTCTGTTTGTGTTATCACTTCAGCATTGCATTGAGATAGTCAGTATTAATTAGAATACTATATGATCATCTTTTTCTTCGTTCTGGTCTGCATAGAATGTATAGTACACTCAAGGGTGGGTGTCGCGGAAAGTTATATATTGTTTTAATATATAACTTTCTAGGGCACCCGCTTGGTGGGGGTGCCGCGGAAAGTTTAATATTAAAATAATATTTAATTTTTCGCGTCACCTGTTATTTATAGGTGTAGTGGATTCTTATGTATATATTTAGGATATTACCACTGTTTTGTTTTTTAGTACTTTCAACTACACCTATATCAAGAAGGTGTAGTGTAAAACCGTCCTTATATGTCCAAGTTTGTACTAGTGAGTACGGCTAACTAATTTTTTTTTTGGGTAACGGAATTGGAAACCCCATTCACTAAAAATATACATTGGAAAAATTAGACTCTTGTGTAATAACTTACAAATTATACAAAAAAAAATATCGCATTAGAAAGATCTTATATTTGCCACAGACAGAATTGTCATGACTGATTCACGGTCGAACTCATCTCTAATTCTAAAAAAACACTATGTTTTGTATCTCAAAATATTCATTTTATTCATATAAGATGATGAGCAAGATTTATACCGGTTTAATCTTAAAAATCCTAATAATAACTATAACAAACTAATCTAGATAAATGACAAATAATGGGGAATCAAAATAATTAAAATTTCCTAAAGTCACCCTAATCCTAACTAAAATTATTAATAATGTAGGTATTAATCAGTAAACATTCTGTTTAATTCCTAACTTAACTTACTAAATAATTAATATATTAACTCTTTAAAATAATTAATTTAAATTATATTTACACCAAAATTTATTAACAACTCAATCATTGTTGGCTCCGAATTCGTAAGGCCTTCTCCAATAGTTAGAATTTTGGTGTAGATTTTGAGAAGATTTTGTAAGTGTGATTATGAAAGAAAAAATGAGGTGAAAGAAAAAAAAAAAAAGGAAAAAAAATTACAAAACAAAATCTGACCAAAAAATGAGCTGATTTCTTAGTGGGTCCCATATGAACTGACAAAATCCCTTCTTAGCAGGAGAAATATATCATTAATTTTCCTTCATCCCATTAGTTAACAAAACAATGAATCAGCTTTTATTTCTTAGAATTTGTGAGGGCCTAACAAAACGTCTGGGCTCCTTGTTGGGGAGCGACGATGAGGTCCAATGGACCATGCAAGGGCAAGGCCCACAACGTTAAAACCATTTCAATGATGACCTCATTCTGAGTTTTGAATTTTAAAGTCAACTGATTTGTTTTATTTATTTTTTTCCAAAATATTGAAATCCTCAACTCGGCCCACATCTCTATCAACAAACATATAGGAGGATGTAAATCATGGTCTTTCTCCCTAAACTTTACCCCTATGACTAATTGAGCTGCCTACGCGAACCAATTGATTTGTTTTATTTATAAAAAAGTATGTTGCTGCTATCCAAAAGTACATTTTGAGTAAAGACTGCCTTGTAACTCTACTCGGCAAAGGACTACAAAGAGGTAAACCAACTTAGGTTTCTCATAATTGATCACTTGATCGGTTCAAACCAAAGAATGATTGACAGCTTCCATATAGGATATATTTTTTTATCCTACATATATTAAATAAATTATACAATTTTCTGTGTGAACAAAAATGTTACTTATAATTTACTTTCAATCAAATTTATTATATAATTGTGTGTAAAAAGAAGAGTAGAGTACATTTTGGGATAAAGGGAGTACAATTAATCAGCTAATTATGCTAGTTATTAGCTAGTGTTCTGTGGGGGAAGTGTTCCATTAATGAAGGAAGAGAAGAGCACAAGTGCCCGAGCTGGCTGATAACTGGGAACAAAATGCCCTGCTCCTCGTACTGTCACCAACGTTATGCTCTCATATTCCTCTACATATCCACCCACCTGCCAATTCAAATGCAATCATCATGTTAGATCGATCGTATGCAGAATTGAAGGATTAAATGGATAGTGAGATTAACACATAGTATAAGGCATATTAGGTGTTACCTCTTCTCCAGGGAGATACCAAGCATACCAGGGAGTTTTAACTGTTACTCCAAGTTTGTATAAGGCTAATCGGGTGTCTGTTATTGGTACCGTATTGTCTGTATCTCCGCTGTACAGCCAGATTCGAATACCACTTCCCATCAACTCAGTTATGACCGGTAAAACAGTTGGCGGTATTTTCCAGCGGCATTAAGTGTATCACTGTTCAGAATTTGATTCACAGAAGAAAAAAAAAAGTATATAACACGAAAATCATAAGTATTCGTCTGGAAAAGTAATGGAAAAAATATATAGTTTCGAAATTCCAAGTAAAAGCCATATATATATATATACTTGCACTTGCTCCATGGATGAGGAGTGGCAGTTATGTTTGCGTGAAGAGCAGCCTGAACTTGAAGAGTGTTTAAGTATGCGTAGGTGTAACCGTTGGTGCAGGGATCATATCCAGAGATCTGTTCAAAAAACAAAACCAATAACCTCGTCATTAATGATTGTAATGATTCTCTTTTCTGTTCTTCTAATCTAGCTGACTAGGAATCGATACCGACAGAATACGAGGGTGAATCAGAACCGCATAACGGAGCGTAGATGTCGTATGAATAAATATTCCCAGATTCAATCCCAATTTGGATGTTAACCAAATTTATGCATTCCTCAGACGCAGCACTGGGAGTAGAGAAATTGCAGGTTGAGAGGATGTTCTTATATAGTTCATTGGAAATCAGGGCATGACTCCAATAGTAGTCTGCTGTTCCCTGCATATTTGCTTCATAGTCCACATATGCATTTCCAATCTGAGGATTTCAATATATAAGTAACACTCATATAGTTTTCGATGCTTTTAAGGAACAAGTAACTTAAACATGTTTTTATTGTTTTGTGGGCTTACAGCAATGCCTTTGAGATTGATTCTTGACTGGTTTTTGTGCTGGTTCTTGTGCAATATAAGCTGAGCCAGTTGGGGAATATAATGTCCTGCGTAACTCTCTCCTGTAATGTAGAAATCCCTAGTTTTGTACTCTGGAAACCTTTCTAGCCAGTTAATTAGAAATGTATATGAATCTTGCGCGGTGCTTTCGTCCCCAATGTTGTCATAGTCCGAGCTTGTATTTGTGTACGAGAATCCAACTCCAATAGGTGATTCGAGAAAGATTATATTTGCAACTGGTAAAAAAATGTTCCTATCAGATCATATACTTGAGTAGTTAAGCATATATATAATTAATTGGATTATTAATACGTATACAGTATACTCACCGTTATTCCAAGCATATGGATTACTGTTAAGAGTTTTACCATCTTTGGCAGGTCTAAATGGCCCAAGTTCCGCGAATGCTCCTCCTCCAATCGAAGAACAACCTGGTCCTGTACATATATAAAAGTATTCAAAACATTTTCATTATATGGTTTCTACAAATCTTTTGTATGTACCATTTGTTGTTGTGTACTTACCTCCATTAAGCCACAAAACAAGGGGTTTAGAAGAAGGGTTTTTGGGAGATTCTGTAAAGTAATAAAACAAAGCTTTTCCCGTAACCGGATCTACAGTAACATGTCCGGCATATTGAGTGAAATCTATTCCGCTAGGTTGTCCGGGTAAAGTTTCGATCTTGTCCCTATCCTTGAGCCCATCTTGAGGGCCAATATACACAGGGATATTCGACCTTCCTGATGAAAGTTCTGTGGTAACAATGTTGTCTACAACGTTAGTGTGTCTTAGCCTAGACAACAGTAATCTTTCCCTGTTTAATGAACTGAAACCTTTGGCCTCATAGCGTTGAATACAGGCAGCTAACAGGAAGAGGAAGGAGAAGGTGAAGAAAACAGAAACTTTAGCCATTGCTGCTGCCAATACTGACATTGGAACGTCAATCAATCCTATTTAATGTATAATTATTGTAATTGGACTCTTCTAAAGTGTTAGCCTTCCAAAATGGACTAATCAATTCCTGCCTGCATGTTGTTTTCTTTGAATAGTTTACTACGAAAGTGACCAACATAGTGACAAACAATATATATGCGACTCGGAGTATTCGAAGGTAAGCAAGACGACTATTCTGACAAGTAGTGTTTGGAGACTACTGTTAACGGGTAGTACAATGGCTTTATTCTGTTTGTATTCTTTATCACTTCAGCATTATATTGAGATATAGTCAATATTAGAATATTATATGATCATCTTTTTCTTTGTTCTGATCTCCTTAGAATGAATAGTACAGCTAACTAATTCTATGTTTTTTTGGGTGACGAAAATTTAAAACCCCAATCACTAAAGATATACATGAATAAATCTAACCCTTCTGTAATAACTTAAAAAGTATTTAAAAAAATCACACTAGAAGATCTTATGCCATAGGCAGGATTGTCATGAAGAATTCACGGTCGAACTTATCTCGAGTTCAAAACACTCTATTTTCTTTCTCAAAAATATTAACTCTCTATCTATTTTATTTATATAAGATGATGAGCAAGATTTATAGCTGTAGAATCCTAGAAATCCTAATAAAAACTATAACAAATTAATCTAGATAAATGACAAATAATGAGGAACCAAAACAACGAAAATTTCCTAAAGTCATCCTAATCCTAACTAAAATTATTAATTCTGTAGGAATTAATCAGCAAACATTCTGTTTAATTCCCAACTTAACTTACTAAATAATTAATATAATAACTTCTAAAACTAATTAATTTAAAGGGTCACACTTGTGTGAGACCGTCTCACGAATCCTTATTCGTGAGACGGGTCGGGTCGGGTCAAAGCACCATGCAAATATCATACTTATATGTAAAAATTTCACACTTATATGCTCAAATATAACACTAATCAAAAATACAATTTTGTTACTTATAAGAGAAAAAGTAATACATTTTTCATAATAAGTAATGTTGACAAGTAACTCTCACTTATAAGGGCAAATATAATACTTTTGAGGAAAAATATAATACTTTTAAATCGAAATGTAAAAGTATTGTATTTTCCCTTAAAAGTATTACATTTATCCTAATAAGTAACAAAAATTTTATTCATGATTAGTATTACATTTGAGTGAATGTGGTGCTCATGAACAGTGAACCCTAAATTCTCTCTCGCCTCTTCCGCTGTCCGAACTTTCACCGGCATGGCGATGCCGCTGGGAGCCGCCGCGTCCCCTCTCACACGCTCTTTCGCAGATGTCCTCTCCTCCAACTCAGCTGCAGCTCAACCCCGCCCCATAGATCGTTACAAAGGTATGCCAGTAGTGTCTTTCTCTGACGAAGATATTCAACAACTTGCTCTTCGATTTAAATTTGCACTGGTAGGAAAGTTTACCAAAAATCGCCCATCAATGGCCCTGCTCAGAAAATCTTTTGATCTTATTGGATTCGGTGGAGCTTTCACTCTGGGTCTGTTAGATCAATGGCATGTGCTAATCAACTTTGACAAAGAAGAAGACTTTCAACGCTGTTGGTTACGCAAGTCATGGTCGATCCAAGGATCGATTATGAAAGTTTTTAAATGGACTACAGATTTCCGACCGGAAGTTGAATCTCCGATTGTTCCG
>CM008344.1:49529428-49543533 GCA_002525835.2 Ipomoea batatas
GTATTGAAGAAATTGATGACTTTTGAGCATTATTATTGGATCGGAAGAGTGCATTATTATTGGAGGAATGATGATGAAAGTCATAAAGACATGATAGGATGATACTATACTCTAATTAATGAATGGATTCAAATGAGGAATTGATAATTAAGGTGGTTGTTTGGTCAAGGAGTAGATGTACATTAGGACAGTTGTTATAAAGGAAAGAAAGGTGCTAAATATAGCTAGGGACCTGCAAGGCTCAACTTTAATTTCATTGTTGCCAAACGCGTATTGTCTCAATCCAAACAATATTTGGTGTAAAAGAAAGTGAAATATTGGAAAATGGGGGTGGAATAGATAGGGCAATGGAAAGGGATGGTCACTTGTTATAGGAAAGGGATGGTCCCAATTGACAACTACATTTGTGTTTTGGGAAAGGTGAGTTGCACCTATTCTAAAGTGTGTTAATTAGGGAATGGGATCACAAAATAAATAACAAATAAATTAAATAAAGTTACAAATAATGCAAGTGTGGTTGCATGATATGATATGTTTTTTTTTCACAACATTTATTTAAAATCATACAATACAATACTTTGACAGAAAAGAAAAAAAAATTACATGATGCATCGGTCAATAATTAAAATATTAAAGGATATCCTGTTATAGTAGAGTGTGTATAAAATCTTACTATGTACTTTATATGGTGACAAAAATAATTTTACTTGAAATAATTGAAGAAATAAGGAATCTCTGTCGAATCTTTTTTAACTTAAGCGTGTTAAGCAAACTAACGTGGTGTTGAATTGAGTTTGCTGATACAATTATTTGACAAGTACAAATGAATATATCCATCATTTGTTACTGTTGTATGACATGTAATCTTCTTGCACATGAAGGATGTTGGACGACATAAAACACATAATTACATGTAAGTCAGTAAGTGTGATTGTGATGTTGTTGATAATTATTGAATATAATAAAAATTTTGTAAATGCTGGATGGTTATTGGTTTAGTTAATAGCATGAAAAGTGTATATATTTATGTTGTAATAATGAAAGAGGCATGCACATGGAGTAACGATTATATGCTTAGCAGGTAACATCGTCCATCAATAACCAATTCATCATTAAAAAAGTTTGTCCACATAGACAGTTCAATTGATCACATGGATAAATTAAAGTTTGAAAACAATTATCCGGAATCGTATCTCACCAGTTACAGTGTAACAGTAATCTCTGAATGTGAGGGAATGGGTTCTTTATGGGCAAGCAAAGATCTAATCTCGCTTATGTATAGTTATGATTATGATTATCAAGTCAACTGTGGACTAGTTCAGTTGAAATTATCTATGATGAAGGGAATTTCTCTTTTTCATCTTTTCCGTTAAAGGGTGCGTTTTTGTTGTGTGTTCACCACCCCACTACCACTGCTTTGTCCACCCTTAGGCCTTATCACATTCTCTGTTCATCATAAATCCCTATTTTTATTTTTTTCTGTTTTTCTTCATTCTACTTGGTCACATCAATCCTCCCACTCTAGTGGCGACAGGGCCCTTTGCTACCTTTAGGTTTATGTAATTTTTCTTTTCTTCTACACAACAAAAACATTGAAATTTATATTCCCAACTCAAGTAGAGATGGAAATACAAGACGCAGCCTAGCTAGTACACTTCCTAGTCTCTTCTGATCTTTCAATTATTGTCTCCATAAGTGATGTTTCAACATTTTCCTTATTGGAAGATGATGGGGAAGAAGTAATTCACCCTAGAGCCCAACTCACTTCTTATATTTTTCGTACTTACATAATAATACAATAAAATCATCACAAGTCAAACCAGCTCTTCGTAAAATATGATTACCAGAAAACTTTATCTAAGGATGACTGGATGAGTTTGAATTAACCCACGCATCTACATACTATTTGAAGTATATGTTTATTTCAGCGCATACCATCAATTTGTAACTGCAGATTTCTCTCGAAAATTCTGGTATATATTTATTTAATTAACTATCTTAGAGACATACATTCCTTATTTCCTTTGCCAAGTTGAAAAACTCCAAATGCAACTCAAACAACCACCTTTTTCTTCTCTAGGGTTATCCATGATCCAAAACCATTCTTAGTTATATATATATATGACTCTATATAGTATTACACAAGCTAGGGCTGATATTTGAAGACTCCTCTCTTTTGGTCCCAAGCTATGGCATTTCCATTCAAGAACCAAAACCTTAAACAAACCATACCAATACCATATACAAGCCCCTTCCACAACATGGAAAACCCTCACCTTTTATCATTACTCCAACGTACCACAAATTCTAACAATAATATTATTCATACCCATCAACATAGCAATAGAAATTCCGACGAAAAGAATAGTAATCCGGCCGGCCGGAAAAGGAAACCCTCCGGCGGCGGCGGCGGCGGTCTTCTCCGCATGTTCAAACTCCTGCCCATGCTAACCACCGGCTGCAAAATGGTGGCGCTGCTAGGGAAACAACGGCGGCCGGCGATGTTGACCGACAGTGCGTCGACGACGGGGACGCTATTCGGGTACCGGAAGGGTCGGGTCAGCCTGGCGATCCAGGAGGACCCGCACCGCCCGCCCGTTTTCATGATCGAGCTCCCCATGCTCACCGCCGTGTTCCACAAAGAGATGGCGAACGACGTCGTTCGGCTGGCGCTCGAGAGCGAGACCAAGACCCACAAGAAGAAGCTTCTGGAAGAGTTCGTGTGGGCCGTGTACTGTAACGGCCGGAAAATGGGATACTCTATTCGCCGGAAAAACATGACCGACGACGAGACCCACGTCATGCAGCACCTCCGGGGAGTTTCCATGGGCGCCGGCGTGCTCCCCGGCCCCTCGTCGGAGAAGGACACCGCCGACGGAGAAATGACGTATATGCGGGCCCGGTTTGATCGGAGAGTAGGGTCCAAAGATTCTGAAGCTTTATACATGATTAATCCTGACGGTGCTTCCGCTCAAGAATTGAGCATTTTCTTTGTAAGAGTGCGTTAAATTTAATGCCTACATAAAAAAAACATTAAATTTTAATTTTTTTTTTTTTTTTTGTAATTTTGATGAAATTTATGGGACATCCGATATGGCTGTAATTTTCAAATGACATATGACAATTTTCTAATTTTGGGTGAAAATAATTTGTAACAAAAGAAGTTAGTGACTTTGTGGTTTAGTGTGGCGTTGTATTGCTCTTTGTACTTCAGTATCTCAGTAGTACTCAAAAAAAAATAACTGTCACAAAAGAGTTACATTTATATTTAATTATCTTTTTGAGTAATGAAAAACTCACCATCACTATTCAAGAATGTTTATGAAATAAACTCAATTTAATTATATTTTAATTATAATGATATCCTATTGATCAAATTATATGGTACTTTATGGGTGAGGATGTGATTGGACTAAGCTATTAGTTAGACAGTCCAATCCGTTATTGTCACATCAAGACTATACAACAGTTATTTTAATTGATTTATATGTTAATGCAAAACTTTATTATTTTAAATTTGTTCTTTTGGTATAAGAATTAATAATAATGGTAACAGTAGTAGCATGCAGTAGTAACAGACGACAACTGGTCCATAGATAGAAGAATTTTTAGAGAGGTATGGAAGCTGCATGTGCGATTGCTAGCTGCTACGTTAATACTTCTTCTACCAGGAAAAAAAACATATATAAAATTATTTAAAACATTCAAATAATTAATCAAAGAAATGTTTGTTATATGTCAATTCCGAATGAAATGTTTGTTACTATGTATTTTGGTCCTAACCAACCAAATGACGGGATTTGTTTCATTCATGAATGTCTAGTTTGAATCGCTCTTTCGTGTGTAATTTATTAAGGTAACCTGTTTACGAGCTGTTATTGTTGGGGTAAATATTATACAAAATTTATATATTCTTGGAGTTGTATTCAAGCTTGTTTGGTACTAATTTGATATTTTATGGGGATTCATGTTCAAAGTATCTCACATAGTTGCATTCTTGCTAGCTAAATGGGTGATGCTATAATAAAACCTTTGACTTGGGCCCAAGCCTATTAGGCTCTAAACATTGGGCCTATGTTACGCAAATAGTGGAGTTTACTTTGGGTTTGGGCAATAACTAAATCCATCACAAACATTGGGCTTATATTTTTTAGTGTTACTGACTCTATTACAATGCAGTATCTGTTCATAACTACTTTCTCAACCTACTAAAAAACAAAGAGTCAATACTCAAACCCACAACTTTCCATATGTGAGTACAACTTAGTGCCACTAGTGGTACATTGATGTACTATTGACATTTACCAATTCTTTTATGACTTTCAACTGACCATAAATAGTCCCTTGACTATTAACATTTATCAATCTTCATTATCGACTTTCAATTTGATCATAAATGGTATATTGACTAATAATTTTGTTCTAAATTTGACCCATCTGTTAAATATCAATTTGGTAAACATTAAATTTAAGGATAATAATGTAAAAAATTGGTATTCACATCCCACTAATTATGAACCCAATTTATTAAGTTCATGAACTTAATTTGCCTATCTCAACAAGCCAATGTTTACATTATTACCCATAAATTTAATATTTACTAAATGAATATTTAACTGAATGACTAAATTTGAAACAAAGTCAATAGTCAAGTGACCATTTATGATCAAATTGAAAGTTCGGGATGAAATTATTAAATGTCAATAATCAATTAACTATTTATGATCATGAATTAAAATTAACAAATGCTAATAGTCAAGAGATCGAATATTTATGGAATTAACTCTTTATTTTTTTATTTTTAATGCTACTGACTCTATTACAGTGTAGTATCTGTTCATAAACTATTTTCTCAACCTACTGAAGAACAAAGAGACAGCAACGCCTCCACTGAGGCTTGAACCCACCACCTCCCGTATACAGGGAAGGGTTTGATGCCACTGGACCACAAGGCCCTTGGCTGAATTAACTCTTGGCGGAATTAACTCTTTATTTTAATAGTTTAACTTTGTCAAATTGCTAAAATTAATTAATTCTTCAAAACTTAATTAGTCCGTCATTTGGCAAACATCCCCGAAGCTAAGAAACTTCTAGGCAAGCTAGGTAGTGAAAGCGATTGGCATGAATAGTCCCAATTAAGGGAACTTAAAGATTTGGAAACCATGTGCGGGCGATCCTAAACATGATACGAGGAAGGTTTCCCATATGTTTTTAATCCTTTAATGATGTTCAATTCTTTAAGCATATGATTATGATTAATTACAATCCAAAAGAAAAAATTAAAGGTGAATCCACAAAGCTACGTGATTGTACCAAATTGCGGCGACATTATTTCAGTAAAGTTAATAAAGAAAGATTAAAGAAGGAGCTGAGCATATGAAATGGCGATGAGGTTTCAGTACACTGCACGGGGACGGGGGTTGATGATTGAGGCAATTAAGGATGGTAGATAGGGACAAGACAAGAGAATTTGGGATTAAGAAAAAACGGAGAATTATGGGCAGATACATAATATAGGAAATAGAATGAGCTGGATATGCCCCATTAGCACCAACATATTTGTAGCCTTAGTAAGTTGCTGTTTGGTCTACTATACTGTTTTCAATCCCACTTGTTAAAGGGGGAGGAAAGAGGGGAGAAACCTCATCCTCTCCTGTTTTACTATACTAAATTGAAATTTCTACCAAACAGTTTATACGCGGAGACATGTGTTTTGTAAGATGAGATTAATCTAGATGAATATCCGTTGGACCATATTCGATAATGACTCTCTAAAATACTATTGATGAGTTATAAGATAGTTTAATTGGTCTGGCTTAATAATTACATAGTAAGATCTAATAGCACAAGCCTAACGAGTCAGATTAGAAAAGAGTTACCCAATGTCTTGACTGATCATGCTAGAGATTGGTCGAGAGATTGTAAGGCATTAGTTTCACAAAGTAGTTGGATGTTGCAAGCTGACACTTGAAGATTCGAGAAATTTTAAGGTAGAAATAATTTTTTACATCAATCTAAAATCCTTATTCACATTAACCCCACTTGTCGCTATCAAGCATATCGTTGGCAAGTACCCAGAGTATAAATAAATCCCCTTTGCTTGCATACGAGATCATTTTTTACTCGGACATTCACCTGCAATCTTGTAATTTCTACTTGAAAAAATCTGACTCACATCAAACCGATTGATTAATCTAAATAACGCATTATCACAAAGACACCTTCTATATGATATTATTGTAAGATGTAATATTAGACTTTATTACATTATCAATTATACATGAATTTAAATTTACTATTTCATAATTAAGTGATTGAAATTATTGTAGTTTTTGATACATAAAGTTGGCGAAGCAGGGGGACGAAAGAGGTTGGAGGTTTCGTGCCGCATCGGGAGAAGACAAGTCGGTGAAGCTTGCCAGCTATACATACCAGTTTCAACCGTCCAACTGCTCCGTTTCGGGTCAAAATCACAATCCTCCCACTCCGCCTCTCACATTTCGCCACGTGGGCGGCCTAACATCATCATCCAAACCTTATTCCGTTCAGACCACAACCGTGCGTTAAACCCCATCCCCCTCTCGTTAACCGCCGCGTCCTCCTCACTCTCTTGTCGCCTACCCCTCCCCCTTTACTCTCGCCTCCCCACGCGCCCCCACCGCGGCTCGGGAACCCCACCACGTAAACAGACACACACGCTAAAAAGTCAATACATTTCAGACTCGAATCACGTGAGATTCGTCCAGCCTGTGGGTGGGCCCATCCGACGTAGGACTGGTTGAAGTAATCCTTAAAATCTGTTTCCCACTAGTTGCAATCAGGAGGGCTGATCTGAGCCGTCCGTTCATACAACGAGTGATCAGGATTGAAGACCCCCAGCTGTAAGTCTGCAAATTAGTCAAAAAGAGAGCCCCCCAAATTGATCGCTTTTTCTCATTATCCTAATTTTCAATTAACGAAAACGGCGTTAAGATTAAGAAATGATAATATTAGGAGGACGACGTTAAACATAAACCCCTGCGTCCTCTTTACCGTACTGTCTGTCATGTTTCAAACGTAGCCACGTTTATTATTTATATCTTGTGTAGTACGAGAATGATTACGTTTTACTGTTGTCATTAATTTAAGTATATTTTCTTTTGCTTCTCGAGACGGTATTTTCTTTCAATTTTTTTTTTTTTCTGACGCAGCGCTTTGCTTATGAATAACGATTCCAAAAAATATAATTTTTTTAATCTAAAAAATAAAGCAAGTTGAGAAAAAAACCGTTGGGTAGTTTCTATCTTCATTTTTAAAAAAATTGTGAATTAAACATATATATTCAAAATTTTGGTTGTTTGGTGAAGGGAAATATGAGACAATATTTGGTTGCATATATTTTTATGATATTACGATGTTAATAGTATTGCAATGTATAGGTGGTGGAGCACTTCAAACGTGTAAGAGTAAAAAAAAATGCTAGAAAATAAGAATGGAGTTATTATTTGGTGATATTTACAATCCAATAGCTCTAACATATACTAATTAGTCTATCAAATATAAGGTTTCATAGTTTTTCCCAAAAAAAAAAGAGGTTTCATAGTTCAATTATTCACCACTATTCAAGCATTGTACTTAAAATATATCCTTTTAGGTGCACCATACTACCAGCAATTGTTATGGCATATCACGCATTCACACGAGTATTTTAGTGCTTTCATTAGTTACTTTTAGCTTCGCTTCAATTAAATCAGTATTTTCTTTAGACTAAGCATTTTCATTTTAAGTCAACATACTCTTTTTTTTCCCAAATCCTCATTTTTTGTGTGAAATAACTAAAATTTAAAAGAAATAACAACTGGCAACAAAAAAGTACTACTCGTAAATAATTGACGGAGTATAGTAATTAAAAATGTTTTAGTTTTCTCAATCAAGTTTAATAGACTCAAATCACACCTAAAAATAAATCAAGTTAATATCATATTATAACATTCATTTTAATATGATGAAATGAATATACTTTTTTTTTGAAAGCATGGAATGAATATACTTGAGATACAAAGAACCATAGACCCAAGAATTGAATATACCCTTCAACCCTGTCGCACTCATTTCCTCCCCATTTTAATGCTGCAATAAAATTGAGATCTCACAATCGTACGGATAATGTACATACAAGAATTAAGGTTACTTTATCCACAGTTGCATTTATGAATATAGACTAGACTTGGGGGGAGGGGACAACATGTTGCAAACCAAATGCAGTGAGGTAAAAGTTTAAGAATATATGTATATGCCTCAGAGGCTCAGACAGACCAAATTCAATGTACCTCTGTTCACATACACAGAGAGTACTAATTAAAAAAATAAAAAATTCAAGGAAGTACCCGTAAATCAGTATTCAAATGTGCATTCGGAGTAAAACTCGTTTTGTAATTTCAAAAAACTGGTTTAGAGCATTTTGGGTAAAACTAGCTTTGTAATTTCAAAAAACAGGTTTAGAACATTCTGGGAAACTGGTTTAGACCTTTGTTTACTACGCATAAGGAGTCCCTAACTCTCAGAGAGGTTGCTGCCACACTGTAGCTGGCGAGACTGGATCCATGGTCTTTCTTCCCAAACATCACCCATATGAGCAACTAAACTACTTATGCAGTTCAGAAGTTGCTGCCACACTGTGACTGGTGAGATTGGATCTCTGGTCTTTCTTCTCAAACATCACCATATGAGCAACTGAACTGCATAACTGCTTATGCAGTTCAAAGGTTGCTGCCACACTGTGGCTAATGAGACTGGATCCCTGGTGTTTCTTCACAAACATCACCCATATGAGCAACTCAACTGCTTATTCAGGCTTGAATTTGAAATCTTGACGAATATGGTTGGGGTAATGATTTTTATTTGAGCTCATTGAGAAATGTGATTATATATTTGTTTAGTAATGAGAAGAAAGCAGAAGCAACCAAGACAAAATCTGGTCACAGAGGAACACAATCGCAATAAACTATATTTATATAATATAAATTTGGCAAAAACTTGTGTGAGACCGTCTCACCATGAGACGGGTCGGGTCGGGTCGGGTCAAGATGCAAATGTAACACTTATATGCACAAATATCATACTTATATGCTCAAATGTAATACTAATTAGGACTAAAAATTTTCTTACTTATTAGGGTAAATGTAATATTTTTAAGGGAAAATACAATACTTTTACATTTCGATTTAAAAGTATTACATTTTTCCTCAAAAGTATTATATTTGCCCTTATAAGTGAGAGTCACTTGTCAACATTACTTATTATGAAAAATGTATTACTTTTTCTCTTATAAGTAACAAAAATTGTATTTTTAATTAGTGTTATATTTGAGCATATAAGTATGATATTTGCACATATAAGTATGACATTTACATGGTGTTTTGACCCGACCCGCCCCGTCTCACGAATAAAGATCCGTGAGACGGTCTCACACAAGTGTGACTCTATAAATTTAGTATATGCTTAACAACTGGTCTGGGATCTACGCACTACTTTCAGTTAAAAGTTGGAACCTCCTGCCCCTACCAACCTTACACTTGGAACTTTCCAAGAACCCACCCCGCCTTTCATTTACAACCAAACCACGACAAAACTTCCCAATGTTTATGCACAAAATATATGTTATCAGGGTCTTAATCTTGTGAACGGAATAGCACATATTAAGAAAATTCTTTGTATCGGTCTAATTGAAATTTGAATATGAAATGTATTATCGTGTACATACATAATAAACACTTGATTGTTGTGATTATTGGGGTAACAAATATAAGTGATGGAGTTATAAAACAACTCATAATTTAGTCCACTAACTTGAACGATATACATAATCTAATAGGCTTAGAGATATGCTTTCGTGAAGATTGATTCAAGTTTAGCTTATTGGTAAATTTGTACTATGCGAGTTATATAGCAGTCCATCTAGTAATAACATGAGCAATAAACCTAACCTTATAAGTCTAATGATATGCTTTCCGACTAACTTGAGTTTGATTGATTGAAAAAATTGTATTATGTGTAAGTTATAAGCAACCCATCTAGTTTAGTAGCCGAACAATATACCAAATCTCATAACGACGAGGGTTTTTGCGACTGAATAATTCGTCGCTAACGTTTTTATCGACAGATTTTCTCTACTTAGCAACGAAAATCGTCCGTCGCTTTTTTTTTTTTTTGGGTATTGTGTGGTTATTACAAAACATAAAGTATATACAATGTTATAATTCATTTGGATCTTGAAATAAAATTTATGGGATTAAATTACTTGTACCAATGGTTTGGAAGGTATGGCCCTAAGTGGGTGAGTGCATGCACCCTAAAAGTAGCTTCTATTATTCTCCTTTGAAGTGTACCTTCATTGTACATAGATGCATACATTTCACTCTTTATATCCCATCTATATATAGCTTGCGTCTTAGCTCCCATCGCCATAGCATTCAACTCAACACAACACTTACTACCCACAACTCGCCAGACAAATTTAAAGGAACCAATAATTCTAATACTCTCTCTTTCACTTCTTGTTCTTGGGTTCTTTCAATGGAAGCGTTTAACAGGAGCTCATCCACTTCTTCTACATCGTCCGATTCATCTTCGTCGGAGTCTTCGTTCTCCGCCGGCGGGAAGGCGGCGCGAGATGGGAAAAGGGCGGAGAGGATTAAAGGGCCGTGGAGTGCGGAGGAGGATAAGATCCTTACTCGGCTTGTGGAACGGTACGGGCCGAGAAATTGGTCGTTGATTAGTAAGTATATAAAGGGCCGGTCCGGGAAGTCTTGCCGGCTCCGGTGGTGTAACCAGCTCAGCCCCAGTGTGGAGCACCGGTCCTTTTCTCCGGCGGAGGATGAGACCATCTTGGCCGCCCATGCAAAATACGGAAACCGGTGGGCCACCATTGCCCGGTTGCTCCCCGGTCGGACCGACAATGCCGTCAAGAATCACTGGAATTCCACCTTAAAGAGAAGATACCAACACCAGAATCAGAATCAGAACCAAAGTCAAACGTTCGATTTCGCCGAGGTTACCGACGCTAAAAGTAGCCCGTCGGGATCCGTGTTTTTCGGCTTGGAAAATTCTACATTATGCATGAATATCAACGCCGGAGAGAGTCCCAGAGTAAATACGTTGAGTCATTGTGACGAAGAGTATGATCCGATGACAACTTTGTCCCTGGCGCCGCCGGGAATGGGCGGACACGAACTGCCGGAGAGACGGACGGAGAGTTTACCGGCGGGGTTCTGGGATGTGATGAGGGAGGTGATTGCTAAGGAAGTAAGGGAGTATGTTACGTCGTCGTTTTCTGGGCCTTCCACTGGGTTTCATTAGGATGAATGGATGATGATTATAGTAATGTTTGTTGCTTGTTAATTAATCTCATCTTGTCGGCTTTCATATTAAATTACATAAATTAAATCAATCAGTTGGTTCATAGTGTTTTCATTTGGTAAACATGTTGGTGCCAAATCTGGAAATTGAAAACCACCACCTTAATATTTGTAAAACTATTTGGTGAGTACTAATTATTATGTAAGACAATTTCAACTATGTCAATGCAAGTGTTAATTTGATAATCACAAAATTACAACCTAAATTAATTTACCTCTGTGTTCCTTTATCGACTAAGGTCACGAGGCCAGATTTATCAGACACATGCGACCACCTAGTACAACTTGGATAATATAGGTAAACAAAAATGAAAAAAGCAGCAAAGAGGTTGCCACTCTTTCAGTAGTTTTACCAAAAAGCTATTTACAGTCACATCTTAAGCCCTCCAGGCTATACAGAACCGCTAATATGGCACAGATTTGTCTGGTCAATCAGGTATTATCAACAAGTTCTTGAATGATGTTTCTTGCCTCTGCAAGAGGTTCTACGTGATCAACTCCTAATGCCCAAACATTCTTCACCTGAGGCATCACCATATCTAGTCCAGTCAAATGTTGTTTGAGTGCATTGGTCGCTTCTGAATTCATGAGACTAGCGACGACATTCTGACAAGACAAGGAACGAAGAACATGTAAATTGGGAAGCGTGGCAGGGCATTGTGGCTTGAGAGAGTTATAGTTTTGGTTAAGGAAACATACCAAACTGGTGCTGGAACAAGCTTTTAGAATCAGAGACCTGAGGAAGTCTTCATCTGAGCTGCTAATGATTTCATCTGAGTTGACAGCGAACATTAGGTCCTGCAATGAAGGATCAGATGTTGATCCATGGTTTTTCACGACAACCCTGCTATGGCGCTTAATTACTTTGTTCAAATGACAACTAATCGAACTGCACTTTTTATCTTTTCTGTTCTTTCTTGAGTTCCACAAGGACTTTTCACATGCTTTGCAATGCTCTTTAGAATGTAGTCCAAGAAAAGCTGCTGCACGCTCACAGTTAGCCCAGCAACAGCAGGAAGATGACCCATCATCTACATAAGCATGTTATACATTAAATTTCTCCAACTAAATGAGAAACCTTTCAGAACAGAAAATGACATAAACCCTACCTAAGACAAACCCGGCAAGTGGGATGTTAATCAAAGATGAGCTAGATTTGGACTTTATCCTTTGCCAAGAGTGGATAGCATCCTTGTTCTCCAGGATGAGGGCATAAACAGCTACAACCTGACAAATGTAGTGACAGGAATCAAAAGAACTATGTGATGTCCTTGTACATGGAGAAGATACCCCGTGAAAAGAGAATCTCACAAGAACATCAAGTATAAAAATAGAAAAGCATTGAAGGCTACTTACCCTGCCACGCAACTGCAATGGCTTAGTCTTCGAGCAATGCATCATTTCATAAATCAAAGCTTTAGGCACATCGCTAGATGAAGCCACACTAAGTGATTCTGCATCAGCAGGAGCATAATGGCTCATATCATCAAATGCATCATAAATTGCACTTCTAGAATGTACACTGATGAAAGATGCAGGTATCAGCATGAAACTATCCTGCCCACTAGAAAAAACAACATATGTAGGTATATTAAGTTACTAGGACCATTGAGCTTTTGTGTTGGACAATTCAGGGTGCATAAACAAAAAGAGCATTGCATACCTGAGTACAAGGATCCGATGAAATGTTGCAGTGACACCATTTCCAAATCCAGCAGGGCAAGCATGCTTATGTGAAGCACCATAAATCCTTACCTAACCAGTTAGTTAACAATATTAATGTAATATGTTAGGGTTGCTAAAAGTGAAAAACAGAAAGCAGATAGATTTAGAAATACCATCTTCTGATCCACCTTAAGATGGACACAGAAACTTTTTTCTTCAAAGAACATTGAATGAGGAGCACCGCTATGGACTTCACACCTTAGAGGTACAGAAAGTGGTTTCTCATCTAAATAATGAATAGCCTGTACTTGTCCACATAAAGATATAAGATCTCCTTTGGGTAAATGGTGGTCAGAATATCTTGTTCCATGGGGTTGCATTAAAGGAGTAACCGTGGTGCCACTGCAATAACTGATCTCAGTTTCTTCTTCGGATGAAGCAAGAGGGTTGATCAGACCTGCCTTTGGCAACTTGAATTTATCCTCCAGGAGGCTAATGAAGGCAGATGACAGAAACAAGTTAACATCAGTATGTATTTCAGTGCTTAAGCTGTTTGGTTCCGAGGGTGGAATTTGTTGTTGATGATAGCCTTCAGGAGAAACCTCATTGTCGTTGACAATTGAACTACCTTGTGGAAATATAAATGATGAATTCGAATTTTGGAGAATCTCATCTGTTGAGAACGAAAGGCTCCAAATATGATTTCTAGAATTCAAAAATACTTTACCACCATCTGATGATGTACATAACATATCGTCATTGTGATGCTTTATGATGTAATAACAACCAATTTTCATGGCCTGCACTTTAGGTGAAAGTAACTAGGTTAGAAGTTATGAGTGTGTAAAAATTAAAATAACCTCTTTAAATGCAAAATAACTTGATATTCTCAGCTAGACCTATTAAGCAGACAGTATATACAAGATCAGCAAATTACCAGACCTCGTAAAAGGAAAAGGCTTCAAAGCTGAACTCCAGTAATGCCTTTCTCATTTCATGTTCAGAACAGCCAAACTTTACACCAACATTATTGCATTGCAGCCT
>CM008344.1:49605541-49626571 GCA_002525835.2 Ipomoea batatas
GCATAGAGGCAGGGCCGGATTTTAGGGCGTGCAAGACGTGCGACCGCACAGGGCCCCAAAATTTTGGGGGCCCCTAGTCCTGGCCTGGCCTGATAGTTAGTATATGTATTTGTGAATATATTGGTTCAAAATTAGGTGTTTTTACATTTTTCTCTTTGTAATTTTTCTTCAATTCGCAGTTTATTTATACTTTGATAGGGCCTCACTTAGTTATTAGCACAGGGCCCCGCAAATCAAAAAACCGGCCCTGCATAGAGGCTTTCTCTCATGTGTGAAAAAGGATTTTCTATGTTCAAACTGTGTTCTTCTAGGCTCTAGCACCAAAGGGAAGTAGTTAATAAGGTGGAAAGAATGTTTTGCTCGACTCGAACTAACCATTTACCTTGAATTTTCGTTTACCTTTAATTTTTTGTGCTTGTATTTTTCTTGAAATTATTATTTTCTTAGTAATATTTCCTGACAACCTCTCAGAGTTTGGATATATATTATATATAATATTATGAGAGACATGCTCTGAGAGGCCTGAGATTAAATTTCTTACACTGATAAAATTTTGAAACAGAAGTCTGAGAGATGAAATGTACGTTAAATTCATCACTGTCATATTTTCCTGTGTCATCTGCAGTAAATACTTGAGAATATATCTTTAGATAGAATTCTCCAGTTACACAACTTAAAAGGAAAATTCTTAGTAGAGCAACATGAGAATTTTTCATATCTTCATGTATCTCATAAGTCTTAATTGGGTTTTTCATTTTGCTTAGTTAGGGAGATTAAAGACGTACTTATAAGAAAGTGAGTACACGCTTAAAGATTTCATATGATTCAGGTTTATTCCTTTACGTTCCTCTATATTATTTTATATATTGCAGAAAACAAATATTTTTTCCAACAGTTTACACACATATACATTGGTACATATTGCACTACAGAATTTTTCAATAAAATTACTCTCAATGAGATTAACACTAGTGCCTATTCTCTCGCGTTTGACATATATATATATAAACTCTCTTTGCTAGAATAGCAATAGAATAATTTAAGTGGTGACAGTGAAATTGAAGCGGTTAAATTGTTTTAATTACACATCTACTGAACAATTCATTAATTCATTTTTTGTGTAAACCATATTTTATAATCCTAATCAACAAATAATTATAATAAAAAAAAAATCAGTCTAGAATGGTGATAACAAGTTACCATGCATACGCCAAAGACCATGTGGTCTAGTGGTACCCGGTGTCCCGGTTAACACTCTCACATGGATAATGAGAGTGAGTTCGAGCCTCAGTAGAGTCAACTGTTGACTCTTTGTGCTTCAGTAGATTGAGAAGAGTCAGTAGTACTCAAAAAAAAAGAAAAAATTACCATGCATATATTATCCCTAGGGGAGAAAAAGCGAGGGCGGGAACAATTAGTGGGGAAGCCAATTAGGTGCAAAGCAAAGACTGAAAAGAGCACGTGAAGCAGCCCCGGCCCCCCGCACAGCGTCGACAACTATATGCAACACGTTGCACGACCAATTCTCTCAAACTTTGTCTCCTTACTTATAATTATCATGTGCCGTTTGTTGGCTGAAACATCACCATTGCGAATTTGCGATGGATGGCATATCACTTTTACCCAAACCGCAGAGAGTCGTTATATGCCACCACCAACTAATCTCTCACTCTTCTATCGCGCCGTGTTTCACGTTCTTCTTTATAAGCTGGATTCTAACAATTTACGGTTATTTTGCTCAAATGAACAAAATAATTCACTTAAAAAATGAATCGAACAATAGCTAATCAGCGCCTAGGGCGCCCAGAATTTAGGCGACCGACCGGCGCATAGGCGCGATTTTTACAATATTGTGTATGAGATGGGTAGGGTTATGAAGGAAATGTAATATTTATACTTAAAAATGTAATACTGTTGAGTAATAAGTTATTTGTTACTTAGGGTTGAATAGTTATTTATAAGAAAAAATGCAACATTAATCATGGGCCAAAGACCTTGTGGTCTAATGGCACCCAGTTTACACTCCCACATGGAAGGGAATGTGTTCGAGCTTCATTGGAGGCGATTGTTGACTACATTGTAACAGAGTCCTTAGTACTCAAAAAAATGTAACACTACTAATCATGGATAAATTGTTCAATTGTTATTTATGACGAAAAATGTGATAGTTTTGATGATGGTAAAAGTTGAAGAGTTGTGTATGATAAAAATTATAATACTTACATAAAAAAATATAATACTTATTAAAATTTCGACTCGCCTCATAGATAATGAGAATCCGTAAAACGGTCTTTTAAGAGAATTTGCCATACTAAAATTATTTCATGTGGAAAGTGCGCATAAGATTGACCAGTAATGATTTTTTTTTTTTGTTTGAAACATCTGATGCAAGACAAAAGTGATGAAATTTCATTTTTTTTCGTACAAGCAAACAAAATTTCTGTTCACATGTATTAATATTCATATTCGTTGGAATATACAAATGCGAGTCTTTATTAGAATATTCAAAAAAAGAAAAATATTTGTACTAAGTACTCCGTATAACTTTAAACTTGTACTGCTCACGTGAACTAACAAATCTATTACTCTCCATACCAAGACAAATAATAGACAATATGGTTTTACTAAAAAAAATAATAATAAAAAAAATAGACAATATGGAGCTCATCACGTGTTTAATACACAATTACGTATTATAGCATTCGTAATTTAAATTAAGGAAACCATTATAATCATCGTTCATTTTTAAATGTGGCAGAATAAAAATTGAAAGAAAAAAAAATTACACACATCATGTTATACGGTTAACCTGGAGTGTGGTTGAGTAGCAATGAGAGTCATTAATCTTTAACCAAAAGTTGAAGGTTTGATCTTTGACATTGAGTATAGAGCAAATTTAAATCTCCAGACAAGTTGTCCTACTTAAAGATGTGTCTACAATTGAACGAGAGGATTAGTCACTATGAGAAATCCCATGTACTCTAAAAAAAATCATAAAAATCATGTTATACGGTGAGAATATAAAAGGGAGTGAATTTACTCATAAAAATCATGTTATACGGTGAGAATATAAAAGGGAGTGAATTACTCATAACTATGCACTAAACTAATATTGTCTATTGACGAGTGTTTGGCAAGCTGGTAACGTATAAAACTTATAAAACTTTCTTGACATGAAATTATATAGTTAACTTTCATTGAGAGTAATATTGAATGTAGTATTTTTTTTATTTTTGAAAGATTGAATGTAGTATTTTTATTCCTCTATATACTAGACATATAAAAATAGATCGGAAATTTGTTTTCTTCCCCTTTTGAATTTCTCATCCACTCTTTTTCTATGTGACTTTCGTTCATGGGGTGTACTTATGAATTTACTGGCGCACAACTAATTACAAAATGAATTTAGTTATCAATTAGATAATGTCATGTCATGAAGGAGAGATTGGAAGGGAAATATAGAATGGGTATATATGCATACCATTACTTATAAAAATGTTATAAAATGGCCTTTAAGGGTGTAATTTATTTTCTTAAAAAACTTATCAAAAATAAAAAAAAAAATCTTTAAGTAGCTTTTTGAATTTTTGCGTTTTGGAGAAATAATCTATTACAAAAAGCTTATTACCCAACTACTCATATTGACTATTTAATCAAGTCAAACAGCTAATAGTAATCAAACAAGTTAAAATTGACTAATAAGCTAACTATGTTATCAAATATGACCCTTATATGAAACAAAACAAACAAAAACAAAACAAAAAAGTGAACACACTTTTCCTTTAGATTTATTTATTTATTTATTGTGTTTTAGCGAATATTAATGTATAATTTTAATAATACGGTAAAAAAAATTCTCTTTTCTTTTTTCCTTTTCATTTAACACATCGTAAATTCTATAATAAACAATATGAGTATTTATACATTAGTATATAGCTAGCTCATTAAGGACTTGGTAAGTGTTAGTATAATATTTGTATTTCATATTTTTAGTCAAAATTAACTTAGATTATTAGAAAAGGTTGTTGGTATTTTATATTGTTAGTTTCCTAGTCTTAAAA
Organism: Ipomoea batatas; assembly: GCA_002525835.2. Lineage (NCBI taxonomy): Eukaryota > Viridiplantae > Streptophyta > Magnoliopsida > Solanales > Convolvulaceae > Ipomoea > Ipomoea batatas. The sequence continues at coordinate 49,609,603 of CM008344.1, forward strand.
GATATTGAAGATTGCCAAATCATAGATATTCAAGAAGTATGGAAAGCATAGAGGATTGAAGATTCAAGAATTATAGAAAGAAAGAAGACATGAAGGTTTCCTATTGAATAATGAAAAGCAGAGAAGATAATGGAAATTCAAAAATTATAGAAATCAAAGAAAATTAAAGAGCCATGAACAGATAATACATTGTAACAGAGTCAGTAGTACTAAAAAAAAATAATTAAGGAGATTTACCGTCGTAACATAACTTAAGAGTATACATGATACCATATTCATCAGCAACATCTAGTAAAGCAAACACACAACTACAATTAATTAATGCCACTAAACACATTTGACATACAAAATCAGTAATAACTAATAAGCCAATAACACATTTGGCATACGAAATCTGTTTTGACACATTGATATGCTCTAAACCAAAGACATAAAACTTCCACTCAAGTTCAACACAATGGATTTTAAACCTTCATGTACAAATAACAAGTAACACAATTTTTGTGTAGATTATAAATAAATTATTTTCATAAATGAAGCAAAGTGTGACCAGAGTTTTCATAAAAGAATTTCCATCTTCTTTATTCAGTTTATTTTAATTATTTAATTTTGGATAAAAATACAAAGTGTGAAGAGATACTGGATATGATTTTTTGACCGAATCGCATTAATTTCGTTAAGAAAATGAAATCAAACTGTTGAGAAAGGTGAAACATGAAAAAAAAAAAAAATTAGGCCGAAAAGGAAGAGATGAAACACATGAACCTCAATGGTGAAAAAAAAAAGAAAAATAAAAGAAGAAGAGTGAATATTATTACAATTTGGAGTCACTTTAATTCCTAGTAATCTTCTACTTCTTCCCATGTTGTCTATAATTCTCATAGCACCACTGATTTTGAGAGAAAATTGTTAAGCTTTCTATAGCAAATTCGTGACGGGTTGATGTGTTTAGGGCGCAAATTATATTGTGGACCATGGTTCACCATGCATTGTGGACCATGATCATGGCTGATACTGCAGTTGTGTTGAACGAATAGTGCAGTTGTGTTGAAAGAAAACTGCAGTTGCGCGAAATAGAAACCGTCCATCTGTTCAACACAACTGCAGTATCCTTTCAACCCAACTGCAGTATCCGTTCAACACAACTGCAGTATCAGTTCAACATAACTGCAATTCCAGACGGATGACACGGCCTCTGTTCCGCGCAACTACAGTTCCTTTTCAACACAACTGCAGTATCCGTTCAACACAATTGCAGTATCAGTTTAACACAACTGCAGTATCAGTCATGATCCATGGTCCACGGTATAACGACTGATCCGTTTATTTTAACAGCAATATAACGTGAGGGATTAAAATGTACACTAAACAAAAAATTTAAATAATAAATATGGTCACATATATAATTAGGGAACTGAATTGACTATTCTATATAATCGATATATCAAAATAGTCATTTTTCCTATTTCTTTTGTTGAAATCAACTAACAAAAATCTCCTTCAAGAAAAAGTTAACAACTGACATAAAAAACTTTTTACCAAATTGTCCAGCGTTTGGCAAATATGGTAAATTGTACAATTGTACATACTGGAAATGTAGTACCGTACATGAACTGGCAGTGTGTTGCACGTACCGGTAAAAGCGTGAGAGACCACAAAGCCCTCGATTACGGTAAAATAGAAAACAAGGTAAAACCCAGAGAGCCGTACAACAGTGAATTATAAATGGCGGCGGATTCAAGATTGCTTGCCAAGTTGCCATCGTATTCCTAGCTGTACAAAGAAAATTGAATTTAAACTTGGTTTAAAACCGGTAAAGTATAAATATACCCAAAGATCCTCAGTGAATTTCCTTATTTACCACGTGGACCCGGTTTACCACTGAGTAAATTACCAAACAAAAAGGACACAAATATAGTACAGATATTAATCACTCACTTTATTCAGATGGTCAGTAAATTACCGCAGCTTTAATCAGATGGTCAAAGATGTGAGCTGTTGCTTATGGGTTCGATTTGACAGCCGTATTTTATTACTCCCTCCGTCTCGAAATGGATGTCACATTTGCTTTTTGCACGTTTTTTAAGAAATTAAAGTAAATGTGTTGTGCTTTCCAATTATGCCCCCACCTTTTTCACTTTTGGAAATGAAAACAATAAAGAAGTGAAAAGTCATAAGGGTAAAATGAGAAAAATAGAATGATGGTGATGTTCAATTTTAGAAAGAGGACAACATTTTGGGACAAACTAAAAAGGAAAGTAAGACACATAAAATGGGACAGAGGGAGTACTACTTATAATCTACCGTTACTCCTAAAATCGAAATATGTGTACATATTATATGATTGAGATTAAAATTTTAAACATGTTATAAGCAGCTCAGTTAATCATAGGGTGAAATTTGAAAAAAAAAAAGATTAAGGATCGAATAGGGGTGTAAACGAGCCGAGCCGAGCCCGAACTTGGGGGTGCTCGAGCTCGAGCTCGACTCGGAAAATGGGAGCTCGAGCTCGGCTCGAGTTCGATCGAGCTCCAAAATATAAAGCTCGAGCTCGGCTCGCTCGGCTCGATTGGCTCGAGTGTTCGAACTCGAGCCCGAGCTGGACCTTAATATCGAATCGTCATGGTTCGAATTGAGCTAGAGTTTGAGCTCGAATGTGACTGTTGCAGCACTAAACAGTTGCATTTTTATATTATAAATTGTGACTGTTGCGTCGTAATAATGTAACTAAACAGTAGCTTACCTGCTGCGGCGACGGGAAGCGGCGGTGGGCGAGAGGATGGTCGGTCTCTGCTGCGTCGGCGACGCCGGCGAGAGGCGGATCGATCTCTGCTGCGTCGTCTCATCTGCTGCCGTGCTACTGCAGTGCTGTGTCGTCTCTTCTTCTTCTCCTCTCCTGTTGTGCTGCGTCGCTGAGGGCCTGAGGCTGTGGGGGATTGGGGTCTGGGGAGCGCTGGAGCCTGGAGGTGAAAACTGGACAGTAGTGGACTACTAGAGAATGGCGGCTTTAGTGTTTAGATTTAGGGTTGTCTTTAATTATTATTATTATTATTATATTATTATTATTATTAAGGCTCGCGAGCGGCTCGACGAGCCACGAGCCTAAAATATTTAGGCTCGAGCTCGACTCGATTATTTAACGAGTCGGCTCGAGTTCGAAGTTGACCGAGTTCGAGCCGAGCTTTGACCGAGCGGCTCGCGAACAGCTCGCGAGCGGCTCGACTCGTTTACACCCCTAGGATCGAATCGATAGTGTGCATAAAGAAAAGGTCTAGGCCGGGACATGGAAAATCATTGGAATTGGGAACTTCAACCTTTTGAGAAGAAAGATTAAAATTATAAAATTTAAATATCAATATGATAAAATTATTTGTCAAAAATTAAATTTGAAAAAAACTATCAAAATTACTTACTACTAAAATTTTTTGGGTGTGTTTACTTAATTTAAACTGGGCCGAGCATCATGGGCCTCACGTGACAGGCAACACGTACTTCAAGACAAGAAAAAATCATCTGCTGACTAAGCTCCGTGAAACCTTCATTCATTGGACCAACGGCGTTTGTCGGGGCCAGGTACGATACGCGCCACAACTATATGTCGAACATCGAGATGCGGCGCTTCGTTTACTCCTAATTATATGTACATTGTTGTAGCATTTGAAGATACATTTTAAAAAATTAATAAATAAATGGAATGCTAGAATATGGTACATCCGTACATGTTATAAAAATGCCGTATTTGGTATTTTTGGGTACAAAATTAGATACATTTTTAATGCTCATTTTACCATTTAAGATTTATCCTTTTTGTTTTTTCTATATTAGATTACATATCCCATAAACAAAATTCTATATTTAATAAATTTGACGGGATATTTACTATTTTATTATAATTTTTTTTTATTAGACGTAATCCTATTTTGTACCTATGTAACAAATTATTACAATGCGTTTGATAGCAAGGAGAGAATTAAAGAAAAAATAAATTATAATTCAATTGGAAATTTGATAAATTTAAGGAAATATTTACTATTTTATTATAATTTTTTTTCCCTTTCTTAGAAAAATGTCATTCAAAAGGGACATTAGCAAATGCCTTTTGAGTTTTGATGCAATAAAATATTCTTTTTTCTAAAATCGAGATAATAAGAGAAATTTTTATTATTTGTTACTTTTTTCTTTCATTTTCAACCTGATATAACAAATAAAGAAATATCACTTTTATCTTTTATGGAAAAAATGTTATAGTAAAAGGCATTTAAGAAAGTCTATTTAATAGTATAACACATTTTAAAATATCTCTATGTTTGATTTTTAGTACGTTCCGAAATTGTATTTTTATAATGCTAAAAAAATATTGAGTGTACTATTAATCTATTTTAGATACCAAGCACCTTGTGCTCAATTGACACCTCTATGACTCTCTCTAATTGGAAGGTTACAAAATCAAATCCAAATTCATATGTGCAACCTAATGCAATAACTATTTTAATTTCTACATTACTTTTGTTTTTTTTTTTAATTAAGTAATTTAAAAAAATAAAATTGGTGGACTCATATAAAAAGGAATTTTTATTTTCATTGACTACCTATGAAGTATGAACTGGCCAACTTCACCCTAAATTGGTAATTAATTTATGTAATAATTAAATATAAAAAATTGATTACTCCAGAAAAAAAAAATTGATGAACAATAATCACAAGTAAAATTAGGCAATAATTTGCATTAGGAAACATAATATGACTCTATTTAAATTGCCAAGATTCCAGCTGGAATATTAATCAGATTTATAAATAATATATTTCAATATTTGGAGAGTTAATTAATTATTTCCCCCTAATTTAATAAAAAACTATTAATAAAATATTTATATATTTGAAAATTAATCAACAATCCCAAAGAAAGCACTCCCATTAATTAGCCTAAAATGGAGTTAATTGCATTTTTTACAAGTTCAGATGTCTAATTAAAACTTTTTAAATTTGAGAGCTTAATTGCGGTTTAATGACTTATTTGACCCTTATCACAAATTCTAATTCTAGTTGATTATTATAAAATAAAAAGTTGATTAGCATAATGAGTGGGTATTTTATTAGTGTTTCAATTGCTAACAAAAAATTGTTGAATGTTGTGTATAGATATGAAAGGGGCCCTTTAAAATAGCGATTCCAGCGTTGCGTTTCCACAGCAAATCAGACTCTACTCTGTTTCCACGGCGACTCCTCGCCTTTTATCTCTCTCTCTCTTATCACTCATTCTGTCATTCACACATCAACTACAACTCCATTACTGTTACATCACTTACCTTTTAATAGGTTTGGAGATTTTTTTCCAATTCACAGCCTTCCGGTATGGAAATTATGAATCTAAATTCCCCACTTAATTCCTTTCCTTTTCTCCACTGATTCACTTTCCTTTCTTTAGTGCCCACACTCCCCTTTTTAAGCCTCTCCTCTCCCCTCCATTCCCATCTTTTAATGGTGTCAGATATTCCTCACACCCTCTCCTCTTTCTCTCCCTTTCAGGCGTCTCCTTAGCTTTCTTCCTCAAAGTAATAATATCTATCCTCTGAAACCATTTATCTGCTATGGATCCATTCACGTTCTGTCCGATCAAATATACAGAGCACCGCCATGAAATCAAAAAATTTGCTAAACCCTCCGCCGCCTTAAACCCCGGGATGTTTTCTGAGGGTCGAAAACGGCCGGTTGATGGCTCCACCGGTCCGAAGAAGGTTCGGATAACGGTAACGGATCCGGACGCTACTGATACGTCCAGTGATGAAGAGGAGGTGTTTGAGCGACGGCGGGTGAGGAGATATATCCACGAAATTAATATTGAAACGGCCGTTAATATTGACGCCGTCAAGAAGCGGCCTGTTGCGGAGGCGCTTCAGGGAAAGCAGAAACAGAAGCAAGTGAAGGTGAAGGAGGTGAAGGAAGCGGCTCCTAACGGAGTTAGGAAGTTCCGGGGAGTTCGCCAACGGCCGTGGGGAAAATGGGCCGCCGAGATCAGAGATCCGACCCGGGGTGTCCGGCTTTGGTTGGGGACTTATGACACCGCCGAAGAGGCGGCTATGGTTTATGACAATGCCGCGCTTAAGCTACGTGGGCCCGACGCTCTCACTAATTTCGTTAAGCCGCCGGCGATTGAGATGCCAGAGGTTAATGTGGCGTCGAGTTCTGGGTACGATTCAAGCGATGAGTCCCGCCATCTTCCATCGCCGACGTCGGTTCTCCGTTTCCGAACAAGCAAATGCAGTGAAGAATCTGAACCGCATTGCAAGTCAGAACCGGTGGTCCACTCTGACGGTTCGGTTCATGATTGCGTAGAGAGCGATCAAGCGGTTCAACAACCGGACCCGGTTGACCCGGTTCAATCCGACGTGGCAGACTTACCCGGAGATATCAACGACGACATTCCATTCATAGACAACTTCTTTGATACCCAATCTCCGAAACAAACACTCCTTGACGATTCGTCTTCAAATTTCGTCACAACCGATTTCGACACTACGTCTGCTGACTTTTGGTTGCCGGATTTTGGCAATGACCTGTTTCGCGACGATTTTGGATTTTGCGACGATTTTGGTGATTTTGACAAGTTTGATGATTCATTTCAAGACCTTAGCACATTGAACGTGAGTGATTATTTTGAAGATGACGTGGATGAGTTTTCCATGGTTGATTCTTTTTTGATAGTATAATGTATTTTGAGATATTAAAATCCAAAAATTTTTATTCTCCTGTTGCCATTTTGTTGGCAAATTTTGCTCACTACACCTTCAAATCGAATCGAATTTTGAGTATATTAGCTTTGTTTACATATTATTTTTCAATAATAAAAATATATTTATTTTGATCTGTACTATAATTAATTATACTATCGTGTTTTGATGTTTCATAACAAAAGTTGGTTATTGCAGTGCCATATCGGCATTCTCTATGTCCCACAACAAATTGCGTGATTTGCGCGAAGTAGTTGACTGCTTCGAGTCGGTGTTGTAGACCCGTGTGGAAAGTTAGGCTGAAATTTCTTGTTTTTTTCTCGTTTCAAGAGATATGGAGAAATTTAGACTATTAAATCTTTATTTTATAAGTTAATCAGAGATGGTAATCATAGAATTATTCAATTATATGTATAGTAATTTTATTTTTCCTTCTGCATTTATCACATAGAATTTACTTTTTAGTGTGACGATAATTATGTTATAAATTTTTAGAATATAAATCATTATCTATTTGAATTGAATTAAATCTTGAAAAAAAGGATTATTGTGTATTTCATGGATTACTAGCTTTGTCATTAATTATCTTTCATTTTCCCCCAACCTCAATTAATTCATGCTGAGTTTGACTAAACGACTAAGGCATGTGTTTGTTTTACAATTTTAATTTATTAAAAATATTCTCACATTTACACCATATGTTTTTCTAAGTTTTGCATTACATAGAAATGATTGGAAAAATAGCATAAAAATAATATTGAAAGTAATTATTTTGTGATACAAATAATTATGGGGTTCACTTTTAATTTGTGTCAGGTCAAAGTGGATTCGGGTTTTTCATAGTGAGATGAAGAGATTGATATATTGTATACTCAAAAACGAATAATAGATAATGAAAAATTAATTCTCGAAGTAGACCCAAGCGCATTTGTCCCACATCAAATAAACAAAGGGATTTGCACTACAATATATACAAGAGCTTTTTATAAATATTGAACTGTATAGTATAGAAGTGGTGCTTGTATTTTTCCAAAAATAATCTTTTCCGTAGAATTATTCCGCAGAAATATTATAAACAAAATTCGCAATAAAATGTGTAAGCCTATGGAATATAATCAACAGATTTTGTCAACAGAAGTCTCAAAATCCAAATAAAATATATTTTTTTTAAAGTCTAAGAATTCCCTATTCGCACGGATATCGTTTTCACTTTACTGTACAAGGTTTGACCGTTGCTTCAAAAAGTCAACCTACTTATTCCTAGAAACTGAACGGACGATTGAATGAATAAACACGAGCCCCTACTTCGTTATCACGAAAAGTATTACCGTAGAAATTTAAAATTCGAAAATAAAATTTTCAAAATATATTTGAATGGAAACACATCACAATACAATATTTCTTAAAAATTGAGAATTTTCTAACTAACATAATTTAACTATTTAAAAAGTTAATATGCATTTAAAATAAATATAAATACTAATTCACATGCTTTTTTTTTTTTTTTTTGAAAACAATTCACATACTTTTTTAATATAAGATAAACTAAAAATTGATAATTAGACTACACATATATATTAACATGATTATGTAATTTAAAAAAAATAATATTTCTCAGAATCAATGATTACTGAACACATAATAAAAAAAAATGCATCTAGTAAATCCCACTATTATACACCAGAACCATGTTACATTTATTTAGTACATGACTTGTTATTATTATATTATATTTTTAATTTATATTTGTGACTGTTTTATGATATTTTTAAAAAAAACTAATTAACTTATAATAATATCGGTGAATTTATATATAATCATATATTTTTTCATAGCCAAAAATCTTGTGGTCTGGTGGCATCCGGTTGCACCCTCACATGGGAGTTGGTGGGTTTGAACCTCAGTCGAGGCGATATTGGCTCTTTGTACTTCATTTGGTTGAGAAAATAACTATGAACATATACTATATTGTAATAGAGTCAGTAGTACTAAAAAAAAATTCTTTCTCATAAATAAAGTTACTTTGAAGAATGAAAATAGAAATACATTTTATATATGTAAAATAATTATTCTTTTTTCTGCAAATTAAAGAAAATCTTAGTTATGCAGTGGGGCACTTATATGGTCTTCACATCTTGTCATATATGGGTCAAAGTTTACAACTTAAAGTCTTAAACTAATATACGCATTGACTTTAACGCTAATTTTCTGGACAGCCCACCCTAGAGAGGTAGGGCCCACCATAATTCTAATTTCTATTACCCTATGAAATGGATCTCCATTCTACGATAGCTATCTATAGGAAATAAATTTCAAAACATTCAACTTAATTTTTTTAAATAGAGAATTTTTTTACTCATTATTTTTTTATATTTATTCTTTTTTTTTTTTGAGCTACATCACCCGCTTTAAATATTTCATGCTCACATGCTTATGAATGTAAGTGGAAAAGGATTTTAATGCTTGAGTAAATAGGAATTTAATGACATGAAAATACTAGTAAATCAAAATGAAATCATCTATACCACCAAGGTAAGTAAATAATATTCTTATATCATAATAGCATTTCCAACATAAAAAATATCAAGAGTAAAATACGGCTTGTAGTCAAAGTATAGATAAACTTTCTCAAAACTTCCTTTTGGGATCATCATACAAAAATAATCATTTTTGTAATAATACGAGATAAATCTTTTCATCATAGCCATCATCATCATAATCATCATCATAATCATACATGTAGAGAGGGCAAGGTCACCATCATGTGTGTATGACACCTACGGGGACTGTGTCCCGAAGTCTTCCCCCTTATCTCATCATATCTCATCAATCATATATGGAATTAGGACTGCTACCTTAAGTATGCACACCCCCTAACTGGGATTCCAAGCTCAGCGAGTAATAGCTTAAGCCCTAAAGTAAGCCCAGGATTTTTCTACCAAGCCACTTGTCACATAATCCAGGATTTTTCTACTGGATTTCATATCATCATATCATTTCATCATCTCTACCGAAAGGATCAGCCGTCTAGTCAGGTCCTCCAAAAATATACGATTTTCTTAGATCCCTTTATAAAATAGTGGTGGTATAATCCTTAAAAACATTTCTTCATAATATATTAAAAAATAGTGAATAAGTATCATATATAACTTTATATTTACATGTGTATCGAAAATAGGGTGTAGATATAGATTAAAAGAGTTAATGTGCAAGAATAAAAAAAAAATACATTTATTTATTTATATGAGCTTTTAAAATAGATGAGTAATCATTTATAACAAATATAGGTTGGTTTGGTAAATCTAAATGTATGCATGAGGTTTGTAGATAAATGCACAACATTAGTTCTATAAACATTCCTATTCATCATGCTTTCAACATAATATTTTGATGTCAACGATAGAATATTTGTCATTCACTTTTCTTCTCATAATTATCATACTTCAACCCATAGTCCCATTTTCAAATAGGAGTATCGTGCTTAATCACATAATTCTTTTCATATCTCCATTTCAAATAGGAATATCATGTTTATTTTAGAAAATTAGATTCATACACTTAACACATTTCATTTCAAGCAACTAATCATATCAAACACTTGAGCCATCACGGTCATCTGGACCCATGTACACGTAGTGACCAAACCCAATAGGCAAGGAGGAAACTCCGTACTAGCTGAGCCTAACATGCCCTGCGAGATTAGCAACAGGGAGTCCAAGCCGCCATGACCTCGCGGGGCAGTAGCCGTGTCTGGCAGGGCTTAAAGCCTTCCCACACATGGCCTGCCACTACTTGCAGGGCTTGCTAGCAGGCCCTTGTGGCCTGCGGGTAGCCTTGCCCCCCTTCTTGCAAGGCTTGCTCGTAGGCCCTTGAGGCCTGCGGGTAGCCCCGCGAGACTGGAAGAGAGGAGGCAGTAGCCTCATCTAACCTCGTTTTCCCCATTATTCTCTACCTGCAAACCTCCATTTTCATACCTTCACACACCTCCAATATCTCAACAACAACATTATAGCACTTAAACATCAATCTCATATCAAAAGCAAATATCAAACACACCACATTTCACCACACAAGATCATCAGACAAAGAAAACAGTATATCATGCACATAACACATATCTCATGGAGAAAATTCTAGGTTTTGGGAGTCAATGGGTTATACCTCAAGATTGATGTCCTAAGAACAAGAATCCTTCCTCTAAGCCTTAAGGTTGGCTTCCTTCATTATTCCCTAAGCCCCATACCAACACCAAGATTTACCAACAAGAACATCAAATACACGCATAAGAGATATACTCAGGGAATGCAAGAAAGAGAGGAGATGGGGGTGAAGAAGAAATGCAGAGATGAAGAGAAATGGTTGGTCTTACAAAGATTGGTCTCCTAGTTGCTTGGTCATGATATATTCTCAGGAGAAGGAATAGGGAAGAGGCAAATGAAATGGTGGAGGAGAGTAATGGCATAATGACATATTTATACCTAGGGCACAAAGCCATAGGTCTTGAATGGTTAGAATGAAGAGCAAAGTGGGAATTTTTAACTCTAAGCTTTGGATTAAAATTTTGGGTCAAAGATTGAGTCAAGTTTAAGTAAAAACATATTATGATTAATATAGAAATATGATAGGTTCATTTTAAAACCATGTTTGTGTTAAAAGCAAGGCTATTAGGTTCACAGTTTCGTCTCATATAAACTTTTGGATCAAGATTTTGATAAATAAATATTACCATTAAATAAGGCTTTTAAAACCCTAAATAATTATATAAATATTTTCTAATAAATCTTTTCAAATAAAGAGTTTACAATATTTTATTTATAAGCTCAATAGGCAAAATAATCATAGGAGTAAAAATTATACAAACCTTTATTTTTGAAACATGAATAAATAGGAGTTTTGGTGGAAAAATATTTTGGGGTCTCACAACTTGTTACAACGTGACATGCCTCGTGACGTAGCATATTCCGAGAATATAAATAGGATAAGTCAAATTTTATTTGGAGACCTTTGAACTTTAACACTTTTGTTAGTTACTTTCTCTTGTAGAATTCTACTCCCAATTCCTAGCTAGTATACTTTATATTCCTTAGAAGCCTATAATTTACTTTCCAATTACAATTTCAATTCAAGTTCTAGTAAGATTCAAGTTCATTTACATTTTGGAAGCAATGATTGAAGACATAGAATTGCATTTTCAAATTAATTGCAATTTTATTATTTGCTATAATGCTTTGATCTATTACTTTGTGTATGTTAAGGAATTCTTCTTTGATCTTGAATATATTGATATTTCTACTATGATCCTTTGTGAGTAATCACTTTTGCAAGGAAACATGGATGTAGATTAGGTTCATGGAGATGTGTCCTTAAATTTGTTGAGTAGGAGAGATGAGACTTGACTTTGATGAAGTTAATTAACGTGATTGAGTCCCGATCAAGAGGTAATTACCTAATCTAGGCTCAAGGGGTTGATTTACCTTACTTCACCTTTGAGAAAAGGTGAGTATGAGATGTCAAGGCCAAGGTGTTTGATGAAATGTCTTTTAGACATTCATGAGTCATGAGAATGTCCTTATGTGTTCTAAGAGTGTGGAATGACTTTGAGAAAGGTTTCCTCCTAGCTAAAGAAATCCGTCATCAAGCCAATTGACTCTTTTTCTTGTTCCTAGTTCGATTACGTTGCCTAGAACTAATTCAAGTTCCTATTTCATTCCATATTTTCTATTATTCTTATTCATTCCGATTGTTATTTAATTTGATTCATTACTTGCATCAACCAATCTTTCTTAAGTGCTAGATTTTCATAAGAAGGTTGTGTACTTTGTGCTTGAGAGACATAAGCTTTGCATCTCTTGCCAATCCCTTGAGAATGACAATCTCACCCCTAAATATACTTCAATCAAAATTGAATTGCAATCTTGAATTGAAATCTAATCTAACATATCTAACCCTATTCTAAGTGAAGAGAAACTAGAGAGAAGTTTGAGAGTGAAAATATCAAAAGTACCGCTAAAAATAATTGTCAATCCCCTTCTATAGCAGTTGCAATCGCGCCTCATTGTAGAATATTGGGTTGCTCGCGATCGACCACACAGTCTTGATAGTTTTCCTCTGCGCAACAATTCTTGTTTCAAACCTATTTTCACCTTGTAGACATTTGAATTGCATTTGGTGGTATTCATAGAAGTAGTAGATCTTTCAATTATCTTTCCAATTTCATTCAAATAACTTGATTTGAGCATTCCTACATTGATTTATAATTAAAATACCAAGACATTATATGATAGATGATAACAGAGCAAAGTTTCTCATGCTAACACTCACAATTGTGAGTAGTGTCAGTGCTATGCTTGGTCCTTACTCCAAAATGCACTTTTCTTTATTTCCTTTGTTCCTTTTGGTCCCTGAGTCATGCAATGGTATTTCTAAGTTGCTCTTTTTCACTTTATTAACTTCTTGTATATGACCATCAGAACACACATTTTTGTCAAGATGACTGTAGAACATATCAAATTGAGCTCCAATTTACATGATTTTATAAGCAATTACCTCCAAATTACCTTAATGACATAAAAAAAATTATCAAATAAGCATTTAATTAGCTTCCAATTAACATAAAACCATATGAATTTGATGCCAAATATATACATAAAAGTAGTAAGAATTGACACTCATCAGCCATGAAATCCGCACACGTATTCCCTTCCCTCAACACATGAGTAACTCTCCTAACCCCAATCGTATGATACTAGTTAGCCAGTTGTAGTCGGAGATGAGAGGTGATGAAATATCGTCAGCTTGCTTTTCTCCCATAACAACATTGACCACGACATTCGTGTCTAGTTTAACAATGACATTCCCAAGCGTCTCTCTTTGGCAAGGAGAATACCTCTCTCAACCCCCCAAAGTTTGTCCATGAAGTTATTAGTAACACCAATTTTGATTTTGAAGCCCCAAATTCAATTCCCCTAAAAGTCCTGCACGAGTCCCCCGACACTCGTTGTCACTTGTGGTTTTTTATTCACATAGTGTTACTATAAATAGTATATATCCATCATTGTCATTTCTAAATCATCCTAAACCATATGTTTTTTCATCTCATCATTTCTTCCTTTATATCTTTATATTTGAGCATTGCTTAGCGCGTTCCAACTGTAATTAATGAGTGTACGTTACTACAGAATAGTTCACTAGTACAAAAAAAATAGCAAACAAATATGACTTTAGGCTATCCTTTTTAAATGAAAGGTAGTTTATTTTTAAAACAATGCAAGGTGAAAAATCGTAATGCATAAGTAACCGTGACTCTTTTTAAATAAAAGGGACGCGATTTCTTAAAAAAGGTATACAGTTTCCATGGCCATTTCTTCTAGAAAGGGTCGCGAAAAGTGGATATAATTAAAAAATAAAAATGAACTGTATAAACTTTTCGCAACCGTTTTTCCCAAAAAGAGTCATGTAAAGTGGACATAATAATAATATAAAAACTATATAAATTTTCCACGACCATTTATGGGAGAAAGGGTTAAAAGTTGATTAAAAAATTATTTCCACCTACCAGATCTAGATCTAACAACAACTCGTGAAAAGTCTCTCTTATCCCCTCATTTCCTCCGGAAATTTGTAAAAGCCTCCACCACTAACACCACTGCCACTCTCAGCCACCGGCGACACCACCGCTACGCTCAGCCATTGCCTATGTCATCGCCAATGCCACGACCACGCTCCTCCATCGCCAACCCCAATGCCATCGCCAAGCTCAGCTTCTGCCATCGCCAGCCTCAACTACACCATTTTATTGGTAAGTTCCTTTTTTTTGGGTTAAAAATATATGTTTTTATTATTATTCTGATAAATAAGATATTTGTTGGTCTTTTTGAAAAAAAAAATTATTTTGAATTGTAATTAATTTTTTGTTATTTTTGTTATTATTGTTGAAATTTTAGCATAAAATGACAAAGAAAGTGACTATTTTGTGGTACAAATATATGTGGGGTCCACTTTTGATTCGAGTCGGATGAAAGTGATTTGGGTTCTTCGTAGTGAGACGAAGAAATTGATAAATTGTACATTCAAAATGGATAATGAGTGAATGATAAATTGATTTTCAAAGTAGACCAATTTGAGTTAGAAATTAAAATGAAGGTGGAAAGAATTTGTGAAACACTTCTCCAAATTGTTTGGAAAGTGAGTTTGCACCACTATGTATACAAGAGCCTTTTAGAGGCATGTTAAATTGTATAACATAGAGGCTCTCTCTCACACAGTCACACACACAGAGGGTTGCAAATCAAATCCTAAAATGAGCCTAAAAAGGCTTGACTCACTGGCATTCGTGGGTATTGCTCGAAGTACACTTCGGAGTACCATTCTGGCAGTGTTAAAGCTGTTGTTATGGGGGTTATGTATCTAAATTTAATTTGCCTTCTCCTATAAAAACATGTGTTGGCAGATTGTTTTGGTTGCTGATTTTTGAACTCTCAAAATCTCAGTTTTTCTCTCTTCCTCTCTCAACACTTTTCTTATGACAAATTTTTGCCAACACTTCCGTAAAAGGAACGGAGTGCTCGCCTATTGTTCTAGTTCTTCGGACCTCTTGTTTGAGTGCTTAAATTTAAGGTCGTGATCCATTTTTTCCTGAGACACTGGCGCTACAATGGTCTTAGCCTCTTAGGAGTCTCGGGAGGTAGTGAATAAGTTTTAAAAGGAAATTAAAGCGTGTGATACACACGACCTGAATCTTCCCTTGTTTTAGTTCAGTTTATTTATATATTTATATATAAATATTTTTGCTGGTTTCGTACCAAACGGGCTGGTTGGAATTATTTTTTTAAATATTATATATATATATATATATATATATATATGTTTGTGCGCGCGTGTGTGTGTGTGTGCGCGCGCGCGCGCCCGTGTATGCGCGCGCATCGACTTATTCAACAACCAACAGTTATATCCTAATATGTATAAAAAATATATATAAATTTTGGTGAATATATTAATGTGTGTTTGTCCATGACTTTTGATTGTTTATTTTTGTTCTATTTTGAAATTTGGTGATTTTTAAGAAGAGTTATTATGAATTTATGATTTAATATTGTATAACTTTGGAGTACAACCTCATTCTTTATATTTCGCACCTAAATTTCGACGAAATTATTTTAAAAGACAATGAGCATTTTTACGCCACAAATTTAAATTCATGTTACAGTATCATTTTCTCCATCCAAAAACTATGGGCAAAAACTTGTGTGAGACCGTCTCACGGATCTTAATCCGTGAGACGGGTCGGATCTTTTATAATATGGGTCAAGATGTGGCGCACAACCCTCAAACTCTTACCTTCGCAGAATGCAAACATACGCCATTGCCTAGGTCGACTCCTCCGCAAAGCATAGAACAACCATTGATTGATTCTACAGAGAAAACCCCACTTGTAGCGACAAGTTCCTCTTCTGATCTCACCCGATCGACTTCATCTCAAGTGAAACCTCT
The DNA here is from genome assembly GCA_002525835.2 of Ipomoea batatas. Classification (NCBI taxonomy): domain Eukaryota; kingdom Viridiplantae; phylum Streptophyta; class Magnoliopsida; order Solanales; family Convolvulaceae; genus Ipomoea; species Ipomoea batatas. The sequence continues at coordinate 49,625,820 of CM008344.1, forward strand.
AGCCTCACGTTCGAGTTCTACATTGTTGCCTGCATCAAGGATATTCTGGTTGGATCCGTTTGTTTTATACTCCGCCGGAACTCCAGCCTTCATAGCCGCCCAGATAGAACGCCATTCTGGAAGATTCCACGGCGTCCTCAACATGCATTTGAGCTACCGTCTACAAAGCTACCAAGTTCGATCTTGCAATGATGATCGGATTGTCCGCAACTTTTTTCCACGACTTGATGTGGAAGAAAGAAAACTCCTCTGCCATCATCGACGCCTCAGCGACATCGTATCAAAGGGAATCCATAGATCATCCTAAGCGACATTGTTGTCTGATTCTTATGGATTTTCTCTTTCTACAAGTATGTGTTTCCGATGCCATTTTGAGTAGATTTTAGAATCGTCATTTTTGATTCGGTTTAGCTTCGGTTATGGTTATTGATTTCATTTTGATGATCATGTATTGATTCATAGCTCTGTGTTTATGTAGTCTTGGATTTGTATAGCTAGAGATAGTGTTGCTTACCACAGGACGACTGCTTTTAGAGATGATGTTATCATTGTGGTGTAAGTTTCTTCGTTATGATTGAGCTTCTGCCAATCTTCTTCCTGAAATTGAAATTAAATGGTTGGCTATGTATTTAATTTAAGACTTAAACACAATACTTTATAGCCTAAATATAATACTTCAGAACCCAAAACTAGTATACAGTTTAAGGTAGATATATTTAATACTTTAAGTCTTAAACACAATACGTTACATG
>CM008344.1:49671826-49682558 GCA_002525835.2 Ipomoea batatas
ACTCAAAATTATATTTCAACTAGACAAAATATTCTTTAGTCAATAAGGAGGCCTAGGGTCAGAGAAGCTCTGCATTTGGGCATTGCATGGTGGCATACAGCATACTAATTTGTCTTCCCCACCCCCACCCCTAGCAAAATATGTACCCTTGTCAGAGATCAGAGCCCCTCTCTCTGTCTCCCACCCTAAATATATATATAAATATATACAATAATACAACCATGCATGCCATTTTGAATGGCAGGAAAAAGAAAACCAAAACTTTTTTCTATATAGGGAGTAGTAATTTTCAAAGCAGAATTTGAAGTTATATTATATGGTGTGGTGGACCATTTCTATATTTACGGCAGTTTGACTTGCAGCATTGGGGAGTGATGCAAGTCGGCAAACAGACATTAGTGTATGTGGTTGGAAACGTTGTTGGTCGAATCCAACAAAAACCCATCCTTATTTTAAGCTAAACAGACAATACAGAAATTTTTAGTATGCCACTTAGGCTTTATTAATGTTCTTGTTATTAGCGTAATAAATAATTAATTCATTAATTTTTATTTTTATTTTTTTTAAAAAAAGATACTCCCAGACTGTCCACAGGGATTTTCGTGTTCTTGTTCGTCTTGGGTTGGAGAGTATTCGTTGAATTACTATTACAATACAACGTACGTACTACTGTACCATATATGATTGCTTTCATTGTTTTTAAAAACTCTTTTTTGGGGGTTAATTAAATTTTACTTCACCATAATTAAGCTTTAGAGAGTTTAACGAAAATAATATTTAATTGCGTAATCTTTTAAAAAATTATTTTTGAGGTTTTGAGTATAACGAACTTTGATTTACCACCAGGTTGTGAGTATAACTTTGGCTGTGTTTGGTTAGTGGCGGATCCGTCAATTTTTGGCGGATCCGCCATTATCAGCGTTTTGACCAAGTCAAAACGTTGATAACCATGTTATTGGCAGTTTGGAGCAGCGTATCTGCTCCAAACCGCCAAGTTGCAACACGCTGCAACTAGCAGCGTGTTGCATTGGCGTTTTGGGGATTCCCCAAAACGCCCTCAACATAATTAAAAAAAAAAAATTAAACTAAGGGGCAAGCTCCAAAATTGGAGCCTTTCCCCACTTATCCCACTTAAAACTCTATGTTCACGATTTTAAGATTCTATGTTCACAATTTTAGAACTCTATATTCACAATTTTAAATCTTAATATACAAAATTACATTACTCAATTTTCACAATTTTTTAACTCTATATTCACAATTTTGTTATATAGATTCAAAAATTGTGTTATACTATTAAATAGAGTTATGAAATTGTGAATATAGATTTTTGAAATTATGAACAAAGTTCTAAATTTATGAACATAGAGTTCTGTAATTGTGAATATAGAGTTCAAAAATTATGAATATAGTGTTCAAAAAGTGTGAACATAGAGTTTTAAAATTATGAATATAAAGTTCTAAAATTGTGAACATGTGGCATATTCTTATTGATTCAGATAAAAAAAATTGATTAAAATGATTATTTCTGTCACTTTTTCTTTTCCTACTAATAAAATCAGAATAGTTTTACTATCAATAAATACACTTATATGTCTACAAACTATCCATTTAATAATAAAACTACAAATTATTAACAATTCAACAAACTGTCCCTTTAGAATAGTTCAAATGGTCGACCAATTATCATTTAGTCTTGCTTCAATGCGGTGAAAAAAAAATTTGGGTTAAATAAATAAATAGAAGTACAAATTAAACCCACCCATCATCTGACATGACAATGCAAAAACTATTGGTCTAGAAGAAGAGTGAGGCTGCAGATAAATGATATGATATGAAGTGTGGTATGAGTACTTGAGTAGTCGAGTGTGCAGATTTCAATTCCTGCAGGAATTCAAGTGTGTTATGTGTAGTCGAGTGAATAAGTAAGGGGGTGTTTGGAAAGCAGGAAAATGACTTCTGGAAAATAATTTCTGGAAAATGAGTCATTTTTCAGAAAATCAATTCATTTTCCGTGTTTGGATGTATTCAGGAAAACTGTATTTGTGTGTTTGGATCGTTTTCTGGAAAATGAGTAGAATGATATATTATATATTTTTATTATTTTATTTAAAATATTAAAATTATTATTATAACATAAAAGTAATATTTTTAAGTATTAAAATTAAAAAAAATAATAAACCCCCCCGCTGGTTTCCGGCGGAAACCAGAGCTCTGGTTTCCGGCGCCGGAAACCATAGACTGTGACCAAGAACTATCATTTTCCGCCATTTTGGCCTCATTTTCCCCAGTCAACGGAAAATGATTTCCGTTGACTGGGTTTTCCAAGTGTTGCCAAACATGGAAAACCCGGAAAATGATTTCCAGAACTCATTTTCCGGGTTTCCAAACACACCCTAAAAGATGATATGATGGTCATCATATCATATATGTGTTGTTAGTAAAAGTAGCGTAGAATACCTATAATATTAGTATACTTTGATTTATGAGGAAGTACTTGTAAAAATATGTTTTGGGTGAAATTTGTCTTGTAATTTTAATAAACAAAATTATCAGTATCAGATAAATCAATATAGGTTATACATAGTTGAGCAACACATTTTTATGTGAATGTGTGGTATATATAATAGACTAATAGTCATACCCATCTACTTTACAATTTACAAACAATCGGTTCCTATTACATAAGATTAATTACAAATTTTAAAAACAAAAACAAAAACTAGTGCCTAGCATTTTCGCACATCATAAAAGAGTTGTCTTGTGCGTTCCAATTATAGGGTGCTTAGCATTTCCCTATATAATATACCTACAAATGAACAATACATGATGATGGTGGTTTATCAAGTTAATATATTGTGAAACTTTTTGAGGCAGGAATTAGTGAATTACGAGTGGATTCATAAAATTTTAGAAAAATATTTAATAAAACTTTTAAAAATTAAACGAATAATGTAAATAAACTTTTTTAATTTTAATTTTTTAAAATCTTTATTGAACCACTCAAACTATCAAAGAATGTATTTAAATTCAAATGCTACTTATTCAACATGTTACCTCTAATGTTGTTAACATATGACTTTTTGATGCATGCTTAAATAGATCCCAAATGCATATGTTATAATTAATTTTTAAAGACAATCATCAATTGTCCTCCCAATGACTGTCTAACATATCAAACAACAATGATTATCAATAATAACAATAAAGACAACTTAAAGAAATCATTGTTATCTTGAGAGAAAGTCAAGATTTGGACCTTCGAAATAGGACTTAGACAAAGGAAAAAGTGTCAAATTGTCCCCCTAAATCGGGTGAATAGTGCAATTATGCCTTCTAACTGAAAAAACTCCATTCAAGTCATCTAAATCGATAAAATTTTTCAATTAAGCCAAAGTTAACTTGTTTATTAGGTCAAATTCAGTTATGGGGTTTAATTGCACTATCCACCTGACTTAAGAGGCCAACTTGACATTTTTTTCAATTTTTTTTTTCAAAACAAATTAAATATTTTTATTTATTAAAATATTATTTATCATAAATAAAAATAAATAATATATAAAAAAAAGCCACCAGATGTCGAACAACTGGTGGCTGTTCATCCTCACGGACAACTATGGCTGTCCGGCAAGACGACCACGACCGTCTAAGGAAAACGGTCATGGCCGACGAAGGAAGACGACCATGGCCGTCTTCTAGATCTGGAACGAGGGCTACGGCCATGGCCGCGCCCACATTCCAGTCCCCTCCGTCTGGAACGATGGCGGCCATGGCCGTAGCCCTCGTTCTAGATCTAGAAGAAAGCCATGGCCGTCTTCCTTAGACGATCGTGGTGGTCCTGCCAGACAACCACGATTGTCCAAGAGCCGGTGACTAATTTTTTAATTATATATAAATCTTATTTGTTTTTTATTTATAATAAATAAAAAAATATTTGTTTTGAAAAATAAAATAAAAATTGAAAAAGTATCAAATTGGCCACCTAAATCGGGTGGATAGTACAATTAAGCCTCCCTAACTGAATTTGACATGATAAACAAGTCAACTTGGACTTAATTGAACAATTTTACCAGTTTAGGGGGCTTGAATGGTTTGTTTTTTTTTTTATTTTTAAAATTTCAGTTATGGGGCTTAATTGCACTATTGACACTTTTTCCTTTAGTAAAATATCAACACATTTAGTAATATATTAAATAATTATAACTTAAATATTTACAAATTTTAATGTGTTACCAATATTATTATGTTAGGAAATTAAATAATTACGAATTTCAGTAATTTATTAATGCATTTTTTTTTAGTTAAATTTGATTTTTATTGTAGTACATGTAATATGAAAATATGAAGTAAAAGAACTTATTATTAAACTATAGGAAAAAGTGTCAAATAGGCCACTGAACTTGTCGCTTTTGTGCAATTGGACCATTAAACTTAAAAAGTGTGCAATTCAACCATCAAACATGAAAAATTTGTGCAATTGGACCATTTTTACAAAAATTTTATAGTAAAATCCAATTATATTACTAACATATATGTATTAAGAGTGACATTTTCTTCTACCATATCAGTTGGGAGTCAATATTGAAATGTTTTTAACTCAAATTGAGTTAAAAATTTTTGTAAAAATGGTCCAATTGCATAAATTTTGCTTGTTTGATGGTTGAATTGCACACTTTTTAAGTTCAATGGCCCAATTGCACATAAGCGATAAGTTCAGTGGCCTATTTGACACTTTTTCCTAAACTATAAAAAATACATATATAAAATAACATCATAACAATACTTCGATATCTCCTCACCTAATCATTCACATGATCCTTAATATAAAATTTCAATTGGATGGGGATAATGAAACTAGTTAAGATGGCAAGAGATTCACGTTTTTAACCACAATGTCACGAGCTCGAATTCTTATCTCTTGATTTGAGTCGACAACTATGGGTAACCTAGATTAGTTTACTTGTGGTTCTTTGTTGCTTAGAATCACAAGTTGAAATACTCTCATAAGAAGCTGAGTTAACCCTAGCTAGTTTTGAGTATGTAAAATTATCATGTATGTCCATCCCATTCCTAATTATTTAAATAGCAAATTTTAATTTTAGTCATCGACAATTATAATATTGTTACACTTATTTCTACTATTTTAATTTTGTCTTCTTATATTATTGACTTTCATTTATTTGTCACAATTAATCTCTCATTAAATTTTATATATACCATAGTTTAATAAAAAATGTTAACATGTAATTTCATCTTCCAATTAAAAGAGTTTACGAGAGAATAAGAGAAATTACATGTTGAGAATAGAAGTGGCAGGATAATTGGACAAGGCATTGAACCCGACTCGACTCTCTGGGTCAAACTTATCAAAGTATTGAAGACAGTCAAATAGTAACGGTCATGATCAAAGATGAGGTGGAACGGTACACTTAAAGTAGAGTCAATGTACTTATTGGAACGTCGATCTATAAAGAGCAGAAGTCATAGAAGAGAGTGCACAACATTTATTAAGGGGCCAGAACGCTTAGTGATTGAGAGCCGTTACACATATTAGAAGGCCATTATGCCCATTATTATAAGAGTTTCCAATGTATTGTATAAATTAAACCGAATCCATGTAATAAGGTGGACACACTCTAAACTTGTACACAGACACATTGAGTAAGATAATTCTATTTACTTCTTCCCAAATATAAGCAGGTAACATAGTTACCATAGTCTAATTGAGCCACTGAATTTAAAAAAAAAAAGTTCAATTAAACAACTCAACATTCAAAAGTTATCTAATTCGTTCATATAATCTATTGTTTCATGTTCATGCATGTTAAATAAGAGTTGTTGACATATGATGTGAAAATACATTCTTTATTTTATTGATTGCTGGTGTCATAAAATCTCAGGAACTATTGAAAATTTAACCTGTATGAACCAGAATGATTTTTGAAGGTTGAGTGGTTCATTGACTCAATTAGATTTTGATATTTGATTCAATGACATATTTGAACCTTTTTAGTTTAATGGCTCAATTGAACTTTAGTANCCCTATATATATAGATTTTGGTTCAGGTGCGACCGTGCGGTCACACACCACTCAATATTACGAAATGCACCACTCAATGTTAAAAAACACACCACAATGAAACACACCACAATGTTAAGAAACACACCACAATGCATATTTCTGTTGTGTGTTTCTTAACATTGAGTGGTGTATTTCGTAACATGAGTGGTGCGAACCGCACGGCCGCACCTGAACCTGACCCTATATATATATATTTGTAAACATGTTCGTGAACATTATTAAACGAGCTTGTTCGCGAACACTTAGCAAACGAGCTTACCACTGTTCAGACTCTGTTCGTTTATTAACCGAGCTCTAAATTGTGTTTGTTAACGTTTGTTTACCTTAATAAACGAACATAAACGAACGCTTACCGAGCTCGAACACGAGTAATTTGTCGAAAACTCTGTTCGCTAACAACCCTACTAATATCATACTTGATGCATCCATAAGTAGATGTTTTATCACTATGATATTGGACTTTAGTACTTACACGAATATAACAAATGAATCATCAGGCAAATGCAATTTCGACCTTGTCCTTGGGTCTGACCTTTGCCGCTTTGCTAGGTAAAATCCTAGACGTGAGGAAGAGTACCTTGTCCTTTGGGTGTGACCTTGACCTTGTCCACCGCCACCAAATTCTGTTAGAAAGAGCACCTTTTCTTACCAGGAACTTGATGCCTGTGTCCAGACACTAATTCCTGCCCCTCAAGCTCATTCGGCAGTTCAAGAGGGCGGTGGCCAGATCTTACGCCGGCCAGTCACCAGCTATTCCAACAGCTCAGGAAGGCGGTGTACAGCCAAATATTCTCGTAAATCAGGTGCTGGACGTCGGCCAGCCATCAATGACCAAGGATCTAATCCCGCCAACGTCCTTTCAGCAACTCTTTCCCCAACGCCAATGTTACTCTATTTGTCGGCTCATATTCTAAGTAATCGTCTCTATGTTTTTCTAGTAGTTATGTACTCTGTTTAAAAAAAATGTCATTTATATTGTAATTACATCACTTTAAAATATTTAAAGGAGTATTTTCTTTCTTTGTTGGGTTACAAAAATAGTAACACCTTCAGACAATATAAATATAAATCTACTTTTCAGCATCAACAACCCTACCACGTACCACCCCCACAGATTTAAAGTTGCAATGCTAATCTTCTTTAACAATGCGCAATACTAGAGCATGTCAAATAGAGAACCTATAACAGAGCATAAAGTCTTAAATGTCTAATGGAGCTATAAGGTGGCTGAAGTCTAGAGACTAATTCATGAATTCCATTCAGAAATGCATTAATCATCATATGAATACACATACCAGGATATTGAAGCTTCTTAGAAGACAAAAATTTGATGCATTCGCTGATCATTCTTATTTCAAACTTGACAAAGTGAAGACTGCAATAGAAAGCAGAATGGTTCCAGTTGCCATTCAGTATAGAAACTGTTTCATTTGACGTCAAAGGAAATATCAATTTACAAAATAATCACAAACAAGTCTTTCATAGGTAACCACTAAATAAATAACACAAATGGCAGACAAAACAAAGCCCTAGTGGAAATAAGAGAAATTCTTTCCTGATTTGAAAAAAGGCATTGCAAATTGCTGTTGCTTATTATCATTAAGATGTAGAATAATCATATAAGCTCATAAGCTATAGCCTATAGATAATCAACAAGAAACTAATTTGCACATAGAATGGCATCAATAAATTATATAAAGTTTGGATAGATGCTTTATTTGAAGCCTCCATAAGCTTGAAGTCCTATCAGCAATAACTAGTAGTTTAAGTTGATGTATCTACAACTGAAAATGAAAGGAAAATGAGGTATTTACTCACTCTTCCTAAAATGGTGATTGAATGTAGATGAACAATCACAATTACACACTAAAATCTGAATGATGTAAAGCAAATTTAAGAACATGTTGCATTTAAGTTCAATAGTTCAGGCTTCAGAATATAAGGAATTAAGTTCAATATTACCATCAAATATTAGTGATCTCTAATAAGTTAGTTTGCTTATCATAAGACATTATTGGAACTCACCAGGGACCAAACTATCTTGAACATTCAGCTGCTTTAGTGATTCATCCTGAATAACACGCACCGGAGTGGCATTGCAATCAACAATCATCCTAATCCTGTTTTGTTTAAACAAAAACCTGCAGAAAACCAAAGCAACAACAATTTTCGTAATGTTCAAATCTGCAGCAAACCAAAAAAAAAAAAAATGGAGAATAGGAGATCGAAGCTCTAGCAGAAAAACAAAACAAAACGAAAAGGATTTTCAACCGCCGCAACTGTTGTCTTCTCAATCTTTGGCTCCAGTATTCCGGCCGGCGACTCTCGCGTCCTGCGTCTGCTACATAAAAGTTTAGTGGAGAATGGAGATGGAGGTTTGCCGTGGATGGAGTGATGGACTATGGATATATGTTGTGCTTTGCTTTTATTGCCTAGGGGATTGCAGACTATAGATATATGTGCTTTGCTTTTATTTTTTGGGTAAATGTATGTGTGCTGTGCTTTTTATGGAGGGTTGCAGACTATGGATATATGTGCTTTGCAGCCTTTGCTTTATAAATTATATTTAAATATTTTTTAAGCTTAAAGCTGTAATGTGCAATCTGCATGCTTGTAGGATATGATCATATGAACCAAACAATCCCGTTTCACAAAATCATTCTCTACACAATTCGTCTTGCTCGAACGGAGAGAAAAAAAAAAAAGTAATAAACTTACCTGCAATTGTAACAGCAGCAGCGAGGCGGCGACCGACCATCAGGCGGAGGTGGAAGCATAAGCGGAGTGGAGGCAGAGTCGCAGACTCGTATCCTTTTAAGCTGAGGGATATGGTTACAGAAGCTATGCGAAAGTATGAAGTGTATTATCATTGGTCAATAGAGTGATCTTAGGAAAACAGCTACTGACTTATATACATATAGGAAAAAGACGGTTGAAACAGACTGCACATATCAAATGGCATATGTGACACTGGACTTGAAATATGATGCAGCGTTAGTTTCTTCTTCTCGATACGACTTCACCATGCTGCCCTCAATTAGACAAGCAATCAATCATGCGTAGATCAGCTTTTGATGTCTTCCAGTCTTCCTTTTTTCTTTGTCCAAGGAAAAACATGCGTTCAATGCCTAGAAGTTAAGGCTTTACTTTTTATTTGTCCAAGGAACATTTATTAGTATGGAGGTTGTTGTCTGTGTGAGAGACAGCAGCAGAAACTATTGGACATTTGTTCTGTGAATGCCCAATGGTTACTCAACTTTGGACTGGTTTTGAGGACTTGTTGGATACCTGTGTTAGAGCATGCTTATCAATGTATTTCACTCTTGAGGGGTTTTTGTAAGTGTGATTAGGAAAGAGAAAGGGGAAGGAGAAGAAAAAAAATAAAATAAATAAGATTTAAAAAAAAATATTAAAAAACAGAACAGTCAGGTGCGCTCGAGTGGGCGCTGCTGTGCGCAATTGCGCACAGCATGAGCATGCGTTCATCACCATTAATGTCCTACCCCACTTGTCAGCTATGATCTCCAAATTTGCAGATGATTTCCAATCTTCTCTTTCCCCCTCTCTCTCACTTCCATGTAGGCATTGAATTTGACATTAACTCCACAATATTCATTGATGGCCTTGCTCTTAGCTCTTGGACAAAAGCTTATGTTCCTTCATCGAAACACCTGTTGTTCCCAGTAATGCTCCTCCACTCGGTTATTTAAAATGTAATGTCCACCGTGTTTTCAAAAAAAAAATGTAATGTCCACCGGAAAGAAGAGAGATCACATTTGAGTCACGGTCAATCCAAAAGTCAAATCTGCACGTGGCTCAAATTTGGACTAGATCATCAGCATTTCTTGAACACGCAAAGGGACATGGGGCTCAAGGCATTCATAAGCTTTTTTGGAGTTTTGTGCATTTTGTCACTTCAGTGGCAGACAAGCTATTCTTCAATTTGGACTCAAATTTAAATTTGAGATATTGCTTTGCTGTTCAGATTTCACGTGGGATTGAGAATTACATTCTCTTTTGGGCCTGATAATTATAATTGGGTCATGAATTGTATTCAAGCTAGTAGGCTTTGTTGTTGGGACGTTATTTTAGAGATTAACTTTTTTGGGCCATTAGTCCTTGCATGGACTTAAATATGGCTGACCAGTTTTTGTCCCGATTAGGACTTGTATTAGCAGTTTAACTGTCTTGAATTTGATCTCCCAAGTTTGGGTCGGGGTATGCCCCGCGTATTTGTAATTATTACACAGGAGTCGGGGCTTTTGCCTCGTTCTTTTGGGAAGAGATATTTACCTTTTACCCAAAAAAAAATGTAATGTCGATGCTTCGTTGACGGGTAGTTTGTCTGGTTTTGGATCTGTAATTCGTGATCATGCAAGACTATTTGTGGCAGCATATGGAGGTCATTTATTTTGTGAAAAAGATCATTACCTTACTGAAATAATGACTATGAAGGAAGCTCTCACGTGGATCAAGAGTCGAAATATGAATAATATTATCGTGGAGTCAGATTGCTTGAATTTTTGTAATAACTTTAGTTTTGTTTGCCGTGATTACTCTTATGTTAGTCTTATTATTAAGTAATGTCGCATCATTGCTAGGGACATTGAGAACGTTATTGTTCTCCGCCTGATTGTAATTCGGTTCATT